>OY856411.1:558039680-558402180 GCA_963693085.1 Alisma plantago-aquatica
ATATGTGTGTGTGTGTGTGTGTGTTGTGTCTGTGTGTATGTATATATATATATACATATACATATATATATATATATATATATATACATATACATATATATATATATAATTATAGAAACCTTTATAAGACATACTGAAAAACTCAAGATTCACCTATAAGTGAAGTCACTCTTTCTTCTTAACAACTATGGAGCGGATTCCTTGAACACAAGACATAATTTTTTTTATTGTTTGAGTAGCCAGTGTATAAATGATAATATAAAATATAACATATATATACATGGTCTCATATTCATTCTTTAAGTAGATAAAATATATTTCTCAAACATCATTAAGAATGCGCACCATCTACTTTATGTATTGTGCTTGCAAATAAATGAAATATACAATAAGAAAGCAAGTATAAGAAAATACCTCATATCTATTCGAGAAGAATCCACCATGATTTCCATGCATGACTCACTATCCATTCCTTTGGTCAACTAAGTCACTCCACGTCCACCTTGTGGTTATTTATTAGCATATAAGATCTCTTGCTTCTCATTCCCACACCTTGGCACAAGGTTGAATTGTAACTCATCTCATGCCACATATTAGATGTCACATCTTCACAACTGATATCACAATGACTAAGATTGGGGTCTCTATTCCATAATTAGTGTTTTCTTACTTCACATTGAGATAGTTGGGGTCTTTGTCCAGCCTATGTGGGTCCCTATAACACCATGTATATTTCTCCCAAGACCTAATCTACTCAAAATCTTCTTGTCTTGTAAACTATCCAATATTAGCCATACATGTTTACCCTTCCCAACATGGACACAGGGGAAGGTCCATGGTGCTAAGGGCACCTAGCTAAATGAGATAATGTTTTCACTTTATATCATTATGTCTCCTATTCTTATTAAGAAAAATTGTCTTTAAATTGTAATTCATGGGAATCACCATTAACAAAATATTAGAGTTTCATCACATCCCTAAGAAACACAAACAATCAATTATTATATGTAATTCTATAAAAAATAAATAAACATATAACTAAGATATTAGAAAATAATTTACTAAATAAAAATAACCATATAATTAAGGTAATTAGAAAATAATTAAGTATATTAGAATCATTTACATATGTATCTATTCATTCATAAGAATAGACTTTATAGTATAAATAATATATAAATCCCCCCATCATATTCATTTATGAAGGAATTATCTATTTGCATGAATTTGAGCATTTGAATTTGAATTTGTGCTTAATTGATCAAGTTCATGATTATTTACTCACCTTGTTGTAAGTAGTTGGATGATTTCATTGTCCTTTACTTATGATTCATCATGAATTCCAAAAATTCATTACCTTCAAGGTAGGTTCCACATCTAAAGATTATGACAGACCGAAGAATGAGATTGAGGAAGAAAAGAATAAGATATTATGAGTTCTTTCTCCACTTCAAAGAAGAACGTCATATAGGGCAGAAGAGAGGATAAAGGAGGATATAAGAGGTAAATTTGAGAATTGATTATTAATTTTTTTCACCAAAAGGTTTAGCAAAGATCCTCAATCTAAAATCTTTGTTTTCTCCTTATATTTTAATAGTGTGTTTTTATTTGAGAGGGGTCTTAATGGTGAAAACATAGAATATGATGATTTTAATTTGAATGGAGTTTATTGGTTCTTTTATATATCTTCGTAATTGGTTTTTAACTTATTTGTATTTTCTATTCTACCAGAACTATAAGTGAATCATCCTTCTTGGAAGTTGGTCTAACTTCTATAGTCAGAGGGGGGCTCATCATTCAAAGTCAGGGGTATAAGTAGAAAAGTAGGGTCAAATTGTCAAATCCTCACAAGTTGGTCTAACTTGTGGGGAATTGGTCTGACTTCCCAATGAATCGACCAATTTTGTGACATGTAAAATAAAGCAGTCACTTCAACCTCCAATGTCGGTCCAACCTTTTTAGAAGTCAACTATCTTGTGTCTCAAACTCTACAAAGTCAAGCCTACACCTCAAAAACATCTTATTATGTAGTATAAACTCTGGTTTGATTGTCAAATTATATGTTCTATTTAATTATTCATTTTATTAATTTTACCATATTTAGCATATCTACTAAGTGAGCCTTTTAATATACCTCATTTTGTATTGAATGAACTTAATATTCATAAATTTCTTTAGTCATTCATGCCTAATTATAAAGGTAACCAACCCAATTCATGATTTACCATTCTTTAAACGATTATAACATCAATCATTCAATAAATATGAATAAGTTTTCTTAATCAGTATTAGTTGTGAAATTAGTTTTCACCAAGGGTTTCTAATCACTTCAATCCATTAGCATATGTTATATTACACATTTCAGGGTTTTGGGTTAGAATAATAAGAAAGAGATTATATGATAATTACACAAACAAGTATAGGGCTAGGTTTAACCTAGGAATTGGTTTTTAAATTGTCAATATTACGTTGAATAACAGTGTATTTTAGTATTAAAATCATAGTATGGAGTGGGCATATAGTTTCTAGAGTCTAGGTAATTATACCACTAATTGCCCAATTTTTTTAATATTAGAAAATGATTAAATATAAGTGATTGAGTGAGATTAAATATATATAAGTTGCCAAATTGAGTTCTCATGGTTTAGATAAATCAAGGATGTTTAAAATAGAATTATTTTCAAATATCATAATATCTAGATAATGATTTCTAGTTCCCGACTTTCTATATTTAAGAAAGGACTAGAATGATATTCAAGTAAATACATTATAAATAACCTACTTATAGGATTTCCTTTTGGAAAATCTAATGATATAGAGTTGTAATGATATTCTTAATGATCGATACAGATTAATGGTTTGGATTTTAAAGTGTTTTCTACTTACTTTTGTGTTTCATATAAGTTTGTTATTATTTCTAAAATAATGGAATTTGTTGGCTGTCATATAAAAAATTGTGTGACTTATACATGTGTCAAGGTTGAGTAGGGTCGTTGTTAAGCACACCTACAAGATACACCACCTATTGCTCCATGACTTTTCCTATGAGAACCCATTTCTTGCAAAGGCATCTCATCTCTATATAGTCTAGATGTAGCTTGCATAGAATCTAGAAAGTTTGGGACGGAGAGGAATTCATGTGAATAATATTAGACATGGAAAATAGTTTGTATTTACTCCAAGGTTAAGGCATCTTATTTTTACCTTGTTACTTTGTCCCATTGTTGCATCACTACAACATGGAGGATGGTTGTTATAGTTTGAATATTAGGGAGGAGGAGACCTTCCTAAGGCTCAAAGATGAGTCTATAAGTTATGTGGCTACTCATAGAATCTAGAGAGGCATTTTTTAGGTGTGAAATTGTCCAACTAGGTTTCCCTAGTCATGTTCTTTGAGGTGGAGATCAAGGTAGGACTCTTTTCTTTGGGGTGGATCATTCCAAATTAAATCATGTGAATGGCTAAATGAGTCAAATAAAAGCTTTGGTTGAGTTATATAGGTATGAATTGGGGTGTATGATGATGCCCAAATCACTCTAAATGTAGAGGAGAAGGATGAGGTGGAGTATGAGTCATTCTCTTTGCCTCAGACATGATGTACAAAATGTGAGGGGTTTCTAAGCTCAGCTCAATGAGGTGATTCCATCCACTCCTCCAAATTTCCAAGTCTAGGCCTTGGTTAGGAGATCCTTGTTACATCCTCAAACTGAGTATCATACAAACCCCATTAATCAGAGGTTGAAGATCATTCATGACTGTATGATTCCATTTGATAGCTAGTGTGTGTGCACAAGAAGATTAATTCCATAACACTCTAAGAGGTGAAAATTTTGTTGTCCTATTTGGTTCCTAGGGTTTGGGATCATGCACTAGGATCCCTCTTGACATATTAATGTGTCATGGCCAATGAAGAAAGATTTAACGTACTAAACATTCTTGGAATGCAATTTTTGTCTCTAGAAAGGCATGTACCTGACCAATCATCTCTACCAACCACACACTAATTGATCTTTTAATGGTTGAAATTGTACTTATATGAAAAGATGTGTGTAATTCATAAAAATTATAAGTTATTTTGACTATAGGGGTATTGCCTATGCATAATCCTAGAATTCTTAGAAATTTCCATACTATTGATAAAATTTATTAGGAAGAATGAAATCTTCATATGGATGCAAAAATATGAGTAAAATATTAAAGAATTCAAGAAACATTGCAACACAACCTATCAAATGAGACTTTTCCATATCTAGTGACATATCTTGACACAGATTGAATTTCTTTCTTATGCAAGCCATCATGGTTTTGCCTAAGAATCCTACCAATTATGTTTGACTGATGAACATTACCCCACCAATGATGTAGAAGTGACAAGTTTTTCCTAAAAATTTAAAGTTTTGATCTCAATATTATGGCGAATTTAATGTTTTTAGACCATAAAACATGTAGTAACTTATAACAAAAATAAACCCTTAACCGGAAACAATATATGAAGTAACTTAAGGGAAAAAATTGTAAAATATAATATTATTGTCGTAAAGTAAATGTAGTGCTTGATCCATTAGAACATAAGGGGAAGTAGTATTTGTTATAATAAGAGTATTTAAGTGAAAAACCTTTAAAAAAATAAAAAAATAAAAAAATTGGAAGAATAGAAACTAGAGTTTGCATATTTATATGTCAACATGGTTAGACTTTCTGCCACTTTATATTTGGGTTACTGAAATTATATCTTCCTAAAAAGTGAGTCTGGAGTTAGAAGACATGATACTAGTAGATACACTACAAACTAACATCTTTGTGGGAGTATATTGTGTATTTCATCATAAATAGGGATTATGGGTTCCTAATTCCAATGACGTAAAGGGGAATGTGTTTATCAAACCTTAATTAAGTAATATAGAAAGTTGCATTGTTTCTACAATTGGAAGAATTAATATTGTTGTATGTATAGAAAATTACATGTCAAAATGTCAAGATTGATCCCTAAATTACTACAAACCTACTACTATATCTAAAAATTCCTAATTGGGAGTGGGTAAAGGTAATTTTGGACTTTATTACTAGTTTCTTAAACACTAGGATTCAGTATTGTGTTGTATGGGTTAATATCATTGATCCTCTTATACCATAATACAAATTTCATGTTACCCGCTTTAACTAATAAATCTAGGGTGTAAGAAACTCTAATATTATTTTTAATTTAATTAAGTAAATTTTTAGAATTAAACCATCTTAAAGAGATGAATTAGGTGTAAATTGAACGATCTTATGATAATACACATAGTATAGTATGCTAAACCTATTTGTGATACTTGAATGGAATTAAGATTGCAAATGGTATTAGAAATTGAAACTAATAGTATTTCCTCTACATGATGAAATTTGTTAGGTGTTGAATGAAATTCGAATGAGAGGAATCCTAAGATGTTAATTGAAGGAGAATTTAATTAGTTTGGTTAAAAATCTATAGGAAATCGTGATATAGTTCTTAGAATATTGACATTTAGTGGTTAAGGTCCTTTGATTTGGTTGGTTTTAGGTTTAGGTTCTTGGATAGATCTTAAAAATAAATTCTTTCAAGGTACGTTTATCAGTGGGATGATTTTCAACTTAGTCAAACCCACTTTGTAGAACCCCAGAACCAGGGTAAAAATTCCTCCAACCATATGTACGGATGAGCTAGCATGGTGAGAAAATCTAGTCCCAGCCCAAAATTGACTTTGCGACATGTATTGTATTTCCTTGTAATCTAGTTCAAGATTGGTGGTGAAGGTATGCTTTCTCTTCTAAAATCCAAGAAGTAGTTAGATTAATATCTTAGGCATGCCATGTATAGGAGATAGGGGATAGGGTTGTGGCTAAGACCCAACACCACTTCCCAACACTCAAGGAGTATGGATGAGATCCATCAGGTGTACTATATAGAGGAATTTGCAAATGTTTATCACCTTCTATATAAGTGATTAAGAGCTATGGAACAAGGTACACTCTCTCTTATCCTACACTAAATGTGCTAATATGACACATCCTCTCTTAGTGGGAAGAGATGAAACCTAAGGGTTATGGTTTGTGGCTAAGGTTTGACTACTCACACCCGACCACCAAAAGAGACATTTGAGAATTTTCGAGATAACTCAACATGATCAATGTGTTAGGTTGTAAATGGGATTAGGGTTGTTATGAACATCAGGGTTACTTGTATTTAGGATGTATTTATTAAACATATACGTATATTTCATCTCATAAATCTCCCTCTTGTTAGTTGTGCACTTAGAAGAAAATATCTCATCTCATTCATCATATCATGAAAAATGCTTAACATATCATGTTAACATCTTAAGAATCATCATTCTCACATATAACATCATATCTAATGAGATTCATTTATTAGAGTACCATTTCACTCAATACTAATCTCTTTTCAATAATTCACATTATATGTAGAAAAGGATTTAATACTACTCAATGTACATATTAATCTCATATAACATAGGAAATTAGGACTATATTGCAATTTATCAATAAATGAAGTAATTACACCAAGATGAATATAGAAAATATGTACAACACTATTTTGGTAGCTAATAATCATTTTAGTTCATGAAGGAAGAGTCTTCTAATGAAACCAACAAAATTGGGGCAACTTGTCTCAATTATGCTTTTGATATTTAAAAAAGGCATATAGGGAACTAGACAAAATTAAGGGAAATGATGAGCATTTAGCTATATTATACACCCATCAACTAACTAAAATAAGAAGAAGTGTTCTACTATTTTAATAAGGTATGAAACTATCTATTTCAAAATATTCTAGAACATCATTTTGCGCATGAAAGATTGTAAATTAAAAATGAGGGTTATAATTTCATGTTCAACCATATATAAGGAAGTACCCACTCACATGGATGTGGAATAAGGCACATAAAGTAGAACACTTCAAGCAAAAAAACGTCCAAGGGGTCACCAACCACCACCAAGGGAGCTTCTCCTTGATCAATCTTGCAAAAGAAGCAAAAAAGAGGGAAGAAGTTGGATGAATTGATCACTTATGGTCCATACCTTCTCCAATGATGATGCACATTGATTTTGGAAATAGTTGAATATTATTTACGGGCCCTCTAATCTCAATTATTAACATTTGGATGATCTCATCCCTATTTGAGCTTGACTAAACTTATTTTATGGCTCTACATTTGTGCATGTACAATTTACTAATATTATTTAGAGTAGTGATACCTCCATACCACCATAATATTATTAGGTATGCCTTTCCACCTCGGGTGCCTTTCCACCTATATTATATACTAGAGTGCTTTAGGATTAACATTTTATGGGTATTAACCCTGATTGTATAATATTAATCTAATTGTTTTAACATTCATTATTTATGTTTGTGATATTATTTATGTGACATTGATTAAGGCAAGAAACTTTCTTATTGATTATCTCTCTCAATTAGTAGTGTAGCCACATTTGGGCATGGGTAGGCATGTTCCCTACCCTACCTGTCCACCCAAAATAATGTAGTATCTTATTGAAAAACCAACAAACACTTGGTTGAAACATCAACTATGCTCAAATCTTTCTCTAGCTATGTGACCATTCCATGCTTCCCTGCATTATACCAGCATTCCAATCACGTAATCACGAAATGGAAAAAGTCATAGCAGTAGTTATGATTCATAGATAGGATTGTTATAAAATAGATAAGGGTGTTATGGTTGATAGATTAATAGACTTCCTCTATCATTACATGCCTAACAACTCTTTCTCATTGTACAATGATCTCTTCTAATCTACCATTACAGATAGCTTTTAGTATATACAACCAAAATACCAACTAGTTGTTGCTAATTTCCTCCACTTGTATATTCTATATTAAGCGGCTCATCATTAGTAGTCGGCTACAATTTGCAACACTTGCATAATAGCACATCAGAATATACCTATGAAATTAAGACACATTGTTATTAAAAGGTTAGCATCGTAAGAATTAGAACCAACAATATTATTTAATAAAAACTATCCTTATATTACAATTCTAGTTCTTAAAGATTAGTCCATTTTTAGTTTTATCTTGAAGCGGTGATCTTGATCATGATGATTGAAGCTGGGTATGGTTTTCATCGTCCAATAGGTAGTAGCTTCATCCCATAGGTAGTAGCTACTATCTAAAAGGGGAATTTTATCTTATAGATATAATTTTCTATTTTATTCTGAGAAAAAAATCTTGCCTACTTAGTCATATTAGTTTAGTGGCTATGTTATCTTTTCAGAAGAAAGTCTTCAGGCACACCAACAAGGTAAGCCTATTCATAGGATAGAAATTTCCTCTAGTTGTTTCACATAAGTGACTGGCCACCACAAATTTTCCCATATGGTTTACAGGCTTAGGGAGGTTACTCGACACAAAATATGGATATTGTATCATTGCATACAAATTCGTTTTCTTGTAACTTTTAATACATATGTATTGTATTAGGAAAAAAAATACATTTAAGTGATGTTCATCTGAATTGTATGGCCAAATATCATAGACTAAACTCAAATATACATGTTTTCTTTTACCTATTAAGTTCCATGGTGCCCCCCAGTTGAAAATCATGGCTTCACCACTGCTCTTAATGAAACACCTTTTATAGTCTTTATTATTTTGATCATCCACTTGGATGTTGTAACAAGTCAAGATTTGAGGCCTCAAATAAAATGATCTTAAAAGGAATGATTGGACTACAAATATCACCAGAGTGCATCTCCTTTTTAGGGATCTCATCACTAAGAACTCCACACTCAATCATGCTTAGTTTGGAGTAATACTAGGATGGGTTACCAATGGTCCATTCGTTATTCCTAAAACTCTACTAGAGCCTTGGGAAGTGGATATGGGTGTTAAAAATGGTATCACAAGCTAAACCCCTCTACTAGGTGAGGCACACATGGGTATGTGGCATTCCATGCTTGATATATGTGGTGCAAATATTTTGGAAAGGGATATTCATGGTGATGGAGAAATCCTTGCTCGGGTATCTGTGATTGGGAGTTGGGTGTACATGGCCATATTGGGTTTGCACTCAAATGGGGAATGATTATGAGGCCATATAGTTTAGCCTTGATGAGGATGTCAAGAGTCTAAGTAGGAGATTGTAACATCCCAAGATTTGAGGCCACAAATAAAATGATCTTAAAAGGAATGATTGGAGTGCCCATATCACCAAGGTGGACCCCCTTTTCCAGGATACCATCCCTAAGAACTCCATCATTAGGAATGCTCAACTTGGAGTATTATTAGGATGAGTGACTAATGGAGAAGTTGATCCCATCTTGTGCATGAGTGAGGACAAAGCACAGTCAAGGATAGTTGGTGGTTTGTGGAGCCATTCGTCATTCTTAAAACTCCACTAGAGCCTTGGAGAAGTGGGCCCAAGCGTTACAGATGCTTTGATATCTTTCTCTTTATTTGGGAAGACTTGATAAGTTTATTGTTTTCATTTTTCCCTATGTTTCTCAATCCTTGTTTATCTACTCATATTGGCATTTTTATGTTAACAACTTCCACTTTGTCTTCTTTTATGGGGATGATCCAACCCCTTAGGTGAATGAAATGGAAGACTTAACTTGGTGACCAACACTTTTCTTTGTGGAATTGACTTTTGGGAGATAGATTTGAAGTAGCTCAGACTTCCCTTTGCTTATTTGTTAAAGTTTTTACCTCCATGTAAAGCCCCAAGCGGGGGATTATTATGAAAATTTGTAAGTTTTAAATAGTCATTATATTAAATATGCTACTACACTTTGGTCTTTATCATATCATTTTTGAACGATTAATTAACAGTTATTCATCCATTGCGAGAAATTGATGTGATCTTTTTTATATGAATGATGTCTCTACTTTGATTTAGTAGGGTGTGGATCCCCTCTCAGGTCCCACACCTTACAGTTGAGGGTTGGAGCTGATAAAGTACTATGATTGCACCATAGAGTATCATCAAGAAAAAGGCCAATGTAGTATCATCAACCACAGTGGGACATCACAAATTTTAACTGTTAGCCTATGCAATTATGGATATGATAGTGTCCCTACGGAAAACAAATATGTAGGTGGATGTCACTATACTAGTGGGACTACTATCCAAGATGCATATCAAGCCCACACTAATGCAACAAATCAAGGATGTGCAGCTGGATGGACAATGATACAGAAAATGAGTAACAAGTATGTGGGTTTTCATGAGTAAAATTTGGGGGGCCTTTGCTACAATTATATGATGGCAGTGCCTGATAAGGGTGGTGCGAAGAAGACGATGCTAGAAAAGAACACACTCCATGTATGTGATGTATCCAAGTAGCACTAAGATGTATCATAATCTTAAAGGCTTGTACTGGTGTCTCAACTTGAAGAAGGATGTGCCATAATTTGTACTCAAGTCTCTAGTTTTCCAACAAGTGAAGGTGGAGCATCAAAAGCTTGGTAAGTACCTTGCAACCTCTACCCTATCCAAGAATGGAAGCGAGAGCATGTGACTATGGACTATGTTGTTGTTCTACCTAGGAGTTGCAAATGAAATGATTCTATATGGATTATAGCAGATTGATTGACCAAGGTGGCACACTTCTCAGTAGTCAAGATAACCTTCTCATCTAGGAGGTTAGAATAAGTCTACATAGATGAGATTTTATGTCTACATGTGGCACCAGACGTAAAAATATCAGATAGAGGGCCCTAGTTCCCAAGTAGGTTTTGGGACTAGTTGCACATAGCCTTGGGCATGTAACTAAAGTTTAGTATATCCTTTTATCTATAGATATATGACCATAAAAAAATGATAACGCAGACCTTGGAAGACTTGTTGATGTCTTATTTTCTACATTTCCAAGAAATTTGGAAGAATCATCTTATTTTAATAGAGTTTTCTTACAACAATAGTTATCATAGGATGCTAGATGTGGTACCGTATGCGGCTTTGCATGGAGAGGATGTAGATCATCTTTGTTGTGGTATGAATTCGGCGGGTACCAAGTGTTGGGGATATAATTGGTGCAACAAACCATATAAAAGTTCAATATGATCAAACAACAACTACGGACAACTCAGGGCACGAAAAAGTCATATGCATATAATCGACACAGACCCTTGGAGTTCCAAGTGGGTGACATGGTTTACCTGAAGATATCACCTTGTGAAGGAGTTCTAAGGTTTAATAAACAACAAAAACTAGAACCTAGATTTATGGGACCCTATCTAGTCATTAAACGGCAGAAAATGTGGCATATAAGTTGAACCTACCACCAGACTCTAAAGATAGCATAGTGTGCACCGTGTGTCTATACTGAGAAAATGACACCCAAGGACTAACCTGACGAATTAGCCAGTAGAAGTGCAGCTCAATGATGATATATCTTATGTATAATGTCCATTGTTGATCATAGATAAATAGATATAGATACTAAGGAAGAAAGACTATGTACTGGTATAAGTTTTGTGGCATCACACTGGCGTTGAAGAGGCAATGTGGGAACTCAAGGTGGATATGTGCATGAAGTACCCAACCCTTTTCTCCTAGGCTTTTAGAGGGGGAAATCCCTATCAGGGGGTTGTATCAATCAGATCCTGACCTCATTAGCCCCTAAATCCTTTTTTTCTATTTGTATCACATGTTTAGATGCTTTTGTAAGAATGTATCAGTTGATGAGTGTTTTTCTTGAGGGTTGATGTGAAAATTACCTCTTTGAGTAAGAGCTAGCTTATAATTTGTAAACAACATGTTGGTTTCCTTCTTATTTCCCTTGCATGGCTGTAGGTAGATGCACTTAGGTGGTCCAACCTAGACCAACTACTTTTCCATCTATTGAGAACCAATGGAAGAGGTTTGAAATTGCATCAGTAGTTGATCGATCGAAGTGTGCCTGGTCTTCCATCAATTGAAAGATGATGAAGCTCATTTTTCCTATTCATTGGATTATGGTATGCTTGGTTTTTTTGAGGATGGTCTGTGTGGTTCTGCCTTTTATTGGCAGATGACCGATGGAAGGAGTCAGAAGTGACATATAGTTTTTTTCGGAAGTCTACCAAAACAAATATGGCAAGATGGATTATATATTTTTGTCGGTAGAATACCAATGGTTTATGCAAGCTCTCTACCAAGAACATTTGACAGTGTGTGTTTTGACGGTTCCTCTAAAGGGTTGGAATGCATGAGTTGTACCAGCAAGAAGAACCAGTGGGTTCTTTCTTTAGCCTACTGACCAAAATGCCTAGTTTTACTGATGGAAAGTTGGGGTTCTCCTTTTGATTGCATGACTGACCAAAGAGGTACAATTCTAACTGATGACGTGATAGTTTGATCATTTTTTGTCACTCCATTGGCGCTATATGTACCCCCCTATCACTCCTTGTCTCACTTGGGAACTTGAGCATCAAAGTGCTTCTGAAGAGTGGGATGCTATCGGTTGATCACAAATGATGAGATTTATGGCATCATCAATTCATGATTTCAATGTTATGTACCCCAATTCCTCTCCTTGTTGGTGCAAGGCAAGCAAACTAGTGAATTTCAAGCTATGATCAGGGTAGTCAAACCTTGATCATGCTTTTTTGGGGGTGATCTTTTGCTTCTTATCCCTCTAATGTGTTTTCTAGGTGGTTTTTCTATGAGGCTTTGTCTATAGAGTCTAACACCATGCCTCCACCTTTATCTCATCTAAGTAGTTTCTTTCAACCATTAATTAATGAAACATAGAGCATGATTGGAGGAGATGAACTCAGACCTTTAGGAGTTGCCTCAACACTGGAGTTTTTCATGAAGTTGGTGTTTTCATGGTATCTTTGATGAGTAGACCCATATCTGGCTCATCAAGTGAATTATATAATTTTGACTTGTTTATTACCATTGTGTTTTTGTGTGGTGCCCCGTGCCACTCTGATCAAAATTACTCAAAACATAACTGCAGAAAAGATATTAACAAACTTATTAGTAGAAAACACTAAAATTTTAAAACCATTTTGCATAAAACTTTCATATAGCAAGAACCTTTACACATGTGCACTTTCATGCCTCAAAGCATCGACAAAGCATGATGTCAACCTATAACGAAGGTACTATTCCAGAACATATATACATGATTCCATCATAACTGATATACAAGGAAAAAAAGAGAACACATTCGCAAAACATTTACAAAATGTTTCCCAAGACCCAAGTGTATAGGGACGACTCTAGGACTCTATCAACAAAGACAACTGGAAGCACTTACAACCTTAACAACTACTGCTCCTCTAGCTGCTGCTCAACCTCCTCCGCACGATCTCTACCTCTTTGTGCTCGTCCACCTAAAAGGGTTTTTAACCAATGGGGTGAGACACACGGTCCCAGCGAGAGATATAACTCTTCGCCAACTCTATTATTATCACAAATAAGATAAATTGAGCAACGATATAAATACTACTAGAATGAAGCAGGTAATGATTATGAACAGGATGAGCAATTACTGTTGAATCATGAAACATATTAATAACTAAAAAGGGATATGAAGAACATGTATATTTTCTATCAAAATCATTGTGTAAAGATCAACCAAGGCCTCAACCAATGTTTTCATATTTGATCCTATACAATTATACTAAACGGCTGATTACGCATTCATTATGCCCTAAGGATTTGAATCGTGCCATTCAAATCCAACCAACCACTATATGTATATAGTCAAATTCAGTACCATACATGGTCTAATTGAAGAGTTGGAATCCACAACCTCATCCCCTCGGTCAGTACAAGGACAGTAGCAGTGACATCATTAGTTAGACTACTATCAGTGACTTATAGTCTAACTGTGTCACTCTTTACTAGGATGTGACCATAGCCATTCATGTATCTCAAATTGAGCTACAACCGTAGTTGTACTCATTATTGGGGTATGCCCACAGCCAATCCCATTCATATACGTTCAGGACACAAGGAGTTACCTCAACTTGTACCCCGCATATTCAACAATATGTTCTCTGAGTTAAACTCATTTCACCATTTAACAAGTGTTGACACTGAATGGATCTATGACACAGGGAAAACTACAGTATTAGATTTCACTTAATTAATTAGATCAATTGAAACATCTTTAAGAGTCAATCATGTTACAATGTATAACCTCTAAAAAGGAGCTACATAAACAGGGCATGACTCCTCACCAAAACATATTAAATCACATTAAGTGTGGTCTCATCACATCGTGTCTCTTTATGCTTACTATTCACCATATGTCCATCACCAGGACCAATGTCCATCACAAGGACAAATGTTTTAACACCCGAGCCCACTGCCCTAGGCTCTAATAGAGTTTCAGGAATGATGATTGGCACCACAGACCACCACTAGCCTTAACTACACGCTTTGTTCTCACTCACGTTCAAGTCGAGGTCAACTTCTCGATTGGTCACCCATCCTAGTACTACTCCAAGCTGAGCATGATTAACTATGAAGTTCTTTAGTGATGGGCTCTCGGAAAAGGAGATGCACCTTGGTGATATGGGTAGTCCAATCATTCCTTATAAGATCATTTTATCTGAGTCCTCAAATCATGGGACATTACAATCTCCCCAACTTAGACTCTTGACATCCTCGTCAAGGCTCAACTATATGGCCTTATAATATTTCCCCATTTCAGTGCAGACCTATAATGGCCCACAGACACCCATCTCCCGATCACGGAATACCAGCGCAAGGGTGGCTACGTCACCATGGACAACCCTTTCCAACATGTCTGGACAGCACGGCTCAAGATTGGCATGCCACATGCCCATGTGGACCCCACCTATTGGAGGGGTTATGGCTCTGATACCATTTGTAATGACCGGGCCCACTGCCCTAGGCTCTAGTAGAGTTTCAAGAATGACGACTGGCCTCATAAACCACCACTAGCCTTAAATACGTGCTTTGTCCTCACTCACGTGCAAGTCGGGATCAACTTCCTGACTGGTCACCCCTCCTAGTACTCCAAGCTGAGCATGCTTAACTATGGAGTTCTTTAGTGATGGGCTCCTAGAAAAGAAGATGCACCTTGGTGATATGGGTAGTCCAATCATTCCTTATAAGATCATTTTATCTAAGGTCTCAAATCATGGAACGTTACAAATTTCCATCACATCATGACCACCATATCTCATACCTGGATATGTACACCAATTAGTGTCACTTGCATGGTAAGAAATTGATAACAAAAAGGCAAAGCATCATCATGTCATACAACTCTTGTTATACATTCATATCATACACTTTACATTATAACAATTAGGGTTTCACTTTACCTGATTAGGGTTTACAAGGTTAGATTGCCAACCCCTTTAGGTTATCACTTTCCTCATCATTGTGAGATATGTTATGAGACATAGAAGCATATTTCTTATTATCATTATAAAACATGTTATGTAGTTTAGAAACATAACCCTCACATCATACATACAACTTCTCCATAGGATAACACATCATCACCATGAAATACCAACATCAACATGCTATCTCTCAACCGTCACTAAAGAGTATGATATCACATCATATAACCCCAGTATCAACAAGATGCATCACTACACACCACAGGATGTTGATTAGGGTTAGGGTATCAGCCATCACACTAAGATACAGTATTGGTTTATCTTAGATATCGGGGAACCACTCTACATAGGGTATCAGTTTAGCTTAAGTATCGGGAAACCACTCTAAATAGGGTATCAGTTTCACATCAACCACTCTAGATAGGGTATTGACCTACTAGATTAAGAATGAGTATAGGTTTATCACAAAAGATATTGGTTCAATATCATTTTGTAACGGGCTCAACACCTCAATGAGAGTGTGTTGGCTAAGGCACAACAAAAGATATCTATTTAGAGGTACAAGAGAAGGTGTATCGGTTATACCATCTAATAAAGTATCAACCTCTCAATCCTTTAGGGTATCATCCTACCCATAAACTAGGTATCAACCTCACATCTCTTAGGGTACCAACCTACCCATAAACTAGGATATCGGCCAAACATCCCTTAGGGTACCGGCCTACCTATAAACTAGGGTATTGGCCACATATATCTCCATAGGATATCAACCACTAGGGTTGATTGTATCGGTTGATCCTCAAAGAAGATGTTTCTCACCTCTAACCAAGATGTGTTGGGCTAGGGTGTATCAATTTTCTAGGTGTGTGGGGTTACACATGTATCGTATTAGGGTTTACCCATGCCGACTTCCACACTCAACTAGAATCATGGAGACTCAACACTCTTCCCCCCAAGGCATCACTAGATCATAACAAGCCACAACATGGTAGGTGTATCAGTCTAGACAAGGCATGATGTTTTGCATGTCGCGTTGCACATCGTATCAATTAGCATACCATAACTCATATCATTTTAGTCATCTTCTACCTCAAGATGAAGACACTACCATGGAAAAGAAAGGTGTGTCTCATGGAAGCAAATAAACATAGTTCTATTCTCAAAAAATAGAACGTAAATCTACCAAGAAAAGCTACTAGCATGCAAGCAAAGACAAGCTAAGAGCAACTAGCAAGATAACAAGTAGAAAGGTGATAATAATAAAGTAGAGTTAGAGTTATATAACCCGCCTCAAGAACAACCACCAAGATCTAAGCTCCAAGGTCAAGCTCAAGCTAGAAGAAGATGCTCTGAGCTCGATCTTCACAACACCTCCAAGAAGGAAGATAGAACCATGGTCAAGAAAGAAAAAGAGGGAAAAGAAGGTACCCAGGCCCATGGCCGAGAAGAAGAAAGAAGAAGAGAAGGAAAGCTAGAAAACCATGTCTTACCAAAGAAGAAGATGAAGAAGAGAACCACTAGCTTTGTCTTGCCCACCAAGCTCTAAGGGAGAGTGCTCTTCAAGCTTAAGGTCAAACACTAAGGAGAGAAAGCAAGGATTGCTAAAAGGGTTCTCTTGCATGGGAAGAGAGGAGTATATATACATGGCTAGAGAGAGAGAGAGAGAGAGCAAGGGGAAGGTGATGCTAAGAAAGAGAAGGAACACTCTAGAGGTAGAAAACTTGTAGATTAAACCCTACTCTGGATTAATTGTAGTTTGCACCAAAACCTCACCAAAAAGCATAAGCATCAACCCAATAGGCTCAAGCAAGGAGCACAAACCTCCAACATGTCCTAATTACATATCAGATGATTACAGTAAGGAGTTAAGAAACATGCTTAAGAAAAACAAACAAGGTTAGCCCAAAATGTAGGTCAGTGTCCTTACAAGCCATAAACCCCTAATAGGAATTTCGTCCCTAAAATCCTAAGAGAAAAGAGAATGGTACTTCCTCCTCATCTCCTCTTTGAGCTCCCACATGGCTTCCTCAACACCACGATGATGCCAAAAAACCTTCACAAGAACAAGGTCCTTCCTCTTCAACTTCTTTACCCTCCAATCAAGGATCAATACTGGACCTTCCACATAGGTCATATCCTCATCGAGCTCCACTCCACAGGCTGTAACAGTGACTTTGTATCTGGGTGACACTTCCTCAACATACTAACATGGAATACTAGATGTATCTTGTGTAGCTCAGGTGGAAAGTCCAACTTGTAAGCCACCTTCCCAACTCATGCCACAACTGGGTAAGGTCCCATAAACCTGGGAGCCAACTTACCCTTCTTCCCAAACCTCAAAACACCCTTCTAGGGAGAGACCTTCAGATATACTTTGTCTCCCACTTGTAACTCTAAGGGCCTGCGATGATTGTTTGCATACTACTTCTGTTTGTCCAGTGATGCTTTCAACTATTTTTGTATCACTTTGATCTTCTCTGTCATCTGCTGCATAAGCTCAGGACCTAGAAGTTGATACTCTCCTATCTCATACCAACACAACAGAGATCTACAACACCTCCAATACAAATGCCTTGTATAGTGCTATGTCAAGACTTCTCTGATAGCTATTATTGTAGGCAAACTCTATCAGTCTGAGGTGAATATCCCAACTTACTGAGAACTGAAGAACACAAGCCCTCAACAGATCTTCCAAGATCTGAATGTTCCTTTCAGATTGACCATCTGTCTATAGGTGGAAAGTAGTCTTGAACTTCAACTACATATCCAAAGCTATATGCAGTCACTCCTAAAAGAGACTTGTAAATTGAGGACCCCTATCAAATATGATAGTAGCTGGAACACCGTGCAAATGCACTATCTCATCAACATAGACTTGAGTAAGTTTCTCTACTATGAACATCATCTTTATGGGGAGGAAATGTGTTGACTTGGTCAACTGGTCAATGATCACCCAAAAGGAATCATGACCTTTGGATGTTCAAGGTAGACCAACAACAAAGTCCATAGTCACATGATCCTATTTCCACTAAGGTATAGGAAATGGTTGAAATGTCCCTACAGGATTTTGATGCTCAGCTTTGACTTGGTGACACACCACACATCTTACAACAAACTTAGCTACATCCTTCTTCAAGCCTGGCCACCAATACATATCCTTCAAGTTGTGGTACATCTTGGTACTACCTGGGTGAATAGCATACATAGATGTATGAGCTTCTTCTAGCACCATCTTCCTCATATTATCCGCATCAGGACCTACTATCTTGTGATGATAACATATTGTCTTATCTTCCATTTCAAAAAAACCAACACACTTCTTACTGCCAAATTATGATCTAATCTACCATGTCACAGTATCTGTCTGTTGAGCTTCTTTGATCTGCTGTCTCAGCATAAGCTTCACTTTTAATTGCACCAACAAACCGGCTAACAAAGAGACTTCCAACTTGACATTCATCTGATGCAAGGAGACCAACATGTCACATTTGTGACACATCAAAGAACTCAACTGACTTTTATCCATAGATGAAGATTTCCTACTCAAGGCGTCTGCTACAACATTTGCCTTTCCTTGATGGTAATTAATTGTACAGTCATAATTCTTGATCAACTCCATCCAACCATGTTGCGTCATGTTCAACTCCTACTGTGAAAAGATATACTTCAGGTTCTTGTGATCTGTGAAGATTTGACACTTCTCCACATATAGATAGTGCCTATAAATATTCAAATCATGTACTACTATAGATAGATCCAAGTCGTGGGTTGGATAATTCTCCTCATGTTTCTTAAGATGTCGAGAAGCAAAAGAAACTACTAGCTTGTCATGCATCAACACACATCCCAAACCATTCTTGGATGCATCACAAAAAACTATGTATCCTTTTCCTTGCCCTGGAAAAATTAAAACCGGTGTACTTGTCAGCTTCTCCTTCAACGCCTAAAAAGCACGTTGACATCTATCATTTCAAACAAATGACACATCCTTCCTCGTCAATTTAGTTAGGGCTAGGGAGATAGAACTGAAGTTCTTGATGAACCTACGGTAGTATCCTTCCAAACCTAGGAAACTAGGCACTTCTGTTGATTTCTTCAGCTTCTCCCATTCTGTCACAGACTCTACCTTCTTAGGATCCATGTGTACTCCTTCTGTAGATATAATGTGTCTAAATAAAGCTACCTTCCTCAACCAAAACTCACACTTGCTGAATTTAGCATAGAGTTGGTGTTGTCTCAACACTGTCCACGCCTGACGCAAGTGATGTTTATGCTACTGATTGTCCCGACTATATATCAAAATGTCATCTATGAAGACAACCACAAACTGATCAAGGAATGGTTGGAACACTATGTTCATAAATCCATGAATGTCATTGGTGCATTAGTCAGCCCAAACGACATAACCACAAACTCGTAGTGACCATAATGCATCCTAAAAGATGACTTTGGTATGTCATTGTCCTTGATCCTCAACTAATGATATCTTGATCTTAGGTCTATCTATGAGAATATTGTCTCACCACACAAATGGTCAAACAGATCATCTATCCTCAGTAAAGGATACTTATTCTTTATCGTAACCTTGTTCAACTATTTTTAATCTATGCATAGCCTCATAGACCCATCTTTCTTCTTTACAAACAACACTGGAACACCCCCACTGTGGCATACTTGGCCTGATGAAACCTTTGTCAAATAGTTCTTACAACTGTCTCTTCAACTCTGCCATCTCTGTTGGTGCCATCGTATACGATGTATGAGCTATGGGTTGTGTACCAGGAACCATATTGATCTCGAAATCAATCTCACCAGGTGGAGGAACACTTGGAAATTCTTCAAGAAACACATCCTTAAACTCCCTAACCATCAGTACTTCTTGGATATTAAGACTCTTCACCTATGTATCCATCATGTGTGCCAAAAATGCCTCACAGCCTTATCTCAAAAGCTTCCTTGCTACCATAGCTGATACAAGACATGTCAGAAGAATCATCCTATCTCCTTAGAAGATCCACATCTCACTACCATCTACAAATGTCACTTTCTTGAAACTACAATCCAAGACTAGTCTATACTTCTCTAAGGTATCCATTCCAAGGATCACATCAAATCCATGCATGTCAAGTGGTATGAGATTCACTTGGATGGTGTGTCCCAGAAAAGAGAGAACATAGGAAGGACACACATCCTGCAACACTACAGAACTGACCAATGGTGTTTCTAGAAACAAGCTACTCTTCCTATGACTAATAGGCAAAGAACAACTACTAAGAACTTCCCGTGCGATAAAAGAGTGTGTAGCACCCGAGTCAACCAAAATAGATATAAAGCAAGAAGAAGACAAATCAGAATGAAATAACTCCATCCAACCTGTCTCCACTCGCGGGTTGACCACTGCCTCTGACTGACTCATGGCATAGAATCTAGTCATTGCATGTTGTCACCCTCGTCCTCTACTTCCTTGATCAGAAAATCTAGCTTGAAACACTTGGACACATCCTTGTCCTCCTACACCACTTTTCTATTGTCTCTGTGAGCCCTGCTGACTATGCCTCAGTTGCAGGGTCACTTCATCATCCCTAATCGGGCACTCCCACTTCAGATGTCCTACATGTCCCCACTTGTGACAGAATTGGGTCTCAATCTGTGGTTTAGACGACCCTATCACTGATGTTGATGCAACACTCTGGGTTCTTGAGGGTGGAAAACTACAACCTCTTCCCTTGCTTGTGACCACTAAGTTGAAGCACTAAACCTCAGTGGCACTGGTGGTGCAGAAAACTTCGGCTTCTTGAAGCCACCAGACAACTGTACTAAAAATTGTACAGACTATTTCTTAGTACTTGCATCTCTCTTCTCCTTCTCAGATCATTCTATCCTTCGAACTGACTCCATGACTGTATCAAACCTCTCCCAATTCTCCAAAGCATCAGCTGGGGTAGACAACTTAGCATTCATCCCCTTCTCAAAATGATAAATCCTCTCATCTTCTGTCACAACCATGTGAGGATAGAACCTCAACAACTCCATAAACCTTGCCTCATACTCATTGATCGTCATGGACCCCTGTCGAATCCTCTTGAACTTACTGATCTTCTCGTCGATATATGTCTAAGGAAAGTACTGACTTTCGTACTCTCGTCAAAACTCCTCCCAACCAACCTCCATACCATGTCTCTTCTCCTCCTCTATGGCCCACCAATAGCCAGCACTCCCTCTTAGAAGGTACACAACATGATTCACCTTATCCTCTTTAGGGATACTTAGGATCTTGAAATCCTTTTCAAGCTCAGTCAGCCACAAATCTGCATCTGTTGGGTCAGTTATTCTAGCGTACTCAACTGCCCCAACACGGCAAAGCCACTCGAAAGTCTTCCCAGTACCTGATGATTCAACATGGGGAACAGGTGCCCTAGGCTGAGGTGTAGGCATCTTGTCCGCCATTTGAGTCATCGTTGCTATAAACTTCCCAAAAAACATTTAAAAGGTAGGGTTTTCAATCATGGCAGGGTCAAACTGGGGAACTTCAGGCACCTGATCTTCTTGTACTTAGTTCTTTACACCACCACCTGGTGCAGAAATACTGATATGGGTAGCATGTTCTTCGTGTTCTCCAGACATCTTAAGATTTTATTCTTCTTCTACATAAGCAGAAGTAACTATAAGACAGACTGGAGGACACTAGAATAGACACAAACCCAAGTCATAGGTCCCTATAGACTCTGCAAACCTAAAGTTATGATGCCAACCAAACTTTGGTACCCCGTGCCACTCTAATTGAGATTACTCAAAACATAACTACGGAAAAGAGATTAACAAACTTATTAGCAGAAAACACTAAAATTTAAAACCTTTTTGCATAAAACCACCATATAGAAAGAACCTTTACAAATGGGCACTTTTAGGCCTCAAAGCATCCACAAAGCATGTTGTCAACCTATAACGAACGTACTGTTCCAGAACATATATACATGATTCCATCATAACTGATATACAAGGCACAAAAGAGAACACATTCGCAAAACATCTACAAAATGTTTCCCCAGACTCGAGTGTAGAGGGATGACTCTAGGACTCTATCAACAAAGACAACTAGAAGCACTTCCAACCTTAACAGCTACTACTACATTGGCTGCTGCTCAACCTCCTTTGCACGATCTCTACCTCTTTGTGCTCGTCCACCTAAAAATGTTGTTAACCAACAGGGTGAGACACACAGTCCCAGTGAGAGATATAGCTCTCTGCCAACTCTATTATTATCATAGATAGGATAAATTGAGCAGCAGTACAAATACATCTAGAAGGAAGCAGGTAATGATTATTAATAGAATGAGAAATTATTGTTGAATCATGAAACATCTTATAACTAAAAAGGGATATGAAGAACATGTATATTTTCTATCAACATCATTGTGTAAAGATCAAGTAAGGCTTCAACCAATGTTTTCATATTTGATCCTATACAATTATACTAAATGACGGATTACATATTCATTATGCCTTGAGTATTTGAATCGTACCATTCAAATCCAACCAACCACTATATGTATATAGTAGAAGTCAGTATCATAAAAGGTATAATGGAAGAGCCAGAATCCACAACCTCATCCCCTCAATCAATATGAGGACATTAGTAGTGACATCATTAGTCAGACTACTATTAGTGACTTATAGTCTAACTGTACAAGTCTAGCCTACTTTGGTACTGGTCACAGCGCTAGTGAGTTACGACCACAGTCACGCTCTTTACTAGGATATGACCACAACCATTCTAGTATCTCAAATTGAGCTACAACCGCAGTTGTACTCATTATTGGGGTATGACTGCAGCCAATCCCATTCATATACATTAATGACACAAGGAGATACCTCAACTTGTACCCCGCATATTCAACAATATGCACTCCGAGTTAAACTCATTTCATAATTTAGCAAGTGTTGTACTGAATGGATCTATGGCACATGGCAAACTACACTATTAGATTTCACTTTATTAATTAGATCACTTATAAACAGGGCATGACTCCTCACCAAAACATATTGATTCACATTAAGTGTGGTCTCGTCACATCATGTCTCTTTATGCTTACTGTTCACCATTTATCCATCACAAGGACCAATGTCCACCACAAGGACCACATGTCCATCACATCATAACTACCATAGCTCATACCTGGCTAGGTACACCAATCAGTGTCACCTACATGGTTAGAAACTGATAACAAAAAGGAAAAGCATCATCATCTCATAGAACTCATGTTATATATTCATATCATACACTTTACATTATAACAATTAGGGTTTCACTTTACCTGATTAGGGTTTACAAGGTTAGATTGTCAACCCCCTTAGGTTATCACTTTCCTCATCATTGTGAGATATGTTATGAGACATAGAAGCATATTTCTTATTATCATTATAAAATATGTTATGTTGTTTAGAAACATAGCCTCACGTCATATATACCACTTCTCCATAGGATATCACATCATCACCATGAAATACCAACAACAACATGGTATGGCTCAGCCATCAACAAAGAGTATGACATCACATCATATAACCCTAATATCAACAAGATGCATTACTACACACCATAGGTTGCCGATTAGGGTTAGGGCATCGGCCACCACACTAAGATAGGGTATCGATTTAGCTTAGGTATCGAGCAAGCACTCTAGATAGGGTATCAGTTTCACTTAGGTATCGGGAAACTACTCTACATAGGGTATCTATTTAGCTTAAGTATCGGGAAACCACTCTAGATAGGGTATCGATTTAGCTTAGGTATCGAGCAACAACTCTAGATAGGGTATCGGCCTACCAACTCAAGAATGAGTATTAGTTTATCACAAAAGATATCGGTTCAACATCACTTTGTAACGGGCTCAACACCTCAATGAGAGTGTGTCATCCAAAGCACAATAAAAGATATAGGTTTAGAGGTACAAGTGAAGGTGTATCGGTTATGCCATCTCATAAGGTATTGGCCTCTCTATCCCTTAGGGTATCGACCTACCCATAAACTAGGGTATCAACCTCACATCCCTTAGGGCAACGACCTACCCATAAACTAGGGTATCGGCCACACATCCCTTAGGGTATCGGCCTACCCATAAACTAGGGTATCATCCACATAGATCTCCAGAGGGTATCGGCCACTAGGTTTGATCATATCATTTGAGCCTCAAAAAAGATGTTTCTCACCTCTAACTAAGATGTGTCGGGCTAGGGTGTCTCAGTTTGCTAGGTGTGTTGGGTTACACAAGTATCAGATTAGGGTTTACACATGCCAACTTCCACACTCAAATAGAAGCATGAAGACTCAACACTCTTCCCCCCCAAGGAATCACTAGATCATAATAAGCCACAACATGGTATGTGTATCGGTCTAGACAAGAAATGGCAGTTTGTGTGACGACCGTCTCACGAAAACAAGATTAACTAATGCGGAAGCGTTCATCAAGCAGCGGATTAGCAAAAATCACTAAAAATTAAAACTTTTTGCAAAGAGATCCACACATAGGAAATCTTTTCCAACAAATGCCATTGTATATCATATACATTCTATTTCAAACGTACATATCCTGTACCATCTCTTTCTAGAGACTACATCATCAGCTACCTTATAAACATATATGCAGGCAGCATACAAATCTCGAGGCATCAAGCCAAAACCTCAGACTGATATATCAAAAACACTGACTAAAAACTCCGAGGACCTGAGAGTACATAGACGACACATAGGACTATTATCTATATGACTAGACAGACAATATCTCCACCTGAGATCTTATTGTTGTCCCTGTTGTTGCTGTTGCTGCTGCTCTTTCCCTGTTCTAGGGTTTCTGCTCTGCCTTTCATGCATACCTAAAAATGTTTCCCACGGGGGTGAGACAATTGTAAATTGCCCTAGCGAGAGATATAACTCTCCACCAGAAACATTGTTATAGAAGATTATGAAATTAAACTGAGCAGGGGTTACTTTTACATTAATAGGCATAATTATTCTTCATAGAACAGAATAAGATAATCTCCATTTTCAATAAGAGCATTGCATCTACCCATGGTAGACTCATAGTTCATCCATCTACTTGTAATGAATACAACAGATATGAATAATCATCAATGAACTATAGATATATAACAGAAATGTAACATCAGCCAAGTTCTCTAGCATAACTTATTAACACAAATGCTACAAAGAAACATGATACTTGTTACCCAAGCATCACACATGGCTCACAAGGCCATTCATATCTTGTTACCTCTCACTAGGCAACAACTTATTCACATGGCTCACAAGGCCATTCACATCTTGTCATCTCTCACTAGGCAACAACTTATTCACATGGTTCATAAGGCCATTCACATCTTGTCACCTCTCACTAGGAAACAACTTATTCACATGGTTCATAAGGCCATTCACATCGTGTCACCTCTCACTAGGAAACAACTTAATCACATGGTTCATAAAATTTGTACACATTGTTACTTTTATTAAGCAACAACAACATCAACGCACAAAAAGCCAATCAACATTTATTATATAAATGTCACAGCCCAAACTTGCCTATATTCATCATCTCATCATACCTGCATGGTTATTAGGCATGATAACACTCATACAAGATATTCATCACATCATGTGATACAATAGTAACACCATCATTCCTTAACCAGAAATTAGGGTTCACTATCAAACAGGGCTTATCATTCCCTTTTCCCCAAATTAGGGTTAGGGTTCCCCATTTCTCATTAATTCAGACCCTCTTGAGTTAACAAACTTTATCTTGTATTAAGGTATTTCCCCTCTTAATACATTCCATCACAGAATACTCACCCTTAGCATATAATGCATAGGCCACACATTAGAATTGTCCAACTATCTCACGTGATATGGACTTATCTTAGTTTAAGGCATAACTTTATTATAAAGTTGCCTATAAGCAATCGCAATGATACGCCCTCAACTAGGGTTTCACAAGGATACACCCTCAACCAGGGTTCACAATGATACACCCTCCACTAGGGTTTCACAAGGTTACACCCTCAACCAGGGTTCACAATGATACACCCTCCATTAGGGTTTCACAAGGATACACCCTCAACCAGGGTTTATAAGTATACACCCTCAACTAGGGTTTCACAAGGATACACCCTCAACCAGGGTTCATAAGGATACACCCTCAACTAGGGTTTCACAAGGATACACCCTCAACCAGGGTTCATAAGGATACACCCTCAACTAGGGTTTCACAAGGATACACCCTCAACCTGGGTTCATAAGGATACACCCTCAACTAGGGTTTCACAAGGATACACCCTCAACCAGGGTTCATAAGGATACACCCTCAACTAGGGTTTCACAAGGATACACCCTCAACTAGGGTTTACTAATCATATATTGGATCCATGCATTTGTTATGCATTATTGATTAGTACCATTAAGGGTATCTCTCACCTAATTACATTAGGTTTCCAAAAAGGTTTGATCAATTGGACCTTCAATGACATGAGGTATCCAATTGAGTTGGGGTTTTGAATGTTGATTCCTTCAATCATTGAATTCATGGAACCAATCATCAATTGGACCTATACTCATACTTCAATTGAGTTTAATAGGTCAACCTTAAACTGATTTGACCCTCAATTGACCCTCCATTGATCATCAATTAGGGTTTGATTCAATTGAATTAGGGTTTGGAATCGAAGATCCAACAACACTCATCAATGCAAGATTGGTTACTTTGAAACTATTGAACCATTATCCAAATTGGGTATGACCTGACCCCAAACGGTCTTGAGGTCGTTTGGATGACCTACAAACGGTCTTGAGACCGTTTTCCCATCATATCACTCAAATCCAAGCCATCCAATTAAGGTTTGGATCATTGGATTGATCACCAAATCAGCATTGCATTGTATAACAGCTTGGTACCTTTAGACCTTCAAACACCTAACCATACTCAACCCTAGACCTCCAACTTAATTCCAATGAGATGCCCCTCTCATTTTCTTTGCTCTACATGATGCCAAGAAACATTAGGGACCTTATTGAAGTGGTAATTTGCATATTGAACCCTAGGTTTTGGGTAAATTGCACTTTACACCAAAACTGGGTTTTAATGCACAACATTGTCCAACAAGCTCTATCTTGGTGTCCAGACTTGTAGAAACCTTACCACTACATCATATTCATTCTTATGATGTCACAACATCAGAGGAACATCTTATCATGCAACATTTGTAATTTAACCCCTCCAATTTGGGAAATTTGCACTTTAGTCCAAAATAAGCAAACATTGCTTCAACATTGTCCAAACTGGACCAAAATTGAAACATAAGTTCCTCATGAGCCCTAATTACTTTTCCCAAGGTAAGATTAAGAATATACTCAGCCTTATTAGGCAAAACATGTAGGTTTAATTCATAACCCAGGTTAGGGATGTTACAAATTATAAACCCCTAACAAGGATTGCGTCCTCAAAATCCCAGGAAAAGGAGGGACAAATTATTCATTAATCATGCCCTCAAGTCTCCAAATATCATCTTAATATCATGGAGATATCATGAACTCTATGATTCCATACAAATATCCTTTCATTAATTCAACCTCATCAATGTTTATTGTTTATGCAAGGCATAAACCCCTAACATATGATGTTCATATCATTGAAAAGAAGAAGCATAAAAGAGCATACTTCTATCATCACCCAGAAATATTTACTAAAAGAGAAACATATATATCTAATAGAGATAATTCATTCGGAAATCCACTGAGTAAGTTCACTAAGTATCCACGGAGCAAGTTCACTAAGTATTCACGGAGAAAGTTCACTAATTATCCACGGAGCAAATTCACTAAGTATTCACGGAGCAAGTTCACTAAGTATTCACGAAGCAAGTTCACTAAGTATTCACGAAGCAAGTTCACTAAGTATTCACGAAGCAAGTTCACTAAGTATTCACGGAGAAAGTTCACTAAGTATTCACGGAGCAAGTTCACTAAGTATTCACGAAGCAAGTTCACTAAGTATTCACGGAGCAAGTTCACTAAGTATTCACGGAGCAAGTTCACTAAGTATTCACGGAGCAAGTTCACTAAGTATTCACGGAGCAATTTCACTAAGTATTCACGGAGCAAGTTCACTAAGTATTCACGAAGCAAGTTCACTAAGTATTCACGAAGCAGGTTCACTAAGTATTCACGAAGCAAGTTCACTAAGTATTCACGGAGCAAGTTCACTAAGTATTCACAGAGCAAGTTCACTAAGTATTCACGAAGCAAGTTCACTACGTATTCATGGAGCAAGTTCACTAAGTATTCACGAATCAAGTTCACTAAGTATTCACGAAGCAAGTTCACTAAGTATTCACAAAACAAGTTCACTAAGTATTCACGGAGCAAGTTCACTAAGTATTCACGGAGCAAGTTCACTAAGTATTCACGAAGCAAGTTCACTAAGTATTCACGAAGCAAGTTCACTAAGTATTCACGAAGCAAGTTCACTAAGTATTCACGAAGCAAGTTCACTAAGTATTCACGGAGCAAGTTCACTAAGTATTCACGGAGCAAGTTCACTAAGTATTCACGAAGCAAGTTCACTAAGTATTCACGGAGCAAGTTCACTAAGTATTCACGAAGCAAGTTCACTAAGTATTCACGAAGCAAGTTCACTAAGTATTCACGAAGCAAGTTCACTAAGTTTTTTGAAAATATTTTACTTAGCTCTTCCTATTTAATTTCATTATACTCTCTGGATTGTTTCAGAATGACTACTTGATCATAGTAATAAAAAAGATAACAATCTAAGAGTTTCATACTTGCCTTATCTACAATAATCATATACCTGGCCACGGTATACAAGTATTGATATTAGCTAGTATGCACTTTATTTACTATCATATTCCCCACTTTTCATACCATTATACACACAGGATTTTCCATCTCTAGATTTTCTTCAGGCATCATTTCTATATCTCTCTCTTGCCTGCTCCCATGCACTTTTTCCTAGTGCAACATTACTTCTTCCTGCAGCAACCTCCTCATGTGACCCAGTCATCTTTAAGTTCTTCTTCTCTTATACGAGCAGAAGACACTTTCAGATACACTGGATGACACCAGAATAGACTCTACTACCTTAGTCCTACGTCTCTGTAGACTCAGCGAACCTAGAGCTCTAATACCACTTAATTGTGACGACCGTCTCGCGAAAACAAGATTAACTAATGCGGAAGCGTTCATCAAGCAGCGGATTAGCAAAAATCACTAAAAATTAAAACTTTTTGCAAAGAGATCCACACATAGAAAATCTTTTCCAACAAATGCCATTGTATATCATATACATTCTATTTCAAATGTACATATCCTGTACCATCTCTTTCTAGAGACTACATCATCAGCTGCCTTATAAACATATATGCAGGCAGCATACAAATCTCGAGGCATCAAGCCAAAACCTCAGACTGATATATCAAAAACACTGACTAAAAACTCCAAGGACATGAGAGTATAGAGACGACACATAGGACTACTATCTATATGACTAGACAGACAATATCTCCACCTGAGATCTTATTGTTGTCCCTGTTGTTGCTGTTGCTGCTGCTCTTTCCCTGTTCTAGGGTTTCTGCTCTACCTTTCATGCATACCTAAAAATGTTTCCCACGGGGGTGAGACAATTGTAAATTGCCCTAGCGAGAGATATAACTCTCCGCCAGAAACATTGTTATAGAAGATTATGAAATTAAACTGAGCAGGGGTTACTTTTACATTAATAGGCATAATTATTCTTCATAGAACATAATAAGATAATCTCCATTTTCAATAAGAGCATTGCATCTACCCATGGTAGACTCATAGTTCATCCATCTACTTGTAATGAATACAACAGATATGAATAATCATCAATGAACTATAGATATATAACAGAAATGTAACATCAGCCAAGTTCTCTAGCATAACTTATTAACACAAATGCTACAAAGAAACATGATACTTGTTACCCAAGCATCACACATGGCTCACAAGGCCATTCATATCTTGTTACCTCTCACTAGGCAACAACTTATTAACATGGATCACAAGGCCATTCACATCTTGTCACCTCTCACTAGGCAAGAACTTATTCACATGGTTCATAAGGCCATTCACATCTTGTCACCTCTCACTAGGAAACAACTTATTCACATGGTTCATAAGGCCATTCACATCGTGTCACCTCTCACTAGGCAACAACTTATTCACATGGTTCATAAAATTCGTACACATTGTTACTTTTATTAAGCAACAACAACATCAACGCACAAAAAGCCAATCAACATTTATTATATAAATGTCACAGCCCAAACTTGGCTATATTCATCATCTCATCATACCTGCATGGTTATTAGGCATGATAACACTCATACAAGATATTCATCACATCATGTGATACAATAGTAACACCATCATTCCTTAACCAGAAATTAGGGTTCACTATCAAACAGGGCTTATCATTCCCTTTTCCCCAAATTAGGGTTAGGGTTCCCCATTTCTCATTAATTCAGACCCTCTTGAGTTAACAAACTTTATCTTGTATTAAGGTATTTCCCCTCTTAATACATTCCATCACAGAATACTCACCCTTAGCATATAATGCATAGGCCACACATTAGAATTGTCCAACTATCTCACGTGATATGGACTTATCTTAGTTTAAGGCATAACTTTATTATAAAGTTGCCTATAAGCAATCGCAATGATACGCCCTCAACTAGGGTTTCATAAGGATACACCCTCAACCAGGGTTCACAATGATACACCCTCCACTAGGGTTTCACAAGGTTACACCCTCAACCAGGGTTCACAATGATACACCCTCCATTAGGGTTTCACAAGGATACACCCTCAACCAGGGTTTATAAGTATACACCCTCAACTAGGGTTTCACAAGGATACACCCTCAACCAGGGTTCATAAGGATACACCCTCAACTAGGGTTTCACAAGGATACACCCTCAACCAGGGTTCATAAGGATACACCCTCAACTAGGGTTTCACAAGGATACACCCTCAACCTGGGTTCATAAGGATACACCCTCAACTAGGGTTTCACAAGGATACACCCTCAACCAGGGTTCATAAGGATACACCCTCAACTAGGGTTTCACAAGGATACACCCTCAACTAGGGTTTACTAATCATATATTGGATCCATGCATTTGTTATGCATTATTGATTAGTACCATTAAGGGTATCTCTCACCTAATTACATTAGGTTTCCAAAAAGGTTTGATCAATTGGACCTTCAATGACATGAGGTATCCAATTGAGTTGGGGTTTTGAATGTTGATTCCTTCAATCATTGAATTCATGGAACCAATCATCAATTGGACCTATACTCATACTTCAATTGAGTTTAATAGGTCAACCTTAAACTGATTTGACCCTCAATTGACCCTCCATTGATCATCAATTAGGGTTTGATTCAATTGAATTAGGGTTTGGAATCGAAGATCCAACAACACTCATCAATGCAAGATTGGTTACTTTGAAACTATTGAACCATTATCCAAATTGGGTATGACCTGACCCCAAACGGTCTTGAGGTCGTTTGGATGACCTACAAACGGTCTTGAGACCGTTTTCCCATAATATCACTCAAATCCAAGCCATCCAATTAAGGTTTGGATCATTGGATTGATCACCAAATCAGCATTGCATTGTATAACAGCTTGGTACCTTTAGACCTTCAAACACCTAACCATACTCAACCCTAGACCTCCAACTTAATTCCAATGAGATGCCCCTCTCATTTTCTTTGCTCTACATGATGCCAAGAAACATTAGGGACCTTATTGAAGTGGTAATTTGCATATTGAACCCTAGGTTTTGGGTAAATTGCACTTTACACCAAAACTGGGTTTTAATGCACAACATTGTCCAACAAGCTCTATCTTGGTGTCCAGACTTGTAGAAACCTTACCACTACATCATATTCATTCTTATGATGTCACAACATCAGAGGAACATCTTATCATGCAACATTTGTAATTTAACCCCTCCAATTTGGGAAATTTGCACTTTAGTCCAAAATAAGCAAACATTGCTTCAACATTGTCCAAACTGGACCAAAATTGAAACATAAGTTCCTCATGAGCCCTAATTACTTTTCCCAAGGTAAGATTAAGAATATACTCAGCCTTATTAGGCAAAACATGTAGGTTTAATTCATAACCCAGGTTAGGGATGTTACAAATTATAAACCCCTAACAAGGATTGCGTCCTCGAAATCCCAGGAAAAGGAGGGACAAATTATTCATTAATCATGCCCTCAAGTCTCCACATATCATCTTAATATCATGGAGATATCATGAACTCTATGATTCCATACAAATATCCTTTCATTAATTCAACCTCATCAATGTTTATTGTTTATGCAAGGCATAAACCCCTAACATATGATGTTCATATCATTGAAAAGAAGAAGCATAAAAGAGCATACTTCTATCATCACCCAGAAATATTTACTAAAAGAGAAACATATATATCTAATAGAGATAATTCATTCGGAAATCCACTGAGTAAGTTCACTAAGTATCCACGGAGCAAGTTCACTAAGTATTCACGGAGAAAGTTCACTAATTATCCACGGAGCAAATTCACTAAGTATTCACGGAGCAAGTTCACTAAGTATTCACGAAGCAAGTTCACTAAGTATTCACGAAGCAAGTTCACTAAGTATTCACGAAGCAAGTTCACTAAGTATTCACGGAGAAAGTTCACTAAGTATTCACGGAGCAAGTTCACTAAGTATTCACGAAGCAAGTTCACTAAGTATTCACGGAGCAAGTTCACTAAGTATTCACGGAGCAAGTTCACTAAGTATTCACGGAGCAAGTTCACTAAGTATTCACGGAGCAATTTCACTAAGTATTCACGGAGCAAGTTCACTAAGTATTCACGAAGCAAGTTCACTAAGTATTCACGAAGCAGGTTCACTAAGTATTCACGAAGCAAGTTCACTAAGTATTCACGGAGCAAGTTCACTAAGTATTCACAGAGCAAGTTCACTAAGTATTCACGAAGCAAGTTCACTACGTATTCACGGAGCAAGTTCACTAAGTATTCACGAATCAAGTTCACTAAGTATTCACGAAGCAAGTTCACTAAGTATTCACAAAACAAGTTCACTAAGTATTCACGGAGCAAGTTCACTAAGTATTCACGGAGCAAGTTCACTAAGTATTCACGAAGCAAGTTCACTAAGTATTCACGAAGCAAGTTCACTAAGTATTCACGAAGCAAGTTCACTAAGTATTCACGAAGCAAGTTCACTAAGTATTCACGGAGCAAGTTCACTAAGTATTCACGGAGCAAGTTCACTAAGTATTCACGAAGCAAGTTCACTAAGTATTCACGGAGCAAGTTCACTAAGTATTCACGAAGCAAGTTCACTAAGTATTCACGAAGCAAGTTCACTAAGTATTCACGAAGCAAGTTCACTAAGTTTTTTGAAAATATTTTACTTAGCTCTTCCTATTTAATTTCATTATACTCTCTGGATTGTTTCAGAATGACTACTTGATCATAGTAATAAAAAAGATAACAATCTAAGAGTTTCATACTTGCCTTATCTACAATAATCATATACCTGGCCACGGTATACAAGTATTGATATTAGCTAGTATGCACTTTATTTACTATCATATTCCCCACTTTTCATACCATTATACACACAGGATTTTCCATCTCTAGATTTTCTTCAGGCATCATTTCTATATCTCTCTCTTGCTTGCTCCCATGCACTTTTTCCTAGTGCAACATTACTTCTTCCTGCAGCAACCTCCTCATGTGACCCAGTCATCTTTAAGTTCTTCTTCTCTTATACGAGCAGAAGACACTTTCAGATACACTGGATGACACCAGAATAGACTCTACTACCTTAGTCCTACGTCTCTGTAGACTCAGCGAACCTAGAGCTCTAATACCACTTAATTGTGACGACCGTCTCGCGAAAACAAGATTAACTAATGCGGAAGCGTTCATCAAGCAGCGGATTAGCAAAAATCACTAAAAATTAAAACTTTTTGCAAAGAGATCCACACATAGAAAATCTTTTCCAACAAATGCCATTGTATATCATATACATTCTATTTCAAATGTACATATCCTGTACCATCTCTTTCTAGAGACTACATCATCAGCTGCCTTATAAACATATATGCAGGCAGCATACAAATCTCGAGGCATCAAGCCAAAACCTCAGACTGATATATCAAAAACACTGACTAAAAACTCCAAGGACATGAGAGTACAGAGACGACACATAGGACTACTATCTATATGACTAGACAGACAATATCTCCACCTGAGATCTTATTGTTGTCCCTGTTGTTGCTGTTGCTGCTGCTCTTTCCCTGTTCTAGGGTTTCTGCTCTACCTTTCATGCATACCTAAAAATGTTTCCCACGGGGGTGAGACAATTGTAAATTGCCCCAGCGAGAGATATAACTCTCCGCCAGAAACATTGTTATAGAAGATTATGAAATTAAACTGAGCAGGGGTTACTTTTACATTAATAGGCAGAATTATTCTTCATAGAACATAATAAGATAATCTCCATTTTCAAAAAGAGCATTGCATCTACCCATGGTAGACTCATAGTTCATCCATCTACTTGTAATGAATACAACAGATATGAATAATCATCAATGAACTATAGATATATAACAGAAATGTAACATCAGCCAAGTTCTCTAGCATAACTTATTAACACAAATGCTACAAAGAAACATGATACTTGTTACCCAAGCATCACACATGGCTCACAAGGCCATTCATATCTTGTTACCTCTCACTAGGCAACAACTTATTAACATGGATCACAAGGCCATTCACATCTTGTCACCTCTCACTAGGCAAGAACTTATTCACATGATTCATAAGGCCATTCACATCTTGTCACCTCTCACTAGGAAACAACTTATTCACATGGTTCATAAGGCCATTCACATCGTGTCACCTCTCACTAGGCAACAACTTATTCACATGGTTCATAAAATTCGTACACATTGTTACTTTTATTAAGCAACAACAACATCAACGCACAAAAAGCCAATCAACATTTATTATATAAATGTCACAGCCCAAACTTGGCTATATTCATCATCTCATCATACCTGCATGGTTATTAGGCATGATAAAACTCATACAAGATATTCATCACATCATGTGATACAATAGTAACACCATCATTCCTTAACCAGGAATTAGGGTTCACTATCAAACAGGGCTTATCATTCCCTTTTCCCCAAATTAGGGTTAGGGTTCCCCATTTCTCATTAATTCAGACCCTCTTGAGTTAACCAACTTTATCTTGTATTAAGGTATTTCCCCTCTTAATACATTCCATCACAGAATACTCACCCTTAGCATACAATGCATAGGCCACACATTAGAATTGTCCAACTATCTCACGTGATATGGACTTATCTTAGTTTAAGACATAACTTTATTATAAAGTTGCCTATAAGCAATCGCAATGATACACCCTCAACTAGGGTTTCACAAGGATACACCCTCAACCAGGGTTCACAATGATACACCCTCCACTAGGGTTTCACAAGGTTACACCCTCAACCAGGGTTCACAATGATACACCCTCCACTAGGGTTTCACAAGGATACACCCTCAACCAGGGTTTATAAGGATACACCCTCAACTAGGGTTTCACAAGGATACACCCTCAACCAGGGTTCATAAGGATACACCCTCAACTAGGGTTTCACAAGGATACACCCTCAACCAGGGTTCATAAGGATACACCCTCAACTAGGGTTTCACAAGGATACACCCTCAACCAGGGTTCATAAGGATACACCCTCAACTAGGGTTTCACAAGGATACACCCTCAACCAGGGTTCATAAGGATACACCCTCAACTAGGGTTTCACAAGGATAAACCCTCAACTAGGGTTTACTAATCATATATTGGATCCATGCATTTGTTATGCATTATTGATTAGTACCATTAAGGGTATCTCTCACCTAATTACATTAGGTTTCCAAAAAGGTTTGATCAATTGGACCTTCAATGACATGAGATATCCAATTGAATTGGGGTTTTGAATGTTGATTCCTTCAATCATTGAATTCATGGAACCAATCATCAATTGGACCTATACTCATACTTCAATTGAGTTTAATAGGTCAACCTTAAACTGATTTGACCCTCAATTGATCATCAATTAGGGTTTGATTCAATTGAATTAGGGTTTGGAATCGAAGATCCAACAACACTCATCAATGCAAGATTAGTTACTTTGAAACTATTGAACCATTATCCAAATTGGGTATGACCTGACCCCAAACGGTCTTGAGGTCGTTTGGATGACCTCCAAACGGTCTTGAGACCGTTTTCCCATCATATCACTCAAATCCAAGCCATCCAATTAAGGTTTGGATCATTGGATTGATCACCAAATCAGCATTGCATTGTATAACAGCTTGGTACCTTTAGACCTTCAAACACCTAACCATACTCAACCCTAGACCTCCAACTTAATTCCAATGAGATGCCCCTCTCATTTTCTTTGCTCTACATGATTCCAAGAAACATTAGGGACCTTATTGAAGTGGTAATTTGCATATTGAACCCTAGGTTTTGGGTAAATTGCACTTTACACCAAAACTGGGTTTTAATGCACAACATTGTCCAACAAGCTCTATCTTGGTGTCCAGACTTGTAGAAACCTTACCACTACATAATATTCATTCTTATGATGTCACAACATCAGAGGAACATCTTATCATGCAACATTTGTAATTTAACCCCTCCAATTTGGGAAATTTGCACTTTAGTCCAAAATAAGCAAACATTGCTTCAACATTGTCCAAACTGGACCAAAATTGAAACATAAGTTCCTCATGAGCCCTAATTACTTTTCCCAAGGTAAAATTAAGAATATACTCAGCCTTATTAGGCAAAACATCTAGGTTTAATTCATAACCCAGGTCAGGGATGCTACAGTTTGCATGTCAGGTTCCACATCATATCAGTTTGCATATCATAACTCGTATCGATTTAGTCAACTTCTACCTCAAGATGATGACACTACCAAGGCAAATAAAGGTGTGTCTCATGGAAGCAACTTAACATAGTTCTATTCTAAAAAATAGAATGTAAATCTACTAAGAAAAGCTACTAGCATGCACGCAAAGACAACCTAAGAGCAACTAGCAAGACAACAAGTAGAAAGGTGATAATAACAAAGTAGGGTTAGAGTTATATAACCTGACTCAAGAAAAACCACCAAGATCTAATCTCCAAGGTCAAGCTCCAAGCTAAAAGAAGATCATCCTAGCTCGATCTCCACAACACCTCCAAGATGGAGAATAGAACCATGGTCAAGAAAGCAAAAGAGGGAAAAGGAGGTACCAAGGTCCATGGCTGAGAAGAAGAAAGAAGAAGATAAGGAAATCTAGAAAACCATGGCCTACCAAAGAAAAAGATGAAGAAGATCACCACTAGCTTTGGCTCGACCACCAAGCTCCAAGGGAGAGTGCTCTTCAAGCTCATGATCGGCCACCAAGGAGAGAAAGCAAAGATTGCTAAAAGGGTTCTCTTGCATGGGAATAGAGGAGTATATATACATGGCCAAAGAGAGAGAGAGAGTAATGGGAAGCTTCACCACATTAGCACCCTAGAAGACACTTGTCCAAGAAGAAGGGATACCTGCCACACCATACAACAAGGTGATAGAACCTAAGTCTCTCCAACTTGGTCACTAAGGGAGGTCAAGTTCGACACACCCATCTACCTCCTACACAAACTGATAGGGATGAAACCCTAGGTCACAAAACCAATATGACACTCCTCTAGAGTCACCACAACCCGATAAAGTGATTCTTATGGTGCCAAAAACTGATAGGATGTCCCTCAAGACACCATCCATTGATACCAAACCTCTTTAAGGAAACCATAGACTGATATAGGGTCTCACTAAGGCTCTCAAGCACGAGACAACACTCCTAAGAGCAAAGCACACCTCAAACATGTGCCCAAAACATCACCAAGGATGTCACCACTCAACCAAGGCCAAAACAAGGTGCCCAACACTTCTCTCTCCTCTAGATGATGCTAAGAAATAGAAGGAACACTCTATAGGTGACAAACTTGCACATTAACCCCTACTCTGGATAAATTGTAGTTTGCACCAAAACCTCACCACAAAGCATAAACATCATCCAAACAAGATCAAGCAAGGAGCACAAACCTATAGCATTCCCTAATTACTTCTCAGATGATTAGAGAAAGGAGCTAAGAAACATGCTTAAGCAAAACCAACAGGGTTAGCCCAAAACGTGGGTCAGGATCCTTACATTTTGCATGTCATAGATCATGTTGTTGTATACACTTGAACTGTCAAAAGATGGTAGCTTCAAGTACATTGATCCTTACTCGATGGTTTATGTTCCTACATGCTAGTGTTATGTACCATGAGTACCTTTCCATTACATAAAGGTTTATTATCCATTGTTCTTTAGTAGGAAAGTTATTTAAGGGAGCTTAGTGTTTCTCTCCTAGTGCTGAAAAATGGCATGCATGTATAAATGATGATATCCTATAAATTGTTTAGGATCGTCGTACATTCATGTGCATGCTTTGGACTATTTCTTTATTACTATGTTGTTTATATGTAGAAAGATGCTCCTCTAAAAGGAAAAAGGGAACCTCCATGCATATCCCCTCTTGTTCGGTCATGAGCACCTATGGAGTAACAACTGGTCGATTTCAAGAGGCTAATTTTTTTAATATGCCTCAATGACCATGGGGTGAAAAGATTTGCACCTTGTTTTGAGGATTTAGGCCAGTTGCTCATACATTTTATATCTTTTGGAGTTATTCACTTCTTTCCTATATAATAACTCATGCTAAGTTGCTTGATACTATTATTCATGTAATAACAGATTAATGAACCTAACTTTAAATAGAAATATATGATTTAGAGACCTAAATGAGTAAAGTCATTTGACTAGTTCGTTGTGGGGAATGAGAAAATGACTTAACCTTGTAGCATCCTAGGCTGTGAGAGGGTGCTCAAAGACATATATTGACTATATATGGGGACACTTAGGAGCACATATCCTAATCATCTTTAAATGTTTTGGACTAGGAGAAGGTCGATAGTCCGGTAGAGTTGTATGAATGGGTGATGTGTTATGGAGGGTGGTTACCTTATTTTGGTGGCGTAGTCGCCTATGTACCCAGGGAGGGTCTATCTTGGTAGATACTGCTTTAAGCTTAAATCCATGGTGTGCTACCTAGAATGCTCCCTACCTTTTGATACCTCACTTTGACCCAAGGTTGTAATGAGATATCTAGGGAATTTGGATGTTCCTAGATCTTGTACAAAATTCTAAGATACTTGAATATCATCTAGTTAGCCGGTTGAGTGGTACACCCCCAATCATCCAGGGCATCTAAAATATACAAAAGACATGTAGTTTGATTGTTTAGATTTAATGTTTGTTAAATATAGTTATGCCCTAAATGAGTTATTCTTTGTTTACATAGGACAAATTTGTCTTATCCAACATTCTTGCAGGTGAAATTGATTCTAGAAAGGATGGGTAAGGGTATGCCTTTGGGGATACCATTACTATGAGTTTTATTCCCTTCTTTATTTATATACTCATTATCTCCAAAAGTAATAGACATTTCTCACGTTGTATCATATTGTTGGGACTTGGGATTTCACCATTGTGATTCTCTGCACCTTTTTAGGTGAGAAACCCAATTACCCAACCGGTGGTATAGAAGATCAACAAAGAAGGAGAAGGTTTTAATATCAAGAGGTGGGTGATGCTTGCATGAAGGGATCTCAGAGGTAGGTGACGTTTGTTTGTACTCCTCCAGAAATAAAGCATACAAAGATATAGGCACAACTACCCATGTACTCTATATTAACGCCACATGTGTAAAGATTAAACTAGTTCCTTTTTGTTGTGACCTAGTGGTCGTAACCCTTAGATTTTTTGTTGACTAAAGGCTTGTAAAGTATGGTAGTGATGTAATGACTGATTTACCTTTCGAAGATTTGTTGTTGATGGAAAATTGTTCTTGGTGTTACACAAAAATTTTATTCTAATCTCAATGTGATTTACACGTATGATGATGTGTTCAAGATTTAGATCAAATTTTGTTTCTTGATTAATCTGCTCTTTTGACGATGGGCATCACACTTCCATTCTGACATCACCTGAAACAAATTTCGTACTAAATATCCACATGATTATATTTAAAATTGATTAATTAAATGACATCTTTAACTTTTCATTCATATTATCCTTCTAAATCACCAAAATGAATGTCACTAATATAAACAAATCATGCTTATAAAAGGATCAAAAGTCACATAAAATTATGGATTAGTTTATGCTCATCACTTAAGTTATTAACATTGGAATCATGGGTAGCTTCATGCTAGTTTGGTTACCAATCCAGACCTTTAGGAACAGGCTTGCAATTCTATTAGGTTTTTCACTTGGTAGTTGTCATTGTGTTTGATTTTTGGGATTCTCTACTGAGCCTCACTACTACAGAAATGGCTTATAAAGTCACTTTTCAAGGTGTCAGTTGTATACAAAAACCGACACATAAACCCTACTGTGTCAGTTTGGAACAGAAACCGACATCCAATCCGTGAAGGTCGACCAGACACGGGTACCGCTTTTATTAAGTGTCGGTTAATTAATAAAAAACCGACACCTAAAATCAACCGCCAAACCCAAAATTCCAGCGAAAAAAATTGGCTCCAATATTTTACATATTGCGTCGGTTTGTAACTAAATAACCGACGACTAAAGGGTATTCGAGAGATAGGAATAGTTGTCGGTTGTTGTTTAATCAAAAACCGACGACTATAATCTAGTATAGTTGTCGGTTTGTGGCAAAGAACCGACACTGTTGGTTTAGTTGTCGGTTTTTTAAAGAACCGACACATATTTTCAACTTAATAGCTCACCCTGCCCGAACGATTCTTCCCATTTCCCTATTTCGTTCCCGATTTCCCTAGCTCCGGCGATTTCCCTTGCTTCCTGCCGCCGCCGCTGCCGCTCCTTCCTTCATGCTCGCCTCTCGTCGCCGTCGAGCGAGAAGCAGTCGGCCTCCCTCTACGCCCGCCCGCCCGCCTCCCTCTCCGCCTGCCGGCCTCTCCTCCGCCGTCGACCTCTTCTCCGCCCGCTGACCTCTTCTCCGCCCGCCGGCCTCTTCTCCGTCGTCGCCGGTAGCAGCTAGGTCTACTAGCCTCGCCGCCCTCTCCTCTGCTCCTCTCTTCACCGCCGGAAGCTGCTAGGACTTTGCCTCGACCGCTGCTCTTCTTCCCTCAAGGTGCCCACCCTACCTTCTTCTTCTTCCTCTGCTCGTCTTCCCTCAAGGTGCCGCCCTGCTGCTGGGCATTTTTTTTTAAATTTATTTACTTCTTATGAGAATCAATTTTAATTAGGGCTCATACACATATTGATGTCTAACACCTAAATGAATATCTAGTTAGTGTATTTTCCTAGTATCGTGAAAGATTCTCAATCGTGTGTATCAAATGGGATTCTTATATATATTCAGATCTTAATGTTATAAATGGAAGACTCGAATGTTATAAAATCCCATCAAAGTAGGTAGAAACAACTTATATATATTCAGATCTTAATAATTCCATGAAGTGCACATTATCTTACTCAGGAAAAGTATGTGTATAATGTAGGATTAGTTCCATATAATGGTTCTATTTTAGTAAGCACCTAGAAACCCGTCCAAGATTTACTCATTAGGAGCATTTCCTCGTTTGTTCTCTAAGTACATTTGTAGACTTCTTTTCAAGCTATCATGTCTACCACAATAAAGTTGGTTATGACAAGCAATAAAAGGTTAACTGATGTTATGCAACTTTTTCTGAAAATATATAACATCGTTATATGTACTTACACTTTGTTAATACTAATATTGTGCAGTCTCTGTCCACCCATAACAGTCACTATGAACTGGGCCTCTATGTCAATGTTAACATTCCCTATTGAAGAACAATTGGACATCATCCTAGATGATCGTTCCTTAAACCAATTGGTCATACCCAAACATTGGCGTTTTCTAAAAGGAAGACACTACATGCCTGGTAAAGTGACCCTAACTTTTGGTAATTATTCACATGTTATCGAGGTTGAGTATGATTTGGCGGGAAATCTTGTATCAAAATCCGGTTGGCGTGATTGGATTGGAGAGCTGCATGTGGTCCGTTGGAACAGGCTTTTTCTCCGTCCAGTTGGCGATAATTCCATCAAAGTTTGGATAACCAACAGCAACTGCGAGACCCCCGATCATCTTCTGCGGTATGAGCGCACGGCGTCACATATCAACTCAGACAAATCTGAATCTGAGGCCCCTGTCAGTTCAGATTCGTCTAAATACAGTGAGGAGCTTCGTGACACAGCTTCATCATCAAAAAGAAGTTACTGATGCATGCGGGACCATGTTGGTGTAGTATTTAGTTGTCTATCTATCTAGACTTGTCTGTAGTAATAGTTTTTTTAATTATGCGCATGTTTAGGGGTACACCAACCCCTTTGTTTAGTTATTGTTATAACTGAAGTGTGTGTTCCCATGAATGGAACTGAAAGTTGCTACATGAATGCTTATAACTGAAGTGTGTGTTCCCATGAATGTTCCCATTTGCATGATTACACTACTATTTTCTCATATTGTTTAGTCTATTTTAATATGACATACTTGCTTATATCTTGCTTAATGATGAACTGTAATGCACACATGTGACATGCTTGGAATGTAAATGATGAACTTTTCCCTAAATTGCCAATCATGCTTTTAAAGACATCAATAATCACCCTAAATTGAAGAACTAGGATTTTAGGTATAAGAATGACAATACATTATTTGTTGGCCTAGAAACCCGTCTAAGATTTACTCATTAGAAGTAAATCTTGGATAGTCCCCGGTTTGGGACTGTTCTTGAACACCTAATCTCGCTTAGGATGTAAGTGTATAATGTGTATTGGGTTTTCAAGAAAATTTTGGCAGCATTTCCCCGTTTGTTCTCTAAGTACATATGTACTTGGAAAACAGCGGGGAAATGCTGCCGAAATTTTCTTGAAAACCCAATACACATTATACACTTACTAGTGAGATTAGGTGTTCAAGAATGGATAGGTGGTACACATTTATTATATATAATAATGACATCACATGTATTTGTTAACCCTAGACCCTAATCTTGTCCTAATATATACTTGTTTTCTCTTTGATCATAGAATGGATAGATCATGGATGTCCATTCGCAATCGCTGCACCCCAGAGTTTATTTCTGGTCTTCACCAGTTCATTAAATTTGCCGAGGAACATAGGAAACAACCTGGAGATAGGTTCTACTGTCCATGTAGACATTGCGGTAACAACTTGAAAGTCAACACTGGTGACGAAATCATGACTCATGTCATGTGCAACGGGATTATACAAGGCTATACAGAATGGCACTGGCATGGAGAGATTTCAAACTCGAAACCAGTGGATGTCGATAGCAGTGCTTGTATGGAAGAAGAAATTGCCTACGATGATGTAGATGCGAATGAACCAGTTCCAGTAGACATCGTTGATGCGATGTTGGATAGTTGTGGGGTAGAGCACACCGATCCACCTCCCATTTTTAAAAACATTGTGCATGATGATGAGATGCCGTTATACACAGGTTGTACTAAGTTCACGAAGCTTAACGCTGTGTTGAGATTGTATAAGTTGAAAGATAACAATAGATGGAGCGACAAAAGCTTCACGTCATTGTTGTCTTTGTTGAAAGAAATGCTTCCTGAAGGAAACGAGCTGCCAATCTCAACATACCAGGTAAAGAAATTGTTGTGCCCAATGGGAATGGATGCCAAGAAGATACACGCATGCCCTAATGATTGTGTATTATTTCAAAAGGACTATGCAGATTTGAAAGATTGTCCAAAATGTGGTGCGTCACGGTATAAATTGACGACTTCGGGGGAGTCCAAAACGGGTTCTCCTACCAAGGTGATGTGGTATCTACCTATAATATCACGGTTTCAATGCTTGTTTGCCAATCCGATAGATGCGAAGAATTTGAGGTGGCATGCAGATGTTAAGAAAATTAATGATGGGATCCTACGACATGCGTCTGATTCCCCACAGTGGAAGAAGATTGATGTATTGTACCCTGAATTTGGTGAAGAAGTCAGGAATCTAAGACTTGGGCTTTGTACAGACGGGATGAATCTGTACGGGACATTGAGCAGCCAACATAGCACTTGGCCAGTCATGCTTGTTATATACAATCTTCCTCCCTGGCTGTGTATGAAAAATAAGTACGTAATGTTGTCGTTGTTGATATCGGGCCCTAAACAACCTGGAAATGACATCGATGTTTATCTTGAACCTCTGATTGATGACTTAAAGAAACTCTGGGGTGAAGGTGTGATGACCTATGATGCTTCACGAAGAGAGACATTTCGTTTGCATGCTATGTTGTTTTGCACTATTAATGACTTTCCAACATATGGGAATTTGTCTGGATATAGTGTCAAAGGAGCTAAAGCGTGTCCTATATGTGAAGAGAACACTGATTCAACAAGACTAAAACATGGCGGTAAGAATGTATATCTCGGTCATCGAAGGTTTCTTCCAAAATTCCATCCGTATCGTAGGAAGCGCAAAGCATTCAATGGATTGAATGAGGAACACAGTGCACCTAAACCTATACTAGGGGAGGTTGTTTATGAAAGAATAAAAGACTTTATCAATGAATTTGGTAAGAGATCACAAGGTACTACACGGAGTGACAATTCTTCATTCAAGAAGAAGTCAATATTTTGGGATCTTCCTTATTGGAGTTCTTTGACAGTCAGACATTGTATCGATGTAATGCACGTTGAGAAAAATGTCTGTGATAACATCATTGGTACTCTGTTAAATATACCAGGTAAGACTAAAGATGGGATAAAATCCAGACTGGACCTACGTGAAATGGGAATAAGATCAGAATTAATAGAAATACGTGAAATGGGTAGTAAAAGAACATACTTACCTCCCGCATGTTACACGTTGTCTAGAAAAGAGAAGAAAGCTTTTTGTGAATGCTTGATAAATGTTAAGGTGCCAAATGGTTACTCATCCAACATCCGTAGATTGGTATCAATGAAAGATCTGAAGTTGATAGGACTTAAATCTCATAATTGTCACACTCTAATGCAACAAATATTGCCCGTGGCAATTCGATCTATATTGCCAAAGCATGTAAGGTTTGCAATCACCAGACTTTGTTTCTTTTTCAACAGTCTCTGCAGCAAAGTTATTGACCCTGAGACTCTCGATAATTTGCAAAGAGAAGTGGTTGTTACCCTATGTCAGCTTGAGATGTATTTCCCTCCTTCGTTCTTTGATATCATGGTACATCTTGTTGTCCACTTGACTAGGGAAGTGAAAATCTTGGGCTCGGTTTTCTTGCATTGGATGTATCCCTTTGAACGATACATGAGCATTTTTAAAGGTGATGTTCGAAACCGTTATCGGCCTGAAGGGAGTATTATTGAAGGTTATGTGGCGAGAGAGGTTATGGATTTCTGCAATGACTTTCTCAGTGGTAATGACACTCCTGATAATGACAAGAATATTGACGAGCTATTTGGCAAAGGAATTTTGGGATCACGTGTGAAAGTAATCAGCCATGAGCAGTTGGAACAAGGTCATTTGTATATTTTACACAACATGGACGAAGTGAACGTTTATATCGAGGAACATACCAATTTCATCAAAAGACAATATCCTCGAGCCAATACAATGTGGCTTGCTAGAGAGCATAACAAGACTTTTATTAAGTGGTTTGAAGATAAAGTCTTACATCAACTATCTCAAACACCAGATGATATTACTGAAACTATCAAATGCCTCGCCTTTAAACCAAAGTTGACTGTTATGTCTTATGAAGGGTATGACATTAATGGATTCACATATTACACAAAGCGCCAAGATGATAAGAGTGTCGTCCAAAATAGTGGGGTCACCCTTCAAGCATCGACTATGTTTTTTGCAAGTGCAAAGGATAAGAGTCCACGTGAAGCTAAAATGTCATATTACGGTGTCATTGAAGAGATATGGGAATTTCACTACATAGATTTCAGAATTCCGCTCTTCAAATGTAATTGGGTTGATAACACCAAAGGAGTTATAGTGGATGAATTGGGTTTCACTTTAGTGAACTTTGAAAAGATTGGCGAGAAGGCTGAACCATTCATATTGGCATCACAGGCGAAACAAGTATTTTATATCGATGATCCTGCAAATGATAAATGGTCGGTTGTTCTTCATGGTAAAAGACAGTTCATTGAAGATCCTATAGATGAAGAAGAGTACTATGATAAATATGATGACTCCAGTCCATTCTCAGTTGGGTTGCCAACTCCAGAAAATATTGAAGCTAATGATGACTTATATGTGCGTGGAGATCACAATGAAGGATTGTTAATTGATAAAAGATCACAATTTTAGAGGCATGCATGTTTATATTTTTTTATTGAAGCTAAATGTTTACTATTTTAATATCAATATCATTTTCTGATTTGATGTTGTTGGGTTTTAGGGGAGACAGAGAAGGCAATGGAAACAAAAAATTTTCTCCTCCAACCCATACCGAGGAAACGCGTCAACGTCTATATAATAGGAAAAGATGGTTTGTGGAATCATACCTTGTCCCGAGGCTTGCTCGGCAACAATACCTCGCGCAATGCGCGGTCTTCAACTCCGGACTTCGACGGTGTCTGTGCAGCTCCTGGTCGCACCGGGACTGACAACTCCTACTCGAACCGGACTGTCGGATGACAGTTGTCCTCCTAAGCGGCAGTGTCCTCTCGCCTCTGTAGTAGTCCACACGGACCACCTGGAACTCCACACTCCTTGTCCCACAAGGAAGTGGAAGGAGTCGCACCCTCCTGTTGACGTACTAGTCGCCAACACGCTCTCCTGCCTCCTGTTGTAACTGCAGTTGTCCTTCCCTTGCTGCACCTCCCTTTTACGGGAAGCACTTGCTCGGGCTCTCTCACGGTTACCAAAACCAGAGAGAACGACAACTTGCAGAGTAACTGGTTGCACTGAGCTGTTCTATGAGAAGCCCCCAATACCCCTATATATATAGGAGAGTCATGGGACATGGTTCTCCATCCCGGACAATGCGGGACTAAAGCAGGAGTAGAAGGGTTCGGGATTTTCCACAAAAAGCAACCATCTCGCAACCTGAACTGATCGGTTCACTGCTGAATCGATCGGTTCGGCCATTGAGCTGATCGGTTGGACCTGAGCCGACCGTTTGGGGCACTCCAACCGATCGGTTGGTGCCCTGAACCGATCGGTTCATGGTCCTAATCCGGCTCAAAAAGACTTTCCTTGTTTCTTTCCCAATTGGTATCGAATACCAATTATATTCCCAATCAAATTGGGCAATTTGAAACGAAAGGAAAATTCTCACCAATCCTACTTTCCCAAGTTGCTCGATTGCACCAGTTGAACCGATCAGTTCAACACTTGAACCGGTCATTTCACTCTGTGCATGAGCCGATCGGTTCAACAATTGAACCGACCGGTTCAGCAACCTCAGCCGACCGGTTCATCACATGAACCGATCGGTTGGAAATGCAGGTTGTGCAGAATCAGTCAAATGCAATTTCAATCAATCATATACTCCAATCAATGCGTCCAACACCTTGAACCATACAATATTGAGCCATCGACTGATTGAGTGTTTAATTGAACTACTAAACTCCTTTAGTAATCAATCTAAACATTGCTTGTGGACAAAAGTCCTCTTCCAGGTTAAATCCTATGTGTGTGACCCTGCAGGTCCATTTCACGTTGGCAGTGAAAGTTCATAACACTTATGACTTCACAAGCAAAGAGCGGTGCCTAGTCACACATCAGTGCTACCCAAGTGAAAGTAGAAAGTTGGAGAACAACTTTCATCCTACAATCCGTGAATGGTGTTACAGCGAATGTATAATTCCTTTGTCACTGATATCCCGAATGAACTCGAGGCATGGAACAGTCATCCTGTCAACGTTCATTCACTTCCTTGATCTCAGAGTAGACTGGAAGAGATATGTATGACATCAGTATCATATACTGATTCACACATGCGTGCACGCCTTTCTCAATCCTACTCATCAAGTGGCCATGGATATCAAACTCCCTCAGGAGGGACAAATCCCATATCTATCACTCACCCCTCAAAAGCCCCATGTGTCAAAGCCACCCAATCATCACCTTTATAACAACCCATGTTTCAGGACTGCGTTTGATGATGTCAAAGTGTGCCCAACGACATGTGTTGAGTGCAGTGATTTCAGGTCTAAGAATCACACTCACCACCATCACTGTGAGTACTGACTGTGACTACCATCTCATGGTTCCATGTGTCAAACTCACGGTGGGTCTATCCGGTACACTTGTTCTCTAACAAGTACCTATGTGTTTGATTTGATATCTCTATATCATGACTAATGATATTCTGTCATCAACCAACACCACAATCTAGTTTTGTGTGTCATTGCTGTCTATCTACCTTCCACAATGACATCCGACTAGGGACACAACAAGAATGTACAAACTCTTAGCATCCGTATGATCTCATCGTTCAGGTCATGAACCTGAAGGCATACGTCATTGAGTACTGTCATTCTCTAGACATTCAATCTGTTCTATCACTATCTCATATGAATGAATCAGAAAGAATTGGAAGCTCGCCTTTGATGTTTATCAAATCAATCTTAATGTATCCCACCAATCATCACATGATTGGCTCTCAGGGCATACATACCAACAGACTCCCACTTGCACTGCGAGCCAATCACCCTTGAATCATATTCATAGTGATCTTCAAACATGTCCCACATGTTACTGTGCTCTTAGTGCAAACATAGTGAGTAATGGAAACACCTTGCCAAAGTCTGTACAAATGTCATGTCTCACATCTCTTCGTTGTACGTCATACATATGAGATGGAGCTGTCATAATATGTGATCTAGTATTCCATTGCTAACCTTTAGCCACATTGCATGATCAAGGATTCCAGACTTGTCATCAATGAGTGAAATATAAGTTAATCTCATGAACTTCCAGATCCATATAGTATCTACTGTTGTTCTCTAACACATGGATACTCGACATTTCCTTTTAAATGGTTTTATTGGAACACTTCCAATTATCAACAAACATTCACTTTTATACATCTTATGTATATTTTGCGATTAATTTTCTGTCCTTTCGGAAGTTCGCATCAATGTAAACCTTTACATCGAACTCTTCCTTATTTCCATAGAAATAGTACTTCCCAAGTACTTATCAAGTTCTTATGGTATTCCAGTAACCCTTACTGGAAGTAGACAGACAACCACTCGTCATGTCCTACATACGAGTTATCAGGATGAGCACATCATATTGCCATGTCCTACATACAAGATGATGAATGCATTTTATTCTTGCCATGTCATACATGCAAGATAATGGGATGATTTCATACATGATAGATCCATATCTATTCTTAGTGTTCCCATTATTCATAAGAATTGGACACTTGGCCGTGGGATACTAACTCCATGTAACATGGACAAGTTTTCTCCCACTGAATCTGTGCATACTGAACACTTCAGTACAGATTGCCAATGTATGCTCTCTCTTTCCCGGTCAAGAGATTTTCGAGAACTATCTCTATAGATCTCTATTCCTATCACATAGGAAACATCTCTATCTTCCTTAAAGATAATTTCCACTTTTGGATTTCCAATCTAGAACATTTCCATTTCACATCAATATGTGGAATGTGAATACTCTCCCACTAAATCACAGATCCCTTCTTTCTCTTTGACATATCAGTCAAACCCTTTGACTATATCATCAAAGTAAAGATCCAATTTTGAGTTGCTTGTACTCAATCAATCACATTGATTAGTTCATTGTAACTTATAGACTTCATTTGCATTAGTGGATTCATAAACCTTGTAGGCTGTGTCACGTACACATCCTGGTTTTATTCCTCATAGGAATGCGGTTTTAGTATCCATATGCCAAATGTCTTAGTCATTAAATTGCAATCAACAAGCATCATCCTTCTCAAAATGTTATCCATGTGTCTTAACACTTAAGACTTATTTGCACTTATGGATATGATCCAATGAGTGCTACCATCAGGGTCATACCTTATGGTTCACATGGATGTCATTTAGGATGTAATGGTCATAAACCATAACTCAAGATTTGGTTCCTCATATTCATCTTGATAGTTGACTCATCGCATGAACAACTCATCACATAGATAATTGAGGTGTATCTGTTAAAGATATAAGAACTCACAACCCTTGTGATTCTTAATTTCTTTTATTAGTATAGGGTATTCTTTTATTAAGAAGAATTCAATTATTTGATAATCATTCTCTAACTCCTTAGAGTATGATTCCTTCTTGATTCAGACATCACCATGCCTTAATCATGAGTTCACTATGATACACTATCATAATCACTCATAAGGATCTCAAACATTTAATCCAAGTATTTCATTCATTGATCTCATCAATAATTAATACTTTACCAAATTTTTACTTCATTTACGATAATCTTGAACACTTCAAGACATTCATATTGGTATTTCTCTAAACACCATTTGAAGTATTAGCATTTATTCCAATAGGTATGTAAATACATCACATGTATTATACCTAATAGGATAATCATTCTCCCACTTCATTAGTGAAGATTGATTAATCATGTCCAAGATATTCATGTCCCTTACTGGTTCTCTAACCAAAAGAGTCTAGTTTTATCCATCACATGGAAACTAGAATTGAATTTCTCATGATTAATTCTAATTAGATTATTTGAGTTATCTATAACTTTTAGGTATCGTCTTATCTTATGCATATCAAATATTACAAGATAAATAAGGCATTGCCACAAAGATCACATCTTTATACATTGAAACATCTCTTTATTAATTGCCATCATTGTCATACAATATGCAAAAATAAAGTGTTTCTATCTATTGGCAAGTATGAAATAGCAGTTCATAACTGTATTACATACCTTATTGGCTGAAAATAAACTAAAGTATTCCTATCTATAAAGGCAACACTTGCCCCAAGTAAGAATGCTTTACACTTTACATCTTGATATCATATATCTCAAAAAGTGTTACAAGTTTATTTACATGACACCTTCAAGTAGAAGCTTCAGTCGCCTCCTTCTTCTTTTGTTCTTCCAGGTAGAGAGGACAATTCCTTTTCCAATGTCCTGGCTTTTGACAATGGTGGCAATTTCCTTTCTTTGTCACGCCTCCCTTGGCCTTGAGAGCTGAAGATGGCTTGGACTCCTGGCTAGCTTCAGAACCTTTCTTAGCTTTTCCCTTGCCCTTGCGCTTGGACTTGCCTTTCTTGCTCGTGATCACCATCACGGACTTAGGCTTGTCCTTCTTCATCTGTAACTCGGCTGTCCTCAACATGCCCAACAACTCTGACAGTGGCCTATCAAAGTTGTTCATGTTGTAGTTCATCACAAACTGACTGTAAGATTCTGGCAACGATTGCAGTATCACGTCAGTAGCCAACTCTTGGCTCAGTGGAAATCCCAGTCTCTGCAGGTTCTCCACATACCCAATCATCTTGAGTGTGTGAGGACCAACTGGATCTCCTTCTGTCATGACGCACTTGAACAGCGCCCTAGAAACATTGTACCTCTCTTTCCGTGCCTGATCTTCATACATGTTCCTGAGATGCAGAATCATCTCTATGACACCCATGTTCTCATGTTGCCTCTGCAACTCATGGTTCATTGAACATAGAATCAAGCACTTTGCATCAATGGCATCATCAGAATGCTTCTTGTAAGCATCCCTTTCTGTCTTTGGTGCATTAGGAGCAGGTTCCTCTGGAATTGGAGTATCCAGGACATAGAGCTTACGCTCTTGAGTGAGAACAATTCTCAATGTCTGATACCAGTCGTGGAAGTTTGTCCCATTTAGCTTGTCCTTGTCAAGGACCGATCGCAAAGAAAAGTTGTTGTTGTTTGTTGCCATTTGAACTACAAAAGGAAAATATGCAATTTTAGTCCAAAACTCATTTTTTTTACTTATTTGATTGAATTGAAAATTTGATGATATAATTAGGCCTTTAATTAATTATCGCTCCCACTATTTTACTTCAAATTGATAGCCCTCACCATCAATTCGGAAGATTGCAGCGTACAACCTTCTAGTGGGCAAGATCCTGAAATCCTCTAAGTCATGGACCAGCTAGGGCTGTCACCCACAACATAGATCTCTCAGGTAGGCAACTTTTGCCAATTGCATCATATGCAACTCTTGATAAGATGTCATATACAACTCCTTGCAATGATCATCTCCATGCCTCAAGGTACTAGATCCCATCTAGATCACCTTGTTAAGTCCGACCCAAAGCAAACACGATGAATATGCACCCTGCTAGGGCAGACCCACACATTCATCCTTCACGCTTCCATGAGATAGACGGTGCACCATGCTAGGGCATGCCCACACTTGGTCGATCAAGCTTTTCACGTGTGTCGCATTTGGAAGGCATCTAAAACTTAATATTTTAATGAGGGATTTGGTTTTATATACATATACATATCCAATCACTACAATATATAGTATGTATCATATACATGCTATATCCCACAGAAAACATGCACAAAATGATAAAAGCGATGATTATGGCCATCCTAATGTGATTCCTCGAGCCAAGAGGAATCACGGTCATCTAGGTCAACATCACATGCAACCTGTACAAGATGAACTCTGTGCCTCGCCATCCGAGTTGATCAACTCATCACATGAATGATTTGTACTCTCCAGCCGGTCGTCTGGGTGCCACCAGCTGATCGGTTGGCTCCTCCAACCGATCGGTTCACCTGGTCGTCGTGCATCTCGTCATGTCCGCCACCCGCTCGTCTCGCTCCTCGAACCGGTCATCAACCGATTGGTTCACTCCTTGAACCGACCGTCTGGAAGGTCAACCGATTGGTTCACTCCTTGAACCGACCGTCTGATCAGTCGTCTTGATGTCTGCCGGTCTTTGACATAACAGGAAATAAAATCCTATTCTATTAATTACATTGCTTTAAAAGGGGAAACCCCGAGTTACATTCGGGGGGAGCAAAGGTAGGAAAGAATCTCGAATTATTTCGAGTTACATCAGGAATAAGAGAGGGAAGATCGGTGCGCAGACCGAGATGCAAGCAACCACACACAACCAATCATAGATAGGGGTTTATAGGCCATAATCACGCTACACACATCCACCACAAAACTCGTTTAAGGGCGACGCGTATCGAGTGCATTAATAATACATATCATATATGTAATTAGGGATTTGTGGATTTAGGATTGGACATGCATAAAGTCGATATTATTCGCATCATATGCAATAAATAAAGGCGACAAACCAAAATCGATCATATCGATATTCCTAAAATATAGAGCAGTTGACGTGGCTCTGATACCACTGTTGGATTTTAGGGGAGACAGAGAAGGCAGCGGAAACAAAAAATTTTCTCCCCCAACCCATACCGAGGAAACGCGTCAACGTCTATATAATAGGAAAAGATGGTTTGTGGAATCATACCTTGTCCCGAGGCTTGCTCGGTGACAATACCTCGCGCAATGCGCGGTCTTCAACTCCGGACTTCGACGGTGTCTGTGCAGCTCCTGGTCGCACCGGGACTGACAACTCCTACTCGAACTAGACTTTCGGATGACAGTTGTCCTCCTAAGCGGCAGTGTCCTCCCGCCTCTGTAGTAGTCCACACGGACCACCTGGAACTCCACACTCCTTGTCCCACAAGGAAGTGGAAGGAGTTGCACCCTCCTGTTGACGTACTAGTCGCCAACACGCTCTCCTGCCTCCTGTTGCAACTACAGTTGTCATTCCCTTGCTGCACCTCCCTTTTGCGGGAAGCACTTGCTCGGGCTCTCTCACGGTTACCAAAACCAGAGAGAACGACAACTTGCAGAGCAACTGGTTGCACTGAGCTGTTCTATGAGAAGCCCCCAATACCCCTATATATAGGAGAGTCATGGGACAAGTTTCTCCATCCCGGGCAATGCGGGACTAAAGCAGGAGTAGAAGGGTTCGGGATTTTCTACAAAAAGTAGCCATCTCGCAACCTAAACTGATCGGTTCACTGCTGAACCGATCGGTTCGGCCATTGAGCCGATCGGTTGGACCTGAGCCGACCGTTTGGGGCACTCCAACCGATCGGTTGGTGCCCTGAACCGATCGGTTCATGGTCCCAATCCGGCTCAAAAAGACTTTCCTTGTTTCTTTCCCAATTGGTATCGAATACCAATTATATTCCCAATCAAATTGGGCAATTTGAAACGAAAGGAAAATTCTCACCAATCCTACTTTCCCAAGTTGCTCGATTGCACCAGTTGAACCGATCAGTTCAACACTTGAACCGGTCGTTTCACTTTGTGCATGAGCCGATCGGTTCAACAATTGAACCGACCGGTTCAGCAACCTCAGCCGACCGGTTCATCACATGAACCGATCGGTTGGAAATGCAGGTTGTGCAGAATCAGTCAAATGCAATTTCAATCAATCCGATACTCCAATCAATGCGTCCAACACCTTGAACCATACAATATTGAGCCATCGACTGATTGAGTGTTTAATTGAACTACTAAACTCCTTTAGTAATCAATCTAAACATTGCTTGTGGACAAAACTCCTCTTCCAGGTTAAATCCTATGTGTGTGACCCTGCATGTCCATTTCACGTTGGCAGTGAAAGTTCATAACACTTATGACTTCACAAGCAAAGAGAGGTGCCTAGTCACACATCAGTGCTACCCAAGTGAAAGTAGAAAGTTGGAGAACAACTTTCATCCTACAATCCGTGAATGGTGTTACAGCGAATGTATAATTCCTTTGTCACTGATATCCCGAATGAACTCGAGGCATGGAACAGTCATCCTGTCAACGTTCATTCACTTCCTTGATCTCAAAGTAGACTGGAAGAGATATGTATGACATCAGTATAATATACTGATTCACACATGTGTGCACGCCTTTCTCAATCCTACTCATCAAGTGGCCATGGATATCAAACTCCCTCAGGAGGGACAAATCCCATATATATCACTCACCCCTCAAAAGCCCCATGTGTCAAAGCCACCCAATCATCACCTTTATAACAACCCATGTTTCAGGACTGCGTTTGATGATGTCAAAGTGTGCCCAACGACATGTGTTGAGTGCAGTGATTTCAGGTCTAAGAATCACACTCACCACCATCACTGTGAGTACTGACTGTGACTACCATCTCATGGTTCCATGTGTCAAACTCACGGTGGGTCTGTCCGGTACACTTGTTCTCTAACAAGTACATATGTGTTTGGTTTGATATCTCTATATCATGACTAATGAGATTCTGTCATCAACCAACACCACAATCTAGTCTTGTGTGTCATTGTTGTCTATCTACCTTCCACAATGACATCCGACTAGGGACACAACAAGAATGTACAAACTCTTAGCATCCGTATGATCTCATCGTTCAGGTCATGAACCTGAAGGCATACGTCATTGAGTACTATCATTCTCTAGACATTCAATCTGTTCTATCACTATCTCATATGACTGAATCAGAAAGAATTGGAAGCTCGCCTTTGATGTTTATCAAATCAATCTTAATGTATCCCACCAATCATCACATGATTGGCTCTCAGGGCATACATACCAACAGATGTTTCATTATCTTCTAGTTAATACAAATGCTAAACATTGTGGGAGGGTGCTAACGAACTATAGGACCAATCTCACCCGAGATTACATACGCGATGCTGAGAGTAGGTTCTTGATCTATTCCAATTCTAGACATTGATCAGTATTTCACTAACTCTACACTAATAATTTTTGTTTGTATTCTCTTTGAAAAATAAATATAGGAAGAAGGCTATGCAGGACGGACATGACATAGCTATGCAGGATATGCAGGAAGAAGCCCCAATGAAGAGAAGCAGGATACAGATACAATACATAAAGTGCAGCACACACAAGTGGTTCAGATTCATATTCATATAACAACATGACAGACTAACACATATATAGTGCATAACAACAGCAGCTCCAAATTTACATACAACACTAACTTAGTACATATATAGTGGACTAAGGTGACGATACCACCTGCTAAAACAGGTTACCGACTACATGTTACGACTGGGAGGTCGTGATTCAGCAACGTATGCATTAGCAGGAGGACAAGATATCACCATATGAGGACAAACATATGGTGATCTGTTTGTCCTCCTGCTAATGCATACTGTTGTTGAATCACGACCTCCCAGTCGTAACATGTAGTTGTCGGTAACTTGTTTTACCAGGTGGGATCGTCACCTTATAAGTCCCACTATATATGTACTAAGCTAGTGTTGTATGTAAATTCGACGATGCTCTTGTTATGTACTATATATGTGTTAGTCTGTCATGTTGTATGGACATCGATTGTATTTCTCAGGTATTATATAGTCTCATTATATCAATCTTATTTATAGCTCATTAATTATATATATACATCATTCTCTTTACAGGTGTTTAAAGCTGACCCCACTACAGGAACGGACTTACCAGATGTACATGCTCCCTATACGATGGGAGAATTAAATGAAGTAAGAGAAGAATGGGCAACAACCATACAAATAGTGGGGATTTTGTAAATGAATTTCTGAATTATAATATGTGTGAATGTTTCTACATGTCTAGATGTTTCTACATGTGTCTGAGTGAAAATGAATGAAAGTGTTGGTTACTATATGAATGTTTCTACATGTGTGAATGTGAATGAATGGAACTACAGATTGCTAGCTACATGAATGTTTCAAAATGTGTGAAAATAAAATGGAACTGCAGGTTGTATTGCTAAATGCATGTGTGAATATTTTTGTTGTTAAATTTGCAGGTTTGTGGCATGTTGTTGGCTGATATCAATGGATGTCGTAAAACCTGCAGTTCAGTTAACTGAACTGCAGGTTTCTCATCCTGCGACCAGCCACAGCAGGTCTGCAGGTCTGTAAAAAAAAAAACAATAGGCGTCGGTTATTTAGATATAACCGGCGCCTATTTGTGCGAACATATATGGTGTCGGTTTCTTAATACAAACCGACACTGATAGTGCCCAAGCTGGCGCCAATAACAGCCGTCGGTAATTGTAAACAACCGACACATAACTTTACAGTGTCGGTTATTTAAATGTAACCGACACATATTCTTTTGGCGCGAAGACATATTTCGTCGGTTGTTGGCTTATAACCAACACTGATAGCGTCCAAGATGGCACCCTTTCTGTGGCGCGAAGGGTTTGGGCGTCGGTTTCTTATCTAATAACCGACGCCTATAGTCCCCTGATGGCGCGTTTTCGGTCGCACGCGAAGAGTTTGGGTGTCGGTTCTGGAACCGACGCGTAATGGGTGACCTTTTAGTGTCGCCCACATAGGCGTCGCTCGGAAACCGACACTAAAGGCCATAAATAACCGACACTAAAGGTAGGTTCTGTAGTAGTACCTTCACCATTTATAAAATGAAGTTATCACTCTACCATATTGAGGTTTTAACTATTCCTTAATGTTGCCATAATATTACATTGCACCTAAGCAAGAAACACAAATGTCGTTGTTGTGTTGTTCCATGTTGGTTTTTTGTGTGGCATCACGAGGTAAGATGTTATTCTTTATTGCCATAATGATTATCCAGGTTACGATGATTTTATATCTCGATGTTTTTCTTCAAGTTATGTATCATCACACAAAATAAGGCCCCTATAAGGAATGCAAAATCACGAGACTGTACGTCTAAAAATAATAAAATATAAATAAGTAATGACAAACCAATCAAATATACAGAGATCATCAGGTAATGAATATATGAAATATTAGATAGACAAGGAACAATATGAGACACAAAACAAAGTCATGTAAGATAGTTAGTTGTAATAGAAACAAAAGAATTTAGGATCGGGTCAACTAAAATATGCATTGCAATATAACACTTGCATGATAGTCAACTGAAGATCATGGAGGCAAATCGTTGGGGGGTAGGGACTAAGAATCCGATGAAATTTTCAGCTTTACAAAATTATTCTATCGATGGTTGTATACATCATAGAATAGATGCAATAGTTGATAGCATGGCCTCCATGGTGATGGGAAACAACCATGAGGTAGTTCAATTTTTTGGGGAGTAATGATGAGGTTGAGCATGGGTAGCATGTCCACTTAGTGTAAGTCTCAAAGGGCGTCCTTAACAAATGAAACAAGTATAAATGAAGTATAAATGAGGCTAACAGTCAATTGTGTATCGTGGTAGAAATATCGAGTTGTGTTTTTCAGAAACTTTGAAGACTAAGTACTTATGATATCTATGTCAAGGAAGTACAACTTAGTCAAGATTTATATTTTGGAAACATTTCCAATTTTATCAAATGACAGAATGCTTTCCCAAAACCATTGCAGTAAACACTAATAACCAGCAATTAAATTATCAATAATTCATAGGATCTGTTCTATAGGCTTGTAGTATCCTATCCTTTGGTAAAAAGAAAACAGGGCCGAAGTCTGGTTGCTCTTGAGCTTGTCTGGGGAGGTCGTGAGGCTGTCTGGCAGATCCAACAAATATTTTACCTTCTATTTTATATTTTTTAGAAACTTCCTCCTCAACTCAATATTCAACAAAACTTACATAGCATATCCTACCTTCTATTTTATTGTAATTGGGCTGATTATTATTAACGATAATAGTAACAACCATTTATCTATATGTGAATATCCTTGCTTCATTTTGCATAACTCATGGAGGCCTAATTTTGTTTTCAGGCAGGGTCCCAGTCGATAGACTAGGATGTGCTTTTCATAGATTAATCTGGGCAATTACAACGATTCATGTTGCCAACAGAGGGAAAATCTTTAAACATACATACGCCTTCATTCAAACCGAGACCCATCTTTGCAAGATTATGGGCTCCTTACTTGCTCTCTCCGGCTACATGACTGAACTTGGTTTTCACAGACCCCTTATTAAAAGCCTCTATGTTGTTAAACAACTTGAGTGATGGGACCTGCTTCATCACCCTTTGAGTTAAGTTAGTTTATGGCATTCAGAGCGTCAAGCTCCACCCATATTTGTCTCGCATCCATATGCATAGCAGCAATTAAGGAGAGGTATGTTGCATAGCTCTCTGCAGTGAAAGTTGTCCATCTCCCACTGATTGTTCTCGGCATCATGGCCTTGGTGACTCCTTGATGATCTCTGAAAACAACATTGAAACTTGTCCAATCCCCATTCAGGATGGCTGCATCAGTGTTGATCTTTAAACGCCTCAACCGGTGGGGGCTTCTAGCCTGGTTACACTGTTGTTTACTCTATGAATCTGCCTCTAATGCCTTGATGATCTTGCACCCACTTGTCAGAGCTTTAGCAGTAAGACCTGGGTTGGGTTTTACATTTGTGAACGCAGCTTAGTTTCTTGATTTTCAGGCTGCAAGACAATTGGTGATGAACAAGGTAATATCAGTATACATATATGATTCTAAATAGTTATCTAGAAAGTCTTCTGAACACACTCTTGTAACCAAAGATCTAGTTATGTGAATGACAACTAACTATTTCAAAGTAATTCTGACTTTTCTGGAAAGAAAACCATAGATGAATTTCTCAAACAATTCTACAAACTATGATACCCTGACACCTTTGTAGCTGATCTTGACATTCTTCTCTGGTTTCTTTTAATGGATAATACGCAGGGACATCATCATGATACGAGGAATCCTAGATCCCGATGAACCAAGTTTCCAGCAAAAAACTATGAAACACCTAGCCAAAAGAAGACGAAAATTCAATGTGCCACGGTAATTACACTGAAGACTCATATGGTCCAAGCCATATTTCAGTATATTTCATAAGGCTCTTTATCGTTCTGGTAATAAAAAATATAATCACTAGCTTTATTGTCTTTATATGTTTCTTAATTTCTTAAATCTATTTGTTGTCTTGTTTCCTTTGAATTACCCCTGTTGCAGGGGGAAGATAGTCCTGCATACGCCGAATTTCGGGGCATGAGTCATCTATGCATGCGAACGGACGCGTTACTTGAAAAGTAAACGGTCTTGTTTATGATAACAACAAATTTCGATCCGTCATGGTTCCTGTTCAAGAAAAGAAAGACCATTTTCTGGGTAGGTTACAAGGCTGCCGGCTTATTTGTCTTACTACTTAGTGTACCCAAGACTTTACATATTAATATATTTAGATCATACTCACCTAAAGAAAGGGCCAACACTCAACAGTCTGTTCCTCCTTTTTTAAGGAATGTTGATGTTTATCTTAATCATTGCAAACGTTTACAATGATAGACGTCATGGAAAGCGCGTACCGTTATGTTTACATTCTAGCGTGCCCTGCACGCTCATGCACACGCTAGTTTTTGGAAAATCGTTGTCTGCCCAACGCCTTCACCAACCAATGTTGAGGTGGCTGGCCCGCGTCCGACGTCATTCAATAAGTTGGTTTAGTTTTTCTTGTAAAAACTAGAGATTTATTTATCCTGCTCTCTAGTGCACGCCAGAAAGCATTCAAGTCTAAGTTTATATCAAAAGTAAGCCAGGCAGGCTTTACAGTAGTAAACATAACAGGGCTAAAAGTAGAAAGGGAAAATTTTGCGATGTTATCAGCAACATGGTTCATCTCTCTGGGGGGTATACACCACTTGGACGTGCCTCATGTGTGCCTTGGTGGTTTGAAATTGTCTCCAAACAGCTTGGAGGATAGGTGCTCGACATTGCTCCTGGTTGACCACCTCAACCGAGGAACTGGAATCTGACATAATTACCACGTTGTCCAGATTGGAACCGGAGCAGACGTGGGTAGACATGGCAATTGCCTTGAGTTCTGCCTCTAGGACTGATGTTGCATAAGTGGGGGATGACCTGGCACTACCAAAAAACATAGTATAGATGACAGTCATGTAAAAAGTTACACACTTTAGGTGACATGTTTGTACATGACTTATAATCTGTGTAGGCCTACATAAAATAATTGACATACATTTTTGTATATTTGAAAGGGTGACATACTTTAGGTGACATGCATGTATGTCACGTGTAGTCTGTGCAACATAGGTGACAGACATTTTATCATACTTGAAAGGGTGATACACTATAGGTGACATACATTTGAATCACCTATGTTATAATGGGGGTTTACACATGTATATAAGTCAAGTGTAATATACAAGGAGACAACATTTAGGTGACATGTATGTGTGTCACCAAAGTTATAGATGACATAAATTCATGTCACCTAACCTTAGAATTTTTACATAATTACTATGAGAGGACATTGTCTTGATATGGACTTTGAATTCTCACAAATGCAATACGGGGGACCTGCTGTTAAAGGAAATTCTCGTGATATGGGCCCCAACCCTCACATATGCATTGTGAGTGGACATTGTCACTATATGGGCCTCAGTTCCTAAAAAATGCACTGAAAGAGACTTTTTATGAGAAGAAATGTGTCATGGCTCCTCCCAAGTATATTTTTGTTGGAATATATCAACACTTATTTGGTCACCGTGCGTTGGACGATGATGTGATGCAAGGGCGCTGAGCCGCTGCACGTGACATGGGCACCGACGACGATTCTGTTTGGCTCCCACCTACCTCTGATTAATTATTGCACCTACCCCAGTGTCACTGATGGCAGGGGCTTTCTGCTCGTCTTGTTCCCCCATACCACAGTATCCAGATCCGACTTACCATAGTGTCTCCCGAATGCGGACGGAAGGCGACTAGAAAGGTTCGACGATAACTTCAAGTCTGATTCAACTTATCAACTTTTGTTGGACTTGGCCATACTGATGGTGGCTGCCCTTTTTTCGGCAACCACGCCCATAGCAGCAAGGGATTAGGGCAAGAACACGCTCGGAGCATCCCTGGTGCCTAGCCATCCAAGTCTCAACACGTCGAGGATCGATACGATAGAGTCCAACATCGATCCCCGGAGGCGGCGACCCATATATGGTTCCTTACAGTCGTGTGTTAAGCAGGCTTGGCACTGGTCAACCCAGTAGGAAGGACTGTCATGATGGCTGCCATACACGAGAGGGTTCCCTCCATGTCTCAGTTCCGCTCTCTTTAATGGCAAAATTCAATTTTCCCACATCAGTATTGACACATTATGACCGTCTTACTACGTCACAAGTGAAAAGCTGAGAGGTTGTTCTTGTGATCCTTTACCGCGCGGGGCCTACATCCTGCATGGTTGGACCTACTGCACAAGTTTCATGTCCTTTTAGGAGCCTCCATACATGTCGCGGCAAACCGTCAGCATCTAACAGTTTTGGTAATCATCTTCGGGTTGTTCATTTATCTTCACTGAGTCGTGTTGATGGAATCTGTAAGGCGTTGGAGTATGTGGATGTTTGGGAGGTCTTGGTGTTTGCTCTTTGTTCTTCCAAGCATTGGATGTGTGGTGTATGTCTTGGCATCGTGCCATGGTCTAAAGCATGTCCTCATCAAGCTTCTGATGGCTCTGATGTTACTACCACTCTACCTCGATAGCCTGGTGAGACATCACTCGATGTGATAGTTGGTTTGCCTGCTCCCATCAATTTTGGCTTTCCAGATTCTGTTCCTTACACCCTGTCAGCTCGTTAGCATATTGAGCCACCGCCTCTGCCTATTGACCAACTATAGCTCGACACAGATCTTCTAGATTCTGTCTTCCGCATAGGTGTCCCTACCGTAAAGAGCATCCCTCTTCTTTGTCGTTTGCCCTTTGTCGACACTCTTCGTGCTTGCTTACTCTAGGTGTCTTCTTGCCCATGCTCTATTGATGCATGGATTTGTCTTTTGTTGCTTCCAGCATGTGTTATGTATCGCTTCTCCCCTAAGTCTTCTCAAGAACAATCTTCTCAAAAATGCATCTCTCTATAACAACTTATGATCCTTAAGGCTTTGGATACTTGGAATTCAGGACCTGATGGCATTCAACAACTCCTGGCTCAGATTTTGGCTCATTGTTGTCCTACCGGGCGAGAACATTCTTCTGAAGATTGTATTTCACGTGCCAAGTCTAAGATCAAAGATAGCCAATTTTCTACTGCCATCCATGTTCTATCCTCTAGTGGTGTTACCCCCACAAAAGTTGCTAATAATTCTTATCTTGAAGCTAAACACCCTCAACCTCCACTGCCATTGGTACAACCTCAGTCTAAAATTTCTAGCTATCCATTTGTTGCTTCTTGCTCTATGATTGAAGAAGCCATTTTATCATTCAAGAAAGGGGCCGCTTGCGCACGTGATGGCCTACGATCACAACATCTTATTGATTATATGTGTGGGGCTGCCACTATAGTGAAAGATGATTTTTTAATGCAGTTTCAACTGTGGTGAATCTTTGGCTCACTGGTCTTTCTCCAGATTCCCTAGATCCCTACATTGTCAGTGCTCCATTGACTCCTTTTCTCAAACTAGACAATGGAATTCGGCCTATTGCTATGGGTACTATTTGGCAGCGCCTTGTATCCAAAGTTGTGGCAAAGGGTGTAAGTTCTGATGTCATCCCTTATCTTATGGATCATCAATATGGTGTTGGTATTTTTGGTGGTGTTGAGGCCCTTCTACATGCTGTCACTCGAATTGTCTATGAACAACAACACCACACTATAGTCACCATGGCTCTTATTGACTTCAACAATGCCTTCAACATGGTTGATAGATCTACCATATTTCGAGAGGTTCGTCTTCATTGCCCTTCTATTGTATGATGGGTTGAGTTTTTCTATAGCTCTCCATCTCCTCTCTATATGGATCATGGAGAGCCTCTTCTTTCTTCTGTCGGGGCCCATTAGGCCCCCTACGTTTTTCCCTGGGACTCCACCCTCTTATTTTACAGGCAAAGGATGCCTGTCAACTTGACCTCCTTTCTTTCTACCTTGATGATGGTACCCTCATTGGGGACACAGAGGTTGTTTTGAAGGCTTTATCCCTCATTTAGGAGTGAGGCCCGATGTATGGTCTTCATCTCAATACTAAGAAGATAGATTTTTTTGCCATCTGATGACCCTAGATGAGGCTCAAATGTGGACTTATTTCCAACTGACATCTCTCATCCAGAGCGTGGAGTGAAGATTCTAGGTGGCCCAATTTTCTATAGACGCATCCTTTGTGAAGGAACTTCTCCAGAAACGTATGATGAAGACCCTTGATATGATGGATCGCATGTCCTCACTCCAAGACCCACAGTGTGAGCTTCTTCTTCTTAGGTCTTATGTTGGGATGCCCAAAATGTTGTTTGATCTTCGTACAACACCTCCTTCTTCTATCACACCTGTGTTGGACATTTTCTATCACGGTCTTTGTCGTTGTCTGGAGCGTATTGTGGTTGGTGACGGTCCATGTTTTGGTGATTTACAATGGTGTTTGGCTACACTTCCTATGCATCTAGGGGGATTGGGGATCAAGTCCTCTCATGATGTCAGTAAATTTGCTTTTGTTGCCTCTCAGATTCACACTAAAGATCTCCAAGACCATATGTTGTGTGAGGTCACATGCGTACCTACAGGGCTCCCCTTTGTCCAAGCACATGCTTGCATATGCAATATCTTGCCATCTTTATGTTGGTCTATGTTGACAAGTATGCATTCTACCACCCCAAAGACCCAGTCTATTTTGGTAGACGCTTACTACAAAACGGTCATCCAGCAAATCATGGCAAGTGACCTATCCTTACGGCAACATGCTATTCTCACTTCTTTACAAGCTGATCATGCACAAAAATTTTGAGGGTTGTTCCTATTGATGGCCTTGGTTCGTCTATGTTGCCCATTGAGTATCGAGCTATCCTTCTGTATTGGCTTATGGGTCCCTTGTATCCAGGTGATGAACGTTGTCTAATTTGCAACATCATAGATCTTGATGCCTTTGGTGATCATGCAGTGCACTACCACTCACGGCCTGGTTATAAGTTTTGTCATGATGTTGGCACTCAATCTGGGTTAAAGGTTTTGAAAGAACTCCTTTAGCCTTCCTTGGCACTCAATCTGATGGTGTTCATTCGTTGCGATCTACAGACATTCTTTTATTTCACTGTATGAATGGAAAACATGCATGTGTTGACCTAACATGAGTTTCTCCCTTGACAGGTATCCTTTCAAAAAACTTTAAAGCAGGGCAGGCAGCGTCCGAGGCAGCAATACAAAAAGTTCATAAACATGGAACAGCATGTGAGGCCAATCAACATCATTTTCTACCTTTCTCCTTTGACACCTTTGGGGTGCCTGCCGATGATGCAATTTCTCTTCTTCGATGCCTTCAACATATATAAATAGGAATCTTATGATGACTTCATCTACATGTAATGATTTTATTTTTGGGTCCTTGGGTTTTGCCATCCAACAAGGATTGGCAACCCAGTTTGTTGCTTGCGCTTCTGTGAGAGCTTTTATGTAATCTTTTGAGCGATTATATGAAACATATTAAGTGACATGTTGTGAGATGACACCATCATGATATGGGCCCTGACTCCTCAGAAATTTATTTTCAGGGGTTTACTGTGAGTGCACACTATCATGATAGTGGTCACATATCCTCCCAAATGCAATTACAATGACATGTTGGGAGAGGACATTCTCATGATATGTGATGTGGCTCCTCTCAAATGCATTTTCAAAGACCTGATGTGAGAGGATGCCATAATGATATGGGCCATGGTTCCTCCCAAAAACATATTCAGTGACATCTTGTGAGACGACACCATCATGACATGGGCCCTGGCTCCTCAGAAATCTATTTTTAGGGACTTACCGTGAGAGCACACTATCATGATATTGGTCACATATCCTCCCAAATGCAATTACAATGACATGTTGGGAGAGGAAATTGTCATGATATTGGAGGTGGCTCCTCTCAGATGCATTTTCAAAGACTTGATGTGAGAGGATGTCATAATGATATGGGCCCTGGTTCCTCCCAGAAACATATTCAGTGACATGTTGTGAGACAACACCATCATGATATGGGCCCTGGCTCCTCAGAAATTTACTTTTAGGGGCTTACTGTGAGAGCACACTATCATGATATTGGTCACATATCCTCCCAAATGCAATTACAATGACATGTTGGGAGAGGACATTCTCATGATATGTGATGTGGCTCCTCCAAAATGCATTTTTGGGATCTTCCCGTGAGAGGACACCATCATGATATGGGTCATGGCTCCTCAAAAGTTTATTTTAGGGACTTGTTGTGAGACCACACTGACATGATATTATTCATAGATCCTCCCATATAAACCTCCATCCACATGCTATGAGAGGACATTCTCATGATATGAAATAGAGGATCACCCTGGCAAAGTCCACGTGTAGGCTTTGTGCTTTTGGTCTGATCCCCATTTATAGAAAAAGTGTGCTAGACAGATGTGATGCAATCTTTGACTTTACTCCTCCACTTCATCCCCAAACCCATCTTCTCCATCACCACATCAAGGAAACTCCACTCCACCATGTCGTATGCTTTGAACATATCCAACTTCATAGCAAGACTGCCTTTTTTCTTCCCCTTTTCTCTCTTCATAGAGTGGAACACTTCATAGGCTATGAGAGCTCAATGTTATGATATAGGTCATAGATCCTCCTAAATGAATTGTTAGAGACTTGATATGTGATGACATTTGTCATGATATGGGCCCAAGTACCTCAAAAATGTATTTTCAGAGACTTGTTGTGAGAGGACACTTTCATGACATGGGCAATGACTCCTCTCAAAAGAATTTTAGGGACTGTTTGTGAGAAGAAAATATCATGATATGAGCCCTGACCCCTCACAAATTCAATTTTAGGGACTTGTTGTGAGACATCACTATCATAATATGGGTCTTAGCTCATCCCAAATGCATTTTGAGGGACTTGTTGTTAGATGATACTATCATGATATGGGCCATGACACCTCCCAAATGTATTTTTAGGGACTTGTTGTGAGAGGACATTGTGGTGATATGGGCCCCAAATCTATCCAAATGCATTTGTAAAGATTTTGTGAAACGACACTGTTAAGATATGGGCACTAGATCCTCCTTAATGCATTTTTAAGGAGTGGTTGTAAGATCTCAATGCCATGATATAGGTTATGGATCCTCCTAAATGAATTGTTAAAGACTTGTTATGAGATGACATTTGTCATGATATCTGACATGTCTCCTCCTGAATGCATTTATAGAGACTTTATGTGAGAGGACAATGCCATGATATGGGCCTTGGATGCTCCATAATCCATTTATATGGACCTTTTATGAGAGGACATTATCATGATATGGGTCCTGGCTCCTCCCAAATGCATTTTGGGGACTTACTGTGAGATGACATTTGTAATTATATGGGCCCCAAATACACTCAAATGAATTTTGGGGACTTGTTGTGAGAGGATACTATCATGATATGATCCTTGGATCCTCACAAATGAATTTCAACGGACTTGTAGTGAGAAAAGACTGTCATGATAGGGGGCTTGGCTCCTCCAGATACATTTTTGAGAATAAGGTCCACAGAAATGGATTATGGGCCCTGATTCTATTTATTTGAAGGGACATGTTATAAAGGACACTATCATGATATGGGCCATGTATCCTCCATAATTCATTTGAAGGGATATGTTATGAAGGACACTATCATGATATGGGTCGTGGAACCTCACAAATGTATATTTAGGGACTTGATGTGAGATAACATTTGTTATGATATGGGCCCTGACACCTCCCAAATGCATTTTCATGGACTTGTTGTGATAGGACGTTGTCATGATATGGGACCTGACACCTCCCAAATGCATTTTTAAGATCTTACTATGAGATAGCATTATCATCATATGTGCCATGGCACCTCCCATTTTCACTTGAAACTTGTTGTGAGAGGAAAATGTCACAATATTCATCCCAAATGCAATTTTTGTGAGTTATGTGAGAGGACACTGTCATGATAAGGGCATGACACCACACAAATACATTTATAGGGACTTGGTGCAAGAGGTTAGTGGCACAATATGGGCCATGGCTCCACACAAATGCATTTTAGGGAGTTGGTTTGAGAGGACACTCTCATGATATGGGCCATGTCTCCTCTCAAATGCATTTTCATGGAGTTGCTTTAAGATGTTTGATGACACTTAGCTTCTAGGAGGAATTGGAGTGTATGTTGTATCATGTTCTATCGCGGTCACAACGTGCATTGTGGAGATAGTCATGAAGTTGCATTGTGAGAAATGATTCATGTCACCTCTCAAATGCATTTTTAAGGACTTGATGTGAGATAACATTTGTCTTGAAATGGGCCCTAACACCTCCCAAATTCATTTTGATGGACTTGTTATGAGAGGACGTCGTCATGAACCAACCAAATGCATTTTTAAGGACTTATTGTGAGATGACATTTCCATCATATGTGTGATGGCACCTCCCAAATGTATTTTCAAGGACTTGGCGTGAGACGACATTTGTCTTGATATGGCCCAAACTTCACCAAAATGCATTTTTAGGAACTTATTATAAGAGGACGCTGCTGATATATGGGCTATGTATCCTCCTTAATGCATTTCAAGGGACATGTTGTGAAAGGATACTATCACAATATTGTTCGTGGCACCTCCCAAAAGAATTTTTAGGGACTTGATGTGAGATAACATTTGTCATGGTATGGGCCTTGACACCTCCCAAATGCATTTTGATAGACATATAACAGAGAAGGTTGTCATGATATGGGCCCAAACTTCACTTAAATGCATTTGAAGGGACATGTTGTGAAAGGACTATCACAATATTGGTCGTAGCATTTGTCATGATATGGGCCCTGACACCTCCTAAATGTATTTTGATGGACTTGTTATGAGAGGAAGTTGTCATGAAATTGGACCTAACACCACCCAAATGCATTTTTAAGGACTTATTGTGAGATGACATTGTCATCATATGTGACACCTCCCAAATGTATTTTCAAGGACTTGGCGTGAGAGGGAATTGTCATGATATGGCCCAAACTTCACAGAAATGCATTTTTAGGGACTTATTATGAGAGGACGCTGCCAATATATGGGCTATGTATCCTCCTTAATGCATTTGAAGGGACATGTTGTGAAAATATGCTATCACAATATTGGTCGTGACATTTTTCATGATATGGGCCCTAACACCTCCCAAATGCATTTTGATGGACTTATTATGAGAGGATGTTGTCATGAAATGGGACCTGACACCACCCAAATGCATTTTTAAGGACTTATTATGAGATTACATTGTCATCATATGTGTGATGACACCTCCCAAATGTATTTTCAAGGACTTGGCATGAGACGACATTTGTCTTGAAATAGGCCTTGACATCTCCCAAAAGCATTTAGAGGGACATGTTGTGAAAGGAAACTATCGTGACATGGGTTGTTGGGTCTTGTTTTGGTCAAGATTGTCGTTTCTCTTGTGTTTTGGGTCGAGAAAGAAGTACACCATCTGCGTTTGAGGTCGAGACAGTTGGTGTTATTTTGATTGTGATGGTTGGCCTTGTTTCATTCTAGTATGAATTCAATTCCAATAACATAATATAGTTGTGTTTCCTCTTTTACACATGCTCCAATCATGTATCAATTTTGTAAGTTTTAAATATTCAAATATAATTTTGATGTGTATGGCCGTATATATAGTACTATACACTAATTAATTCCAGTACAAATTTCATTCCAACTCAAAAATTGATAGACAACATAATATAGCATGTTTCCTTTTTCCCACATGCTCCAAAGATGTATCAATATTTTGAATTTCAAATATTCAAAATTTAATTTTGATGTGTATGGTCATATATTTAGTATTACATACTAATCAATTCTAGAACGAATTTAATTCCAAACAAAAAAAATCGATAGTCAACATAATATAGCTATGTCTCCTTTTTCACACATGCTACGGCCATGTATCAATTTTTTAAATTTTAGATGTTTAAATTTAATTTTGATGTGTATGTTTGTATATTTAAAATTTTATACTAATCAATTATAGTACAAATAACATAATATAACCATGTTTCCTTTTTCACACATGTTCCAGTCATGTATCAATTTTATAAATTTTAAATGTTTAAATATAATTTTGATGTGTTTGGTTGTATATTTAGTACTATACACTAATCAATTCCATTATGAATTTAATTCCAACCAAAAAATCGATAGTCAACATAATATAGCCATGTTTTTTCTTTTTTGCACATGATGATATATCTTCCTTGGGGTCTATATTCTCAATCGCTCTGCTCTGTCTCGCCCCTAGTCTTGGCTGCAAGTAGCTAGAAGTGATTGATCTGTTGTTTCTCAGTCCTAGTCAGCAGTGGAGCTTGTCCCGTCGATCGCTGTTCCTCAGCAATCTTCCTTCGGGTCTAGATTCTCAATCGCTCTGCTTTGTATTGCCCCTAGTCCTAGCTGCAAGCAGCTGGAACGTGATCACTCTGTTGTTTCTCAGCCCTAAATTAGACTTATTCCCCTAAAATCAGGCATGTTTTCCTCCAAATCAGACCTAATTTACCCTAATTTGACCTCATTTGGGATAAATCAGACACAGTTTAACCAAAATCCATATTATGGATCCAACAATAATAGATATATCCTCAATGGTATGTCTATTTCTTAAAAATCTCAGTCTCATCCTTCTTTCTCTTCAATTTTCTTAACTTTAAGAGTTAATGTGATTGCAGTTTTGATGCATTTAATGGACAAAGAAAGAGATAATTTTTTCTTTTCCGTTTTGCACAATGATAGAAAAACTAGAAGATATGTGCCACTGAAACTCTGGAAGTCAAAGTAACAAAGAAAAAATTTATTTTTGAATAGTATGAACTAAATCTAATGACCTTAAATTTACAGTGGATTTTTTTATGTGTAAATAATTTTTATTGTGACCTTAGCATTGAAATTTCACTATCCTTATTAAAATATTGTACCAAATATGGATGGAAAAGGCTTTTATAACCTACATGTACGCCCAGGACCTTTGAGGGCCCATATAAGTCACTTTTTTGGTTGAGTTCTTTTTTCAGTTCAAATTTAGTTATGTTTGGGTCTGACTAAATCTAATGACCTTAATTTTACAAACAATTTTTTATGTGCAAATAATTTTTATTGTGACCTTAGCATTGAACACATTAGAATAGTGGTGCTTTATCATAAGTCAATACATGACGAAATTACAATTTAATACAAGGAGTTACTCGACTTAGAAAGCCAGATTTGACTAGTAGTGTGTATTTCCTAGACTACCTTTTTTTATTGTATATATCACTATATATTTGACTCGTAGTGTGTATTTCAAGAGATATGGTAGACTTACTACTATATTTAAATGATATTACATGATTTTTTCAAGAGACATGGATAAAACTTGGATTAGGAGAGGAAAATCTAAACATGACCGTTGCAAAAGTGCTTTCATGATAGGATTTAATTCCTTTTTGGATTTGGCATTTAGGAATCATGTTGAGGTGAATTACCCATGTGTGAAGTGTGAGAACAAATTTTTCTATGATAGAGGGTGGGTTGAGAAATTGTGAGGGTTGGTCGTGATGTTATGTTGTGGGTTGGTCACGAAACCTATGTGTAACATTAGTCGTGAAACCTTACTTTAATGTCAGTGTATCACATTCTATCGCGGTCACGACATGCGTTGTGGAGACAGTCACGATGTTGCGTTGTGAGATATGGGTCATGGCACCTCCAAAATGTATTTTTAGGGACTTAATGTGAGATATAATTTGTCTTGAAATGGGCCCTGACACCTCCCAAATACATTTGGAGGGACATGTTGTGAAATGACACTATCATGATATGGGTTGTTGGATCTTATTTTGGTCAAGATTATCATTTCTCTTGTATTTTGGGTTGAGAAAGATGTGCACCATGTGTGTTTGAGGTCGAGACAATTGGTGTTGTTTTGGTTGTGATGGTTGGCCTTGTTTCATTCATGATGGTCCATTCTACTTTTGTACGTGACACTTCATTTTGGTTTGGTCGCGACACTATGTTTGATGCGGTCGCAACGTTGTGCTATGAGGGTGGGTCGTAACATTGTGTTGTGGGTTGGTCGTGAAGCCTCTGTGTAACACTGGTCGTGATGCCTTGCTTTAACACTATTGTGTCACATTCTATCATGGTCACGACGTGCGACGTGGAGACAGTCGCGATGTTGCTTTGTGAGATATGGGTCGTGGCACCTCCCAAATGCATTTTAGGGACTTGATGTGAGATAACATTTGTCTTGAAATGGGTCATGACACCTCCCAAATGCATTTGGAGGGACATGTTGTGAAATGACACTATCATGATATGGGTCATGGCACCTCCTAAATGCATTTTTAGGGACTTTATGTGAGATAACATTTGTCTTGAAATGGGTCCTGACACCTCCCAAATGCATTTTCATGGACTTGTTATGAGAGGACGTTGTCATGATATGAGGCCTGACATCTCCCAAATGCATTTTTGAGGACATATCATGAGATGACATTATCATCATATGTGCCATGGCACCTCCCAAATGTATATCCAAGGACTTGGGATGGTTTTGGTTGTGATGGTTGGCCTTGTTTTAGTCGTGATGGTCCGTTCTGCTTCTTGACGAGACACTTCATTTTGGTCTGGTTGTGACATTGCATTTGTTGCAGTTGCGATGTTGTGCTATGAGGGTGGGTCGTGACATTGTGTTGTGGGTTGGTCACGAAGCCTATGTGTAACAATGGATGTGACACCTTACTTTAATGTTGTTGTATCATGTTATCTCGCGGTCGCAACGTGTGTCGTGGAGACAGTCACGATGTTGCATTGTGAGATATGGGTTGTGGCACCTCCCAAATGTATTTTTAGGGACTTGATGTGAGATAACATTTGTCTTGAAATGGGCCCTGACACTTCCCAAATTCATTTGTAGGGACATGTTGTGAAAGGACACTATCATGATATGGGTCATAGAATCTCCCAAATGCAGTTTTAGGGACTTGATTTGGGATAACATTTTTCTTGAAATGGGCCCTGACACCTTCCAAATGCATTTTTATGGACTTGTTGTGAGAGGACGATGTCATGATATGGACCTAACACCTTCCAAATGCATTTCTAAGGACTTAATATGAGATGACATTATCATCATGTGTGCCATGACACCTCCCAAATGTATTTTCAAGGACTTGGGATGGTTTTGATTGTGATGGTTGACCTTGTTTCAGTCGTTATGGTTCATTCTACTTCTGGACGTGACACTTCATTTTGGTATGGTCGTGACGCTATGTTTGTTACGGTCATGACGTTGTGCTCTGAGGGTGGGTCGCGGCCTTCTGTTGTGGGTTGGCCGTGAAGCCTATGTGTAATGATGGTTGTGACACCTTGCTTTTATGATGTTGTATCACGTTCCATCACGGACGCGACGTGCGCCATGGAGATAGTCGTGATGTTGCATTGTGAGATATGGGTTGTGGCAGCTCCCAAATGTATTTTTAGGGATTTGATGTGAGATAACATTTGTCTTGAAATGGGCCCTAACACTTCCCAAATGCATTTGTAGGGACATGTTGTGAAAGGACACTATCATGATATGGGTCGTGGAATCTCCCAAATGCATTTTTAGGGACTTGATGTGAGATAGCATTCATCTTGAAATGGGTCCTGACACCTCCCAAATGCATTTTCATGGACTTATTGTGAGAGCACGTTGTCATGATATGGGACCTAACACCTCCCAAATGCATCTTTAAGGACTTACTGTGAGATGACATTATCATCATATGTGCCATGGCACCTCCCAAATGTATTTTCAAGGACTTGGGATGGTTTTGGTTGTGATGGTTGGCCTTGTTTCAGTCGTGATGGTCCATTCAGCTTCTGGACATGACACTTCATTTTGGTCTGGTCACGATTGAGGTCACGACGTTGTGTTGTGAGGGTGGGTTGCAAACTTGTGTTGTGGGTTGGTCGTGAAGCCTATTGTAACGCTGGTTATGACACCTTGCTTTAATGATGTTGTATCACGTTCTATCGCAGTCGTGACGTATGTCATGGAGACAGTCACGATGTCACGTTGTGAGATATGGGTTGTGACATATCCCAAATGCATTTTTAGGGACTTGATGTGAGATAACATTTGTCTTGAAATGGGTCCTGAAACCTCCCAAATGCACCCGCAAGTAAGTGATGCATGCCCCGCAACCAAGTAATGCTAGCACCACATACAAAAGCTATAAGCCCAGCAAGTAAGAGCTACAAGACTAGATAGCAAGTCCTACAAGCCCATCTAGCAAGTGTGGCATGCCCACAAGAAAATATTACAAGCACCCAAACTTCACCCAAATGCATTTTCAGAGACATAATGCTAGAGGACACTGTCAATAAATGGGCCATGGATCCTCCCTAATGCATTTGAAGGGACTTGTTGTGAGAGGACACCTTCATGTTATGGGCCTTGTATTCTCGCAAATGTATTCTTACATACTTGCCATGAGATGCAATTTGTCATGATGTGGGCCCTGACACCTCCCAAATGCATTTTTAGTGACTTGCTGTGAGAGGAAACTGTCATGATATGGGACATTGCACCTCCCAAATTTATTTTTAAGGACTTTTTGTGAGATTACACTATCTTATGTGTGCCATGACACCTCCTTTAATGTATTTTCTATGACCTGGTGTGAGAGGACACTGTCATGATATGGGCCCAAACTTCATCCAAATGCATTTACAAGGACTTGTTGTGAGAGGACACTATGAATATATGGGTCTTGGCTTCTCCGTAATGCATTTGTAGGGACTTGTTGTGAGAGGACACTATAAACAATAATATGGGCCGTGGCTCCTCTCAAATTCATTTTTAGGGACTTGTTGTGAGATGGCATTTTTAGGGTCGTGTTGTTAGCTATGCTTATATTGCTAGCTATGTCTCTGCTATTAGAGATGCTTAAACTATTAATCATGCTTATGCAATTAATTGTGCTTTGATGTTAGTTATACTTATGATTATCATCATATATGCCATGGCACCTTCCAAATGTATTTTCAAGGACTTGGGATGATTTTAGTTGTGATGGTTGGCCTGGTTTCAATCGTGATGGTATGTTCTTCTTCTGAACGTGACAGTTCATTTTGGTCTGGTCGCGACACTGCATTTGTTGTGGTCATGATGTTGTGCTGTGAGGGTGAGTCGCAACGTTGTGTTGTGGGTTGGTCGTGAAGCCTATGTGTAATGTTGGTCGTGACGCCTTGCTTTAATGCTGTTGTATCACATTCTATTGCGGTTGCGACGTGCGTCATGGAGGCAGTCATGATGTTGTGTTGTGAGAGGGTCGTGACGCCTAGGTGTAGTGGTTAGTCATGATGTTGTTCTTGGGCTTCAGTCATGACGTTGCTTTTTCTCTTTGGTCATGTTGTTGCGGTCTCATGTTGGGCATTATGTTGCGTCATGTTTGGGTTTTTGTTGACATGTTCATGATACCAGCCTCAACTCCTCACATATGCATTTCAAGAGACTTATCATGATATGACCATGTATCCTCTCAAATGCATTTTCAGAGACTTACTATGAGATGATACACTCACGACATGGGCCCTAGATCCTCCTATATGTATTTCCAAGGACTTGATGTGAGAGGACATTGTTATGATATACCTCCCAAATGCATATTTGGGGACTTATTGTGAGAGGGCACATCATGATATGGCCCATGGCACCTCACAAATGCATATCTAGAGATTTGTTGTGAGAGGAAAATATCACGATATAGGCCATGGCTCCTTACAAATGTATTTTTAGGAAGTTGGGCCCGAACTCCTCACAAATGCATTTTCAAAGAATTGATGTTAGTGGATGATGTCATGATATGGATGTGGTCCGGGCTGCAAGCCAAGTAACCAAGAGTTGCAAGCCCAACTAGCAAGTGTTGCAAGACCCATAAATGAGTGTTGCATAGCCCATAAGCGTGTGTTGCAAGCACCACATGCAAGAGCTGCAAGCCCAACATTTGAAATATGCAAGCCTAGAAAGAGAGAGTTGCAAGCCCAACTATAGAGTGTTGCAAGCATAACTATTGTCACAATTATCACAAACAACTGTCGTAATTGAGAATGAGTTGAAACTACATTGAGCATGAGTTGAAACCTTAACTGTTGTCACAGTTGTAGCAAAAAACTACCACAATTACCTCAATTATGAACTTAACATGGAAAACACTAGATTCCTCACAAATTCCTTTTCACATATTTGATGTGAGAGAAAATCATCATGACATGGGCCCTAGATGCTCCTAAATTCATCTCTAGGGACTTTTTGTGAGAGGACACTATCATTATATGGGTTGTGACTCCTCCCAAATGCATTTATAGTGACTTGAAAGAAAAGAACACTATCATCATATGGGAAGTGGCTCCTCCCAAGTGCATTTTCAGGGACAAGTTGTGAGAGGGCACCATCATGATATGGGCCTAGATCCTCCCAAATGCATTTCCATGAATTATTGTAAGATGGTATCGTTAAGATACGAGTCGTGGATCCTCCCAAAGGCATTAGTTGGGCCTTTTTGTGAGAAGACATTATCATAATATGATTATCTTGCATTTTGTTGTGTAAGTTTATTGCTCAAACTTTTTATATGTAATTATAATGCTCAAACTTTTGTTGCATTTTGTTGGTTAGCTTGCATCACTTTCTCCGTTTGTGGTTTTTCATATCTTCCCAAAATACTAGATGGTGTTTACATTGCTGGGTTGCGGGGTTATATGTTGGTTTGTTGTAGCCAGTCGATAACAAAGTTGTCTTTTTTCCAGTGGTTGTTTATCTACAACTGATGACATACACCCTAGTCCATCAAGTATGTAAATAACCGATAGGGTAGGTCATACTGAAACCCTTTTCCCCTCTTTTTCCCTACATGCATTTCTCTGGAAATAGTGCTATGGTGATTTTTACTTGCGATTCTTCCCCTCTCCGCTGCCAGAGCTTCTTGCCGCTAGTTCTTCCTCTGCCGCGGAGCTTCCTACAAAGCTTCCTCCACTGCTTCTTCCTCCTCCTCATCTGGTGCTACTTTGATGCCACTTCTCCAACCTCCTCACTTGATGACCAAATCATGACAAGGAACTATTACATGTTAGCTTAAAGGCATTGATTATTGTCCTAATAACTGATGAGGAAATGTTAAAGGAGACCACAAATTCCTCACCCGCTGCGTGCAACATCATCATTTTTGCTATAACATGGAACCGATGATAAAAGGTTTTGCCTTCAGTCTCATTAACCAACAAAGGATGGTGTCACCTTTATGGTCATCAAGTTTTAACCGACGTTGTATACCTAAAATAACTGACACTATATCCACATTTTTTAGTAGTAAATCTGTCATGATATGAGCCATGAGGCCTTGTAAATGCATTTTTGGGGACTTGTTGTGAGAGGATGATGCCATGATATGGTCCGTGGATCCTTGTAAATACATTTCGAGGAAGTTGTTGTGAGAGGGTGTTGTCATGATATGGGCCATGGCTCCTTGTAAATGCATTTTGTGGACTTGTTGTGAGAGTACACTCTAATGATATGGGCCTATGTTCCTCCCATACACATTTCTAGGAACTTGTAGTGAGGGGACATTGCCATGATATTTCACCCAAATGAATTTTTAGGGACAAGTTGTAAGTGGATACCATCATGATATGGGTCATGGATCCTCCCAAATTCATTTCCAAACATTTTTTATGGGAGGACACTATGACGATATGGTACCCGACTCCTCCTAAATGTATTTTTAGGGACTTGTTGTGAGAAAGCACTACCATGATATAGGTCGTGGCTCCCTTGAAATACATTTCTAAGGACTTATATGAGAGGACACTATCATTATATGGGCATTGTCTCCTCAAAAATTCATTTCTAAGGACTTGACATGAGAGGAAATTGTCATGGTATGGGATGTAGGTCCTTACAAATGCATTTTCAGGGACTTTTTGTGAGAGAAAATTATCATGATATGGCCCCTGACTCCTTACAAATGCATTTCAAGGGACTTTCTATGAGAGAACATTGTGATAATATGTGTCATGGATCCTTCCAAATGCATTTTTGAGGACTTAGTGTGAGAGGACACTCTCATCATATGGGCCTTGGATCCTCCCATATGCATTTCAAGGGACTTGTTGTGAGAGGACACTGTCATGATATTCCTTCAGAATGCATTTTTTGGGACTTACTATGAGAAGACATTGTCATGATATGGGACATGGAAGCTCACAAATACATATTAAGGGAATTTTTATGAGAGGTCAATGTCATGATCCGAGGAGTTTTTCTGATAGGACACCGTCATGATATGGGCCTTGGCTCATCCCATAAGAAATTTTAAGGAATTGTTGTAAAAGGACACTATCATGACATGGGTATTGGCTCCTCGCATATTTATTTTTAGGACTTTCTATGAGAGGACATTTTCATGATATGGGTCTTGGCTTCTCCTAAATGTATTTCCATGGACTTGGTGTGAGACGTCATTGTCATGATATGTGATGTGGATCCTTCCAAATGCATTTTTAAGGACTTGTTGGAAGTAGACATTGTCATGATGTGGGTCACAACTCCTCAAAGTTCTATTTTTAGGGACTTAGTGTGAGAGGACATTACTAAGGCATCAACGTGATACATATTCATGACTATTCTAAAACATTTTTTTTCCTTCAAACAATTATTTTACATGATATCTTTTAGCCATAATTCACTTTAATTTTACTTCACTAGAATTCAACTAATCACATTTTTCTTGAAAAAGTATATGGTATAACACATTTTGTTTTTTTGTACTTATCAAACACATCAACGTACAGTCTTAGTTTTTCACATAAACATCTACTTTGGTCTCCTTTATCATATAGTTCATCTTGAAGAAATGAAACCTTTATTATTCTAATATGGTCTCGCTCTCACTAAATATGTATCAGATGCACAACCTATTTATTAAAGATAATCCAGAAGGTAATTTGATTCAGCATGCTCTTCTCTTGCATGCAAAACAAAAATAGAACTGTAAAGCTAATTTTTCAAGGCTAAATTTAAATGGTGATACTTCTACCATCATAATATAATTTATCTAGATAAAGATTTTAATATTCATCCCAAGATTTCTCAATCCATAGTATCAAATAAAAAATTTTCATCTTTGCCTAATATGGTTCCACATGTAGGTAAATAATCTTAACCTAACACGGTTCTTGAGGATATCCGAATCACATGGGACTAAAATGTAAAAATTACGAAGAATGGGCTCATAGTATTAAATGGAATACATACTTTTTCCTCTTTGATGTTAGGCTTCGGGGACCTATGTAATATAGCTTTAAAATTAAGTTGTTAGTTTCCTAATATGGTTCCAAATGTAGCTATATAATCTTAACCTAACATGGCTCCAGAGGATATCCCGCTCACAGAGGACTACAATGTAAAGATTACGAAGAATGGGCTCATGGTATTAAATGGAATACATACTTTTTCCTCTTTACCGTTAGGCTTCGGGGCCCTATGTAATATAGCTTTAAAATAAAGTTGTTAATATGCAATTGTTAGGAGCTTAATCCCACACTCCACCACCTCTCCCCCAATTTGTGCACAATTCATTCGCCTCCTAAACCACGACTCTGACTTCTCACTGACGTGACAAATGACTGACTCGTCTCCCCTCTCACGGACTCCTTGCCTCCACAAAGTGATCAATCATGCTGACTCCCTCTTGTCGGTGCTGTAACTCCTAACCTCCTCTCCATAATTTTCTTCCCAACGGTATTGTTCTCCCCCTCCATCTTTCTCTGTCCTAGGGGTTTCTTGCCCAAGTTTCCTTCTCTTTTCTTAATCGTGTTCCAGTTATCATTATGGCCTATGTGGCGGAGAGATCATTGTCAAGCACTAGCTACCGACAAGGAGGACAAAGCATTCGCCTCGCGTGAGGAACTCAAGGGTGTCATGGTGATCCATCGCTCGTCTCCCTATCTGCCAGACCGCCCACCGGAGCTAATTCCAACCAATGCCTGGACATCACTCTGCCAACATGGGCTTATTAGATCGCTGGTTATTTCTCCACAGACTCTACTTTATACAACTGACTTGGAGATACATGATAAATCAGGAGCAACACCACTTAAAACTCTTTTAAGGTAAGTCGACACCACACTCTCATATGTTCTATGTCAGGCTCTCTTTTGTGCTTGACTCAAGTTGATTTTCCTAACATAGAGAACCTTCTTGATTAGAATGAAAAAAGAATATGTGATTGATGGTTTAAGTTCAACAAAGCTCAGTCACTGATTTTTGGTCTTGATCGACCACTTCACTTATATGACTTGTAGTTGTTATTAAGTGTTTGTTTGATCCATTCAAACTGAGGTTTTGCTCAATAGGAAATCTTCCCCTGCGTCTAGATTTTCTCTATAGTTTTTCTTGCAAGCATTGCTAGTGATTTGGCTATGGTCATCTGCACATAGAATAGCAACTATATGGAACTGTGATTATCTAACATGTCACATTCTTTTAAAGCAGCTCATATCTTGGATCCACATTCACCTCTACTTCTGAGGCTCCCTGACATGTCTCTTAAGAAAATTTATACCTTGCACAATGTATATATGTCTCCACTGCTAGCCTCCAAGGTGAGGTAATATGCTTATAGGCCTTGCATCTTCTTGAATGAATAACAAAAACTCAAATATTTTAATAACACATTTAACCATACTGCTGCTTATATGTTGATCCTTATTGCTGCTTATATGTTTAGTCATGCTATGTCTATTTATATTGATCATTTGGTTGAACATTTTCACGGTTACACCTGTAGGTATTGGATTTGGGAGGGGCATGAAGGGAGGATCAGATTCGTATTCAACACTCAAATTCTCTTCAAACATACCCAAGAAAGAGATGAAATTCTTATACTTATGCAATACACATTGGACATAGGGGGGATGATACCTTATTTTTTGGACTAAACATTAGTGTGAAGAATGTCTATATGAGAAGAGGCCATACCAGATTCAACCATTGGAAATGAGCTATCTACAGTGTTCACTATGACAGGTCATTGAGGGACTGGAGCCTACTGATGAATCAATTCATCCTTAGTATATAGAGCTATCTTCTAGGTGTGTGCATTTGATTTGTAAGCTAATTTTTTGGACTAAAAATTAGTGTGAAGAATGTCTATATGAGAAGAGGCCATACCAGATTCAGCCATTGACAATGAGCTATTTACAATGTTCACTATGACAGGTCATTGAGGGACTGGAGCCTACTGACGAATCAATTCATCCTCGGTATATAGAGATATCTTCTAGGTGTGTGCATTTGATTTGTAAGATTTTGCTTACTTAGGATTTAGGACGCATCTAATTCAGCTTCTCATTGGATTCTTATTCTTATAAGAAAGTAGTATAAACCAAGAAAAAAACTCAACATAATAACTATGGAAGAGCAAATCAAGCCTAACGAGATATATAAAAGATACTTATATGTCCCCCTACCAATAACATATATTTAGGATATATGATATTTGTGAACTCTACATATATATTTTTCTCCCCCTCTCAATGTCAAGATGCACCACTACTAGAGTGGAATATTAGAAGTTCTTTCCTCTACCTCATCCCCCATCCCTTCTCTCCATCCCCTCCTTTCATGTCATTATTCTCATGTTATCTTGTGGAACTTTAGATATTGTTAGCTACTGCAATTTTTAAATCAAAAAAATGAATATGACATCTAGTTGGAGCTTAGATTAGTAAAATGAAAAAAATGAGTTCTTATATTCTTTTTCATAATTGGATTGCTTACTACAGTTTATGTGAAATCAAACCTAAATTTCTTAATGTTTTGCCCCTATTTTACACCATAGTTTTCTTATAACCATATGAATTTGTTAGAACAGAAAGAGATCAGAAAAAAAGATCTCGGGGCACTTATTCTCCCAATATTTGAGATTTTCCTACTGTTTCTTGCGCTGCCTTGCATTTGTCAAGCATCCACTACAATAATTAAAGGTAAATACTAAAGAGACTACCGAGTAATGTATATTTGAGTCACGAAGACTATACATTCTTGATTAAAATGCTTCGCTATATAGAGTTTCATCATATGTACATGTGAGGAATTTCATATATGGACTATTAATTCAATTAAATATATACACATTTCTAGAATATGTTCATGGATGTTGTGTGTTGTATTATATTTTAGTGAAATCGCCTGGAGGATTAGTTGTGGGTGTTTTGCTTCTAGGACTGGCAGCCATTTTCCTAATGAGCATACTAGTTTTTGTATCCGTTGGAATAACATTGGGCAAGCTTCTTTAGTACAAGGAAGTCCACCAGAAAGAGCATAAACTACACTGGTACGAAGGCATTGTTCAGGCTTCCTTGGGCCCTAGAAAAAGGGGATAATGGACCTAGAAAAATGAGCGAGACTCAGCCCAAGTAACTAGACTTGGACCATTATTCGAAGACCTCAGAGGACCGCCAAAATACATGTTGTCTCAGATATCCTCTAGTGACAGAAGCAGTAGGCAACAAGATAATATCATAACTTCCGACGATGAGAATGAAGATTCAGAAGCACCTTTCATCTAGAAACTATTTGGCATCCTCAGGATCTACTACACGGTCATAGAATCCATCAAATGTACTACCATGGGCAATGTCGTCGGTGCATTTACATCGACCAGGTCAAAGGTTTCAACTTTAGTTGTATTGTCGATCACCTCTTTCCAGTTGTTCTTCCTTGTTCTTAAGAAACCATTCATAAAGAAGAAGGTTCAGATAGTGGAGATCATCTCGTTGGCGAGCCAAGTGGGAGTTTTCACCACATGTCTTGTGCTACTGCAGCATGAGGAATTTTCGATGGACAAGTAGCAGAAGATCAGATACTTGATGTTGGCACTCTTTGGCATTGGGTTTCTCATACATATGGTGAACCAATGGTATGCTCTGTACAGGCAGATCGTCTGATTGAGCCCAGATGAGCGGTCCTTCCTCTGGGGTCTCTGTTTGGTACCTTGGGATATTCCCAATTTTGGACTGCAATGTTCAATTTGTGTTCCGATTTGTCCGGGTTTACCCATCTGGGATCAACTTGTTGTGGGTTTTGTTAAACTTCCGATTCAATTCATGTTTGGGTTTATGATTATGTCAAGCTGTATTTGGGTCATGTGTATGAATGTAAACAAATTAAACATGATGAGTATGTAACAGATTACTTGTTATAAGAAACGAAATTATTCGTTATCCATTTGTGATGTCTAGATGATGACAAACTGTTTATAGTTTTCTACTGAAATCACTTGAATTTACTGCAAAAAAATTCTGCATTTGATTGGTGACCGGAATATGAAATTTCTATCCATTGTTGTGTAATACATGTACATACACCTACATACATTCGTGTGATATATTAGCTTTTTGATAATGACTATCTTCACTTTCGATGAAATGGGTGACATCAATCTATGTGGTTCTTTTAATGTGGGTGATATACGATGATGTCACGTATTGCCCTGTTTTAGAATGTGAAAACCACTAATAGATGACGTTTATTCAAATATGTTACATTGCACAAAGCCCACTCTAAATAGGTGACATTCATTTTTTAGGTAATAGTCAATCATGTCACCTTTTTGGTAAAAGGTTACACACTTAAATGTCACCTATACCCTATTTTTCAGTAGTGTGGCCTAGCGCACAGTGACCACCTTTATCAATGATGTGAATGCCAATGCCTGCTTTTAAGTCAGGCTACTTAAATGTTGCATCGAAAAAGATCACATAATCATAGTGACTTGGGTTAAAGATCTGGGGCCACCCTTACAACACTGCTCTTGGAGAAGATTGGAGATTTTAATAATGCTCTTGGACCATTCCTTGATGAAGGCCACCTGTGAATGTAGCCTCAGGTGGACATGCTGGTGAACTAAATTGTTCTTGGAGTTCCAGCTGTGCCAGCATGTGACGATCCGGGTGCACTGCTCGGCATAAGTGTAGTTGCTTGTAACGACCCAAGAAATCCAGTCCTCCTTGCACAGGGAGAGGATGGAGGGTTGGACACTGAGCTGGTTCTAGATTTGAGTACTCATAGTACAGTCCCTCAAATAATGGAGGAGCATTTTCTCATTGTTGTTGCGGATGGGGCATGTAGTATCCACATCAATGTGTCTACGCTTCTTTTCAACATTAATTAGGAGTGCTTTGTGCTGCAGAAGCCAAGTGAAGGTCTTCAAACACTCATGTACCTTCATACTCCAGATGGAATTTCAGTTACCCTCAAATAAGGGTGGTTCATCCTCCTCACCCAGCCATTTGTATGTCGAGGCAGCCATGAGGGATCCCTTAGGATCGTAGGGCCAGACCCAGATATCTTGTCCAACTTCCGTCGAAGGTGACGGAATAGATTTGATCATTTCCCCTGCTGGGGGGGGGTAGATGGGTGTTGATGAAGTCCATATCCCACTCCCCATTGTCCAATGTCATCGAGTTGACCAACAAATCTTCCAGGTCAGATGGTATCTACCAACCAAGGGATAGATCATGGATCGACTTGCCATACAACCATTTGTCCTTCCAAGCATTTGTGATGCAGCCTGAGATGATATTTTTGTGACTACAGTTCTTGATGTTCCCAATGTGCTATTTGATGAAGGCCCACACTGAGGAGCATGGTTTGTTTATGATTTTGGCCTGTTGCATGTATTTTTCTCTCATTACCTTAACCCAAGGTAAGTGATGGTTATTAATGAAGCACCATACATTCCTCATCATGAGTGTAGAGTTCTGGGTTCTAGCATCCTTGATGGCCAAGCCTCCGACTGATTTAGGGGTAGTCACCTTCCACCATGCAACCAAAGAGAGCTTCTTCTATTTTCTCTGCCGCCTGACCAGATGAAATCTTTGATATGCTTGTTTATGTCATCACATAGGGAGGGCGATAGGCAGACCGTCTGCATTGTGTACGAAGGGATAGCTTGGAGTATGGACTTGGCCAGCGTGATCCTACCTGCAAGGGATAGGTTCTGGGCTGACCAACTGGACACCCAGTTCTTAATGGTATCAGTAATGTAGCTGTGAGAGCTTTTGTTGAGGCGGTGGTGAAGGATTGGAACACCAAGGTACTGTCCCAAGTCATATGTTTGTTCGATGCTGAGCTTCCTACAAAAACATTGTTGTTCAGATCGTGTTGTGTTGGCAGAGAGATAGCATCTGGATTTCTCCTTGGAGATAATCTGACTGGATGCTTGTGAGAATTTATTCAGGACCTGCAAGATGAAACCCACTTGCCTCTCGTCTCCCTCATACATCAGTAGGATGTAATCAGCAAATAAGACATGTGAGAGGGGGGTTCCATGCCTTGTGAGATGGACAGGCTTCCACTGGTTGACATTGATGGAGCTATAGATTTTCTGAGAGAGTCTTTCCATGCATAGGATGAACAAGTAGGGGATGAGAGGGTCCCCCTGTTGTAATCCCTCGGTCGCCTTGAAGGAAGGGAGTGGAACACCTTCCCAGAGGATAGAGGTGTTTCCCTTGGTGATGATCTCCATAATCAGGTTGATTGTAATTTTTGGCAGTCCAGTTTTGACCAGCGTGTCCTGAATGAAAGCCCAGTTCATACGATCAAAGGCCTTGGAGAGGTCGATCTTGATGCTGACCCACTTTGCACCAGTGGTCTTGTTCTTCATTGAGTGTATCACCTCTTGAACAAGCAAGATTTTGTCGCTGATGTTTCGCCCAGGAATAAAACTCGATTGTGTACAATCCACCCAGTTATGCAAGTAAGGTTTTATCCGTTCTATAAGGATCTTGGAGATCAGCTTAAAACATGTATTGTTTAGTGAGATTGGACACAAGTCTGTGCATCTTTGCGGTTGTTTTTTTTCCAGGATTAGGATCATGTAAGCATCTGCCAATCTCAGGTCAATACTGCCCGTGTTGAAGGAATGTTGGACCTACTGGGTAACTGAGTTGCCAAATACATCCCAGTGGTTTTGGATGAAGTCGTTATAGAACCTGTCAGGGCCAGGTGCATTGCTCGGGTGGGTCTTGTCCAATGTTCTTCGAATCTCGTTAGTGCCTGGGCAGCACGCGATGAAGTTTTTTTCTTGGAAGGAGATGGCCGCAAAGACTCCCGAAAAGTCATTTATGGCTTGCGGGCTCGGGGCAGTAGTGTCTTCCTCGGTCATTAGTTTTCTGAAGTGGTAGAACACTAGTTACTTAAGCTCAGGCTGAGAATCAACCCAATCATTGTTCTCATTTCACATGCAGGCAAGCTTGGTGGAGTTCCTTCTCATCTTGACGTGTGCTTGGAAGAACTTCGTGTTACCATCACCCAGACGTAGCCAGTTGAGATGGGATTTCTATTGCCAGTTCATTTCTTCATGCAGGAGTATCATGGAGTAGCGTTCTTCAAGATCTATAGACATTAAGTCATTACAAATACTAGGATTATGACTATCCGTTACCTGGTATTTATCAATCTCCTTCATAATGGTTTTCTTCTCTTTGTGCTTGACTTTCCTTCTGGCGGCTTCCCATTTAAGGGTAGCATCAGTAAAGGTAGGAATTGCATCCAGGAAGCGGGCAGAGGTGTTCCACTCGGGGAGTAGAGAATGGCGAAAGTCCAGAGTTGCAGTCCAGCTAGCCTTTGTCTTGAAGACCGGGGGCGTTGCGTTAGCCGTAGAGCTACTTTCAATTAGAATGGGATTATGATAAGAATATAGGAATGGTAGAATAGATCCATGCATACTTCCTTCAACAGACAACCATTTTTCATTCCCCATGATTCTATCAAGCTTTTCTAGCAGATGTTGTCTTTTGAAAGTGAAGAAGTGTCCATTGGTCTTGATATTAGCCAAGCCTGTGCAACTCAACAAGGCATTGAATCTTCAGTTGTTGCACTTGTCAAAGTGGCATCCTCCCTTATTCTCAGAGATGTCCAACACGGTGTTGAAGTCCCCTACCACTGCCTAGGCCTCCGATATATTGTTATACATAGACTCCAACCAGTCCTAGAGGAGCTTGTGCTTAGAAGGGTAGGGGCTAGGATAAACAAATGTGAGCAGCCAGCTGTTATTAATACGACAATGTATAAATTGTCGATGGTTACAAAGAATCTCCATTCTACAAAGGGCATCATCCTAGAGTATCCAGATTCCACCAGAAAAACCCAGCGCTTCGACCCTATGTGAGGACGAGAAGCCTAGTTTCTTGATTACATTCGCAGTAGAGGCGCCACTACACCTAGTTTCAATGAGAGACAAGATGTGTAGCCGATATTTGAACTTATATTCCCTAATTAGAATGATTTTGTCTTTGGAGCAAGCTCCTTGGACATTCCAGTAGAGGATTTTCATAAATAATATACAAAGGGCAGTGGGGGGTGATTACTGGAAGTCCGCCTGGAGCCCCACAACCTTTCCTGAGCCCTCGGGTTCCATGGTTGTGGCAGCTGAGTTGGCGTCACTTTCCTCCATCACCTTGGTGTCTTCCTCAAAATCGAGTTGCATCTTGCTTTTTGAGTAGCTGCTCTGCCCAACCAGTTGTGCCAATTTCCCTTTTTTCCTTTCTCTGCCGGGGCTCACCACAACATTTTAGTAGATTACCCTTCTATTATGTAGGATAATACCACCATTGTCAATGTTAGTGTTGCCCCATTGAAATGTGTTTGGTTGGAACCCATTGTGACTTGTTGTCGGGGTACCTTGAAGCGGAATGTCTTGCTAGTATTTGGGATGGCATCCCTTCCTTCTGAGGTTTGGTCATCCACAAGGGTGATTGTTGTGTCCTGCGAGGATACAACATTCGATTGTTCCTTTGCTTTGTCGTCGGGTGGGCCACTCAGTCCTTTTGAGGGTAAAGGAGCCTTCTTTTTATTATGCCTGTTGGTTACCTTCTCCCATCCAACGTCTTTCTCTTGCATGCCTTGACCTTGGTGGTCTGAGCGGTCAGGGGGTTTTGCCTAGTTTTTACTTTGGTTAGGCAGACATTTGTTACTTTGGTCTGGCTCTTTCCCATCCTTCCTCTATTGTTGATTCTGACGGATGGGCTTTGGCGTGTGAATCGTTCCCGAGTACGTGATGGGCATGCAAGACATGGGTTGAGCTATCGATGCAGACTCGCTTGGGATGAAGGGTTGTATGAATTTGCACTCCTTGTCCGAGTGTCCAATTTGTCTACAGTGCATACAGACGATGGGCATGTTTTCATATTCCAAACGATAATGCTCCCCATTGAGAAAGATTGCAGGGAGCAGGGGTTGGGTAGTATCCACCTCCATCACGAGCCCGACGAATTTACCACAATCCCCGGTGGTAGTAGTGGCATCGATCTTGATGGTCTTCCCCACCAAGTTACCAATGATGTCCAGGAGCCTGTTCTAGTAGAGGAACATGGGGAGATCAACCACACGAAGCCATACCACAAGTTTATGTGGAATAGGTTCCAAAGGTATAAACCCCGCGTGCCAAGATTGTACCGAGAGGTAGTTGCCGAAGATTGTCCAAGGTCCCCCCGTCATGGCCTTGACAAAGTCCATCTCGTTAGCTAGTTGGATTATGAAGTATCCTATGTCCAGATCTATTTCTCTAAAGTTGTATGTCGGCGTCCAGAGAATAGATAGGCAATTAACTAGGGTTTGGAACCCTAAGTTCCCACCTATGAGCTTCACGATCACTGCATGTTTCCATGGCTCCAGGAGCGGTGTGAGTGAATCATGGTAGATGGTTATTGCCGACAGCGATCCGTTGCGGTCAATCACGATGTCCTTGGTCTCAAGGGTGTCTGGGGACAGCACTTTGAGAAGTTTGGATGCCTTACAACCCACAGCTCTGTCCTTGTAGGATCTGTCGTTGACACTGATCGGAGGGATGTCAGTTTCTACATCCATAGCAGGCTCGTCCAGGGACTCCATGGTGGCATCTTGATCACTGTTGGGTCAAGGGGTCCCGGAAGAACGGCCTTCACCATTTAAGAGATGATTAACTATTTTCATGTTTTTCAATTCCCATTTCTCTGGTGTGAAGGAGAAATGACAATTGTTCTCCTTACAACATGTTTTTTTTGTTGGGTTCAATGCCTGCTTTTTGCAAGTTGGAACTGGCCTTTCAAGTCGATCAATTGGTTGAAGGAGAGAATTTTTTTTTGCTCTTTAAGACTTTTTAGTTGGAAGTAAAACCAAATTATATATGCACTTATAAAAATCTGTATTAAAATTCTGGAATATGTGTTATAATATTGCTTCTTGGTTACATCAAATTCATAGGATCCTACGAGGGAGTATGTGATGAATAAAAAGGAATCTCACCTAGATTAATCTTAGGGCATGTTTGATTGGGTAGAAACTAAATGGATGAAGTCAAATTTCACAATGATTTTCAAGACAACGGGTTTGGTTGAGCATAATGTTATCAGACAGTACATAATTTTTTTTTAAGGTAGGCATAGATCTTATAACAAGAAAAGCCATACGACGTCTACAAAGACAAGATATCTAAACAATCTTGACAACATAGAAGCAAGAGTTACAAAGACGTAATACAAGTTTGATCGGATAAAGATAAGACACCTGTGCTTGAATTCCTCCCCAACACACTGATTAAATCAGCATTCAACCGGAATTGCTCCACGATCATGGGTAGTACTGGTATAAACGAGACCCCAACTACTAAAGCCAAGAACCTTAGAACACAACTCATGATGAAAACCATCAACTTTCCAAAAGATCATCACAAGGCCTTCAACCAAAAAAAAAGAACAAAGGTAAGCTTCGTCCACAGCCAAAAAATGAACATAAAAGTGAAGCACCACCCGTACGATAAGGGCATAACAAGGGAAATAAACTAGATAGATAAAAGGCAGCATGGGCACAATTAAGTGAAGTCCAGATAGACCAAATATCACAGATCATGCAGTGCACGAAGAATCTGGTGATAAGAGGGAGAGGGGGGACTGCACGGGGAAAACCCATCACCTCGACCTACCCACTATGTCTTCCCCCTACTCAAGCCTAAACTCAAATAGTAAAAAGGACCAACAACACAGATGGAGGCTTCCATCACCCATCTAAGAACCCCCAACGGTTCTCCGGCACCTGCAAAAATCCTAATATTGTTAGGATTTTGTCTCTCATTCTAATTGGATAAGAAATAATATCTAATAATATTAGGAAAGTGAAATTAATGTTAGACTTGGAATAACAAGATAACCTCTCCTCAATGGAGAAGATATGGCTTGAGGGTGTGGGAGGGGCGAAAAGAGGAGAGGGTGACTGAGCAACCCTAGCAGATGTGGAGAGAAGGAGTGAGAAATAGCTGTAGATTCGTCGACTTCGACTCCTCCATTCGGTCAAACAGAGGCCAATGGAGATGGAGGCATGTTTGCTCCATCTGAATCCTCCATGGTTCTGCCTAGAGCCACATCATGAAAGGGTAAGGAAAAGGAATATTTCCCCCCAATCACCCATCAAACCCCCTCCCAGAACTAGCCCCGAAGCAGAACCTTTCTATCATATTGTAGATTGGCTTCAATCTAGTTGGTAAGTCGAGAGGAGGGATATGTGGCTTTGATCGAGTTCATAGAGCCAATCCTTAAGGATGGAGTGAAGTGTTCATCGATCTCTAGCATGGAGTTCTCTATTCCAGACTGGGAGGAGTACCTTTCAGTTTGGTTTGTGGGAAGAATGCTATTCTGAGGTCAACTGTCGGGTTGGATTCACCGATAATGGAGACCGAGCAGCCCCACTAAAATCGTCACTGAAGAAAAAGAGGGATTCATAGTCAAGATGTCTTCACATAGAAAGAGAGAAAGGGTTCTAGACGAAGCCTCATGGTTCATGGATGGTGCTTTGCTTGTCATCCAGTCCTAGAAGCCTGGAGCTCTTCTCCAACCTCTTTCCTTCACATAGGTCCCAGTCTGGTTCAAGATTGAGAATATGGGTATCCCTTGGACTTGAGATCACATTTCCAGGGTTGCCAACACGTTAGGTAGGCCTCTTGACTATGATGATTTGTCCATATCAGCTGGTTGTCTTGGAGTTGTTTCTATTTGTGTTGAGGTTAGTTGCAGTTCAAAGTTCCCAAGAACAACATTGGTTGAGCTTGATGCCAAAGACAAGATGTTGAAGACTGAGGTCATGTCCAGGCCTCTGGTGTGCTCAAGTTGCAAAAAATTTGGGCACAGGGTCGTCTCCTGCCCGTAGGTGATTAGGAAGACCTCACGATACATTGATATATAGGTTAGATTTGGGAAGCTTACAGGTGTTCATCGAAGTGCCAAAGAGAAGGCTTCTATCTTCAAAATGGGTTCCAAAGAAGAATCTGAGGTAGCTATTCAATCTGTTGCTAAGAAAATGCATGAAGAGAAACTACCTACTAAAGAACTCTACAAGGAAACTGTCTTTAGTCAAGTTGTTGATACTATTCTCAAACTCACACCCAAGCGGACACACTGTGATACTCAACCAGAACTTGAAATGAGAGGCTCTTCACCAGTGTTTAATATTGGGAGCCTGAACTTAGATTGGGAGTTGGATATCTGTAGGAGCCGACATGGTGAGTGTGATTCAGAATCTTGGAAGATCAACAAATTTTGGGAAAGCTATGGATTCTCCTTTGATTACCAACGAAAGGGGAAGAAACAGATCCATGATGAGGATGTGTTTGAAGAGGCATCAATTGCAGGTTCTCTATCAGATCATTGGGTCCCATATTCACCCAGAGTGGAAGAGTCTAGATCAAAGAAAAAGAAAAAGCATGGCATGAAGAAAGGCTAAGCGTCAGTTAGATTTTTGATTGCTTTGTTTAGAGTATGGACATGGCTTCAGCTGATGTTGCAACTATGTACAAGGGATGTTCTTTTGGTTTTCCTCAAACTTAATCCTTTGCGTTCCAAGCATCACTCTTTATGGGTGGTTCTCATGGCTAGTGATTAGTTTGGTTCACTAGGGATTATATTTGGGATGATTACTGTTGTTATCTCTTGTCCTATTTTCTTCAGTATTAATGTCATGTTTTTCTCCATTTTCTTCCTTTCGTGTCGGTAGCTTGCTCTTTTGGTTTTTTGAAGTTTTCTTTCCTAGGGTTATGGTGTATGTCCCAACTGAAAGTTCGGATTTTCTATAGGTTCTTGTTGTTTTAGCCATCAAGGTAGTTGGTCGAGCACTCTGTTTAGAGGCTTTAATGATAGTGTTCTGTCTACTTTCTTGGTTGCTATATCAGATTTTGTAGTAGTTTTTCCTTTTTCAGTTGGTATCCATAAGCCATTCTGCTGAAAGTCTGTACTTATTTCTTTGTTTCTTTGGATGAGTTGATGATTACCTACGTGGATTCTCTTTCGTCTTAAGTTTTCTATTAGGTTTTAGGGTTCTATCGATGTATATGCCCAAAGTTTTGGATTTCAATAGTAACAGACTTTTTTCAGACCAAAAAAATGTTAGACTTGGAATCCAAGACATTATTTCCTTATCCTTTTGTATTGTCATTTCCTAATCCCTATAGAATAGTTGTATGTTCTTATACTTTCTAACTGAGAGTCTATCTTTATATAAATAGGGGTAGACACCGTTGGAACACGGTGCACCAATGTGTGAGGTTTCAACGTGTGGTAACTTCGAGTGTGCCAACGTAGGACAACATCATATGCCAAAACAAGAAGCCACAAAAGATAGCCAAAGAGGGGAGAGAAAACAAGAGTGGTTTATGGAATTCTATTATGGGAACGGGATTGTGAGGAAGTGACAATCCTTGTAATCTTTTTGAAGTTGCTTAACAGATTTTGTGGTCTTCTTCGCCAATCATGTTCTCTGCTTGGTTATTTATTTGGTGGTTATTGGCTTTGTTCACGTAGGCAGTCGTGACTTTTATTGTGCATGTTTGGGTTGTATCTCGTGTGGTATTTTTCTTGGGCTTGAAGCTTTTGCAAATCTCTTCAAGTGGTATCAGAGCAGGATTCATGCGAGAATATGAAAATATCAGGAGCATTGAAAAGCATGACGACATCGACAACTACCGTTGGAGTCCATCTGGTAGAAAATCTTGATGACAACATTACCGAATCAGGAGGGTGTAAATCTAGTGATTGTGAAATATCAATGCGATATGGAGTCATACTACTTACCTGCAAGGGGCAACTGGCCACAGAGGCTATCTGGTTCTATCAACTGGTTAGATTTTTCTAACCAAAAGAGGAGTGGTTGAAGAGAGGTCTACGGACACGGGAGGTGTAGATGAAGCAGTAGCATGGGTGGCGGGTGTCATGAAGTCGAAGATTGCTACATGTCTTCAACTCTCACGGGCAGTCTGGTGCAAGATTGCAAACTTGGCTGCAAATTTCAACAGGTACAGAGGTGAAGCTATCAACTGTTGGAAGGAAGAAGTCGTGGTTGGACCGACCATGCAGTGTCTTCGAGTAGGCATGACTAAAAGAAAACAACCCTGTGGAATGGGGGCCAAAGGTGTGAAGGATGCAATTATTTCAACCACAGGTGCAGACAGTACAATTTCTCAAACTGTACATCTTGAGGAGCTCTCACGTGAAGGGTTCAGACAGCCATGCCTGGATACACACTCCATGTAGGCATGCATGGTGATACAATTCTGGAAACGGAAGAAGCTTCCGATGGCAAAATTATAGAATAATAGGAGCAGACTTCTTGGAAGAGAAACTTCAGCAGATAAGATATAAGGTGGAAATTGTTAGAATTTTGTCTCTTGTCCTAATTGGATAAGAAATAATATCTAACAATATTAGAAAAGTGCAATTAATGTTCAACTCGGAGTCCAAGTAAATTTTTCCTTATCCTTTTGTATTGTCGTATCCTAATCCCTATATAATAGTCATATCTTCTTGTACTTTCTAACTGGGAGTCCCTCTTTATATAAATAGGGATAGACACCGTTGGAACATGGTGCCCCGATGTGTGGGGTTCCAACGTGTGGTAACTTCGGGTGTGCCAACGTAGGACCATCATGTGTCAAAACGGGAAGCCACAAAATATAGTAAAAGAAGGGAGAGAGAACAAGAGTGGGTTACGAGATTCTATTATGGGCACGGGATTGTAAGGGAGCAACAATCCTTGTAATCTTCTAAAAGTTGCTTTACAAATTTATGTGGTCTTCTTTGCCAATCATGTTCTTTGCTTGGTTATTTATTTGGTAATTATTGGATTTTTTGACATGGGCGGTCGTGACTTTTATTGTGCATATTTGGGTTGTATCTTGGACTTGAAGCTTCCACAAATGTCTTCAACAACACTCTTATATTTCTGCATAAATCATAGAAAATGATCTACGCCTAAAACAGATACAGTTCGTCTCCTGGCCTTGGTGTCAACCTTTTTAGATCAAGCAGTAAGGCCTTCTCCTCGTCTCTCTATGTTTCCTTTTCGTGACCAAGCTTTGTTTCCAGGTCCTCGTCATAACACAACCATGGCAGAAACAATCTAAATAGTAATGTTCTACTACTGTTCCAATGCAATGTCATCGTCATACTCGACATGGCCAGATACACCTCATTCTAATGCCTAACAACCTTAGTGGGGTGATGGTAAAGACTTCACACACTTCCACATCCACCACGACCAACAAGCACACCCACACTACTTGTAGGTCTGTCCAGATGGTCCACAACTACTACACAATAGTTCAGGCGATCACTTGTAGAGAATGTGTCATTTGGATGAAGAAGAGCTCTTAATGGGTCTGTCAAGGTGATCTGTGTTTTATGAGAAAGAAAAATCTTATAGTAAATAGAACTCAACGGTCTATTGTAAAATTAAAAAATATATATGAAATTTAAAGATTCGATGTCACCATCATGTTTTATACAAAAACGTGAAAAATAGATGCATCAGTGGCAAACAAACAAAAATAAAAATTGACTTCACCCAAGGGCGGAAAAAGAGTGATAATGTGACCAAAAGATTAGGATTGATGATCCTATTACAGTCAGAGAAGATGTTGGACACTCCCATGTCACCCAAAAAATCAACATTGCATCCAAATTTTTGAATTTGTAAGAATCATTGATTTATGTTTGGTTAAAGAAAACAAAGTAGCAACTGTAGAGAATTACAACATTGATGTGTAGCATTTTGGAAGCGATTAGGGTTATGAGAGGCGAGGGCGATCGAGCAGTCGGGGTGGCTTCGGCCATGCTAGACCCTCGGATGAAGATCATGAAGAGGTTTTGGAAGATAGGTATACTGTCGGGGTGAGAGGAACGTACCACATGAAGATTGGAGTGAAGCAATGGATGAAGATGGCAGGAATGTCGACAACAACGTGGTAACAACCAATTCGACTAAAACGTGAAAGTCCTATAGGGACCCGGTTAGTAGAGTCAAAATCCTCATGGAAGTAGGCATATCATATCGTTGAATCTCCTTAAGCCATCTAACATCATTATCGAATGCAGAAATACTACATCGTCGATCATGGTAAGGGAGGATGTATATCCTCCTCTCCTAGAACCTTAGAAGTTTGTAATGACCATCAAAGGCAACAGGAATCAACATCGGCTTCCAGGATCTTATTGTTTAGCAATGATGACTATGTAAAGGTAATGATCGGGAGACCATGGGCACTTTTCAAAAGCTACCTATCAGTTATGTCTTAGTATCCACACTTTCATCCCTCTGATCCGATCCTTAGGAAGCTAGTCGTATGGATCAGGATCCCAGATCTGGTAGTGCACTTCTATCAGAATTAACTTCTATCAGGTATTGATGACTTGGTAGGTAAGACAATTAAAATCGATGGTACCACAACATAAGGAAATTGTGGCAAGTTCACTAGGATATCCACAAAGATTTTTACTCGAAACCCCCTTCTCCCTACAATTTGTATCAATGGTGAAATATTTAAGGTCGAATATAAGAGCCTTTTTGCTCTATGTGTACATTATGGTAGTGTGACACCTCGACGCACCACAAATGAGATTACTCAAAACCAAATTACAAAAATAAAACTAAACATCCAGGTTACCATAAAATACAAGAAATTAAAACTAATTCCATCAAACCATAGGAGTCATGACATATTGCACATGAGTCCACAAAAGCCACCTGTATTGCACATCACCTGCCCAAAATATTATACAAGATTATGTTCACTAGCTCTCTAGCCACGTCATGCTACACACTATAACCTATTCATATACATATATGCCATCTCTTTACAACAATGAGCATAAATCCAAAACCTAGTATCGTTACATACAACAAAAACCTCCCCAAGGACATGAGTCTATAGGGATGACATATAGGACTCTACTTCTATACACAAGCAGTGTGCCCAACCTTTCAACAGCTACTGGTCCTCTTGCTGCTCAGTACCAACAACATGATATCTACTTCCACGTGCTCAACCACCTAAAAGATGTAGAAACCCACGAGTGAGACCAAACGTCCCAACGAGGGATATAACTATCTGCCAATGTCTATTAAAAGTACAAATAAGATAAGCAGCATGTATCATACTAAGCAGGTTGAACATATTCAACTAAGTGATATGTAATCAATAGATAAAGCAAATTAAGCAAGACTAGGCAGATACCACTGAGTAATAGATCAATTTATATTCTAAAAAGGAATATGAAGAATACGTATACCGGTTGACTTCTCTTACCATCTTATAATTCAAAAAATTAGTAAAAAGATAAGACAAAGGGCTCAACCAATGTTGTTTGTATTTGACCCTAAGCAAGATACACTGCACAATTGTGTTATGTCTTTTATTATGATTTCACTAAGGATTTGAGTCATACCATCCAATTCTAACCGACTCCTACTAAGTTAAAATCGGTGCCAAATAAGGTCAATGGAAGAGTCAGAATCCACAATCTCTCCTTACCTCTTGGTGAGCACAAGAGAAACACTGTAGAGACATATCAGTCAACTAAAAAAAGGTGACCTATAGTCAACAGAAGGATTGACTCATGCATGACCGTCCACATATATATAACACCTATCCCACCTTGGTACAGGTAACGACACTAGAAGAACAAGCTCACACATTGTCTCTCTCAAAAGAAGGATTGGCTCATGGATGGCCATCCATATCACAAGGAGATCGGCTCATGCATGGCCGTCTCACACAACCTGTGATTGTGGATGTAAGGAAATACTTGACTTGCACCCCCGCATATTCAAAAATACGTGCTCTAAGTTATACTCGTTTCACCAATCAAACAATTAAAGATGACACTAGAAAGGATCTATGGCACATGTCACCTACATGATTAGGGTTTAACTTGCTTAATTAAGCTAATTGAGTGTCTTTAGCATCAATAAAGTTACAAAGTATAAATCCATAAGAAATTATACAAGAATAAGGGTGTAGTACAACTTTAGAAGATATAAAACGTATAAGGTGTGAACTTGTCACACTATCACCACAAGATACCTATAACACTGTCATTCACATGACCAACACCAATGTCACGTCTCTAAGGAACAAAAATCCCTCAGTGGCATCACTGGAGGTCATCACCTCACAATAGGCATTAAGACATCACCAAGTCATAGGACCCAAACACATAAACCCTACATGTACATCACCGCATGATGCCTCAACAATGTGCATAATCACCATTTTGTATCATATGATCATCACCACATCATACACAAACCATGGCATACTTATCACCTACAAGGTTAGAGTTTTATAAATAAGAGAGAGAAAGCATCACAATATAGTAATCACTTCAAAGGAGTCAAGCAAGAACACTATAGTTTCCAACATTAGGTTTAGGGTTACAAGTATATTCAATTAGGGTTTTATAGCCATATTCCATCACTAAACCCTAGGTTCATTATCTCCCACTTTCTAAGGGCACACTAGGGATAATTAAGAAACCACCCAAACAACACTATACATGGCTCTTTTATTACTCATATACCTATGTTGATTATGTGTTCAAGCATATGTCTCAACCACCCATCATACTCGTCTCAGCTATCCATCATACATGGGTCGTGACCACCCACTCTTCAAGGTGTCTCGACCACCAACACCCATGATGTCTCGACCACGACCAACACCCATGATGTCACGACCATGACACACCAAATGGGAGACTTGTGTTGACCATCTCAAAACTAGAGTTTTGACCACCCAAGAAAGAACATGTCATGACCTCAAGGAACAAGGACCTATCTCAACCTCAAATAAAGAGTGTCTCGACCAAAACCAAAACTAGGTCATGACCAACCTGAATCTAGGTGTCTTGACCATCACTAGATGTGATGTCTCGACTATAATATGGGTATATGTATTGAACCCAAAACCATACATGTCAAGAAGTGTTGACCCAAGGTAAAACAAGGTATAGTGACCCAACAAGATAGGGCTCCAAAGGAGGAGAGAAATATGGTGAGAATGAGGTGTCTACAAGATAGGGCTCCAAAGGGACACTTTTCCACACAAGAAACTAACATGCAACCACTTAACTCACACATGCTTGATATGGTGATAAAAACTATATTGAGTCTCGACCACTTAGGTCACCCAAGACATGGTCACGATTGTGATGGCCACATGGTTGAGAAAAAGCACCAAAACTCAATGTCGTTGAGATAAAAGGAACACCAACACACTAGGTCGAGACACCACACTAGAAGCAATTGTCTCGACCCAAGACAAACCACAACCATATTAGTTGATTTAAAACCATGCAAGGGAGACGTCTTGGTCACAACACTCCCAAAGCACCACCACTCCCTCAAGGTTGAGACAAGGGTCACCACCTTCAACAAAGTACACATGGTCAAAGCACATCGAAACCCTAGAAACCCTAATCATCCCTAGTGATGTCACCACTCAACCAAAGCTCAATCAAGGAGTCCCAAAGAAAAAAATCTCTATCATGAAGCCAAGAGAGAGAAGGAACACTCTAGAGGTGGTAAATTGCAAGATAACCCTCACACATGGGTAAATTGTAATTTGACCCAAAATAAGAATAAGAAGCACAAACATCATCAAACAAGCTCAAACTGGAGACTTAGGCTCTCCAACAACTCTAAGATCATCTAAAAGGATTAGACCAAGGTTCTAAGCACTTACTTAAGTAAAACAAACAGGGTTAACCTAAAACACAGGTTAGGGGTATTACAAGCCATAAAACCCTAATAAGGATTTAACCCTCAAAATTCTAAGTAAAAAGAGATGGGTAAGTCCTCTGCATACCTTCCTCAAGCTCCCATGTGGCTTCCTCAATGCCATGGTGATGCCACAGAACCTTCACCAACACTATGTCCTTCTTCTTCAACTTCTTCACTCTTCTATTAAGGATTAACACAGGTCCTTCCATATAGGACACATCCTCATCAAGATCAAACTCAACTAGATACAAAACATGCTCTGTGTTAGGATAACACTTCATCATCATGCTAACATGAAACATTGGTTGCAACCTATGAAACTCAGGTGGAAATTTCAACCTATAAGCCACCTTCCTAACACGATCTACCATAGGATAAGGTCCCATAATCCTGGGAGCCAACTTACCCTTCCTCCCAAACCTCAAAACACCCTTCCAAGGAGAGACCTTGAGATACACTCTATCTCCCACTTGGAACTCCAAGGGTCTATCTTGGTTATCTGCATACGACTTCTGTCAGTCTTGTGTTGTCTTCAACTGATGTTGAATCACTTTGATCTTTTCTGATGTCTGTTGCACAAGCTTAGGACCTAGAATTTGATACTCATCGGTCTCATACCAACACAATGGTAACCTACAACGTCTCCCATGCAACTCCTCATAGGGTGGTATGTCGATACTCCACTGATAACTATTATTGTAGGAAAACTCTATAAGACTGATATGCACACCCCAACTGCCCAAAAATTGTAACATACAAGCTCTCAACAGATCATCTAATATTTGTATGGTCCTCTCATACTAACCATCTATATGTGGGTGGAAGGAGGTACTAAACCTCAAGTGTGTACCCAAAGTTGTGTGCAAGCACTCCCAAAAGTGGCTCGTAGACTAAGGATATCTAGCCGACACAATGGTAGCTGGAACACCATGCAAATAGACTATATCATCAACATATATATGAGCAAGCTTCTCTAATATATACATCATCTTCATAGGAAAAAAGTGCTCTGACTTGATCAATCTGTCAATGATCACCCAAATGGAATCATGACCTTTGGCTGTCCTAGGGAGACCAATCCCAAAGTCCATCGTCACATGATCTCATTTCCACTACAATATAGGAGACAGTTACAACATCCTTGTAGGCTTCTGATGCTCAGACTTAACCTAGTGGCACCCTGGACACCTTGCAACAAACTCTGCCACATCATGCTTCAAGCCAGACCACCAATACAAATCTTTAAGATTATGGTACATCTTGGTGCTACCTGGGTGCATAGCGTACATTGAAGAGTGAGCCTCTTCCTAAACCATCCTTCTCAGATTATCTTATGGCACACCAAAGAACACAACTTTGTCTTCTTCATAGATGATGATGAAGAAGACTTCCTGCTCAAAGAATATTCCACCATATTCACCTTTCCTGGATAGTAATCAAAAATGTAGTTGTAGTCTTTGATTAACTCCATGTAGCGTCTCTGTCGTGTGTTTAGCTTCTGCTACAAAAAGATTGTCACACCCCGATCTCACACTAACCACTAATCACGAGATTACGGCGCGACGGAGGGATTAACACATAAACAAATCACTGCGAACTTTTTCTTTTTAAAACCTCGTAATGATATCCGGATTATTGTTGTAAACTAAAACAAAATAAACTATTGCGGAAGCATTTCAATTAAACTGGCTAGAGAAAGTAAACATAACTGTTAATTTACATCATTATACACATTCCACATACACACTCTCTCTCACCCACGCCATGTACCAAGGACCGAGGGGAAGGGACTAAGAGACCACTATCTAAATAAACTAATTACATATACCTTCTACTGATTAAGCGTTAGGACGAAAGGATCCTTCAGATTCCTGCTGCTGACGATAACCTGAAAATGTTTTGAGTAGAGGTATGAGCCTACTCGCTCAGTGAATAGCCTTTCATTTAGCTATCACTAAACAACTCATCAGGTTTATAGAATTGAAATAAACATAAATACAGTACAAGCTGGGCATTTCTAATGACATAGCAGATTACAGAATATAATCACATTTCTATGCAACAACAGGTAATTTAGACCAATAAACATATATAATGAATTGGCACAAAAGTTCGGATATATTAATTTACTGTGATCCTATATGATTACATAATTATATTATTATTATGCCCTAAATATATGCAGTGTACTCTGCATATAAAGATCCGCAGCAAGTTCATGCTACGGTCCCACCGTACAAGACTTAGCGACACACCCGGGAAATGCTAAGTCTGACTGCTGTCCTGGTCTGCTACAGGACTCTCAGGCTCACACGGCCTCACTGCACTCTCAAAAGAGTGTACTCTAGACTCCTCCTTGAACCTGAGCACACAGGCGGAGAGTCGGGGTTACCACCGTGACACACGCACGGATTATTGTTGAATAACCCCCATATATTCCAGTGCCACCGTGACACACGCACAGATTATTGTTGAACACTGCCTTTCTGCCCTCGTGCCACCGTGACACACGCACGGATTATTGTTGAACACGAGTCACCGACCATCTAGACACACGCTAGGTAGGTCGTTTCACCCCAAGGTGCAGACCTCACGAGGGGTTCTACAGTGTTAGGGCACCTAAGTCTATTAACTGATTAACAAATAAACATTTAAACAGGAATATCACATTTACTGATTTCGTATCAAATCACAATACACTGTCATTCTAAACCGACAGAGCAATATATTTCAAATCATTGTAATTTCTGATAAATTCTCATACCATGCATTCAAGCAAATTAGAAATGCATAAATAACCCAACTTATTTCAATTTGGCACATACATAGTGAATTTACGCAATTGAACATCTTATTGCACAAATTAAAGAAATTTACTTCACATATGAGAATCATACTCAACAATTATCAATTCTATAAATTTCTCGAAAAACGTGCACATTAACCCAAATCCTGGTTTGTGCATCACTTAACTCAATTAAGAGTTAATTACCTATCACAACACAATTTAATAACAATACTTGAGAATTTCTGGTAATATTTCAGAGAAATGTGCCATTTCATGTAAATATCAATTTACACATATTAACGTCAAAAGATATATACAATTAGGGTTTTCATGCATATTTTATTTATTCATATCTACTTTGAAATCGTACATCTGATAATTTATCAGAAATCTTCATTGTCTGGGTTCATACCCAAATCATACCATTTTCAGACATGAATTTCTAATTTCAACATTCAAACAAGCAATTTAGGTTCCAATGAACCATATAAATCTACCGATTCAATCCACACTGATCAATTGCTAAATTTAATCATATAACAGCGTCTAGAAGCAATTTATGAAATAAAAAGTCGGGCGACTCAAACGCTGCCCGACGCCTGATAACGCCTGTTATCAGCGTAATTCGCGCACATAACTGGAAATATTCAAACGCCTGAGTTATTTAATGATAAATGAATGAAATCCTACTCACAGTGATTTGGTCTGTCCAGATTCGTCCGGGGATGTGCCCAGGGCCTGTTTCCGGACAAAATTCTATTGTCTTCTACCTTGAATTAGCTTCTTTAGTACTCCTGTTGCGTCAAATTGGTTTATGCACACAGCAGGTTGGCGGAAGAGCTTGGATTCTTGGCTAAAACTAGCTAGAAGCTTCACACCCTTGCTTGGTCCCCAAAACGGAGCTAAGGGAAGCTTTTCCCTGCTGCTGGCGCCCCAAAATAACCCACCTCCAAGCCACGCACGGCAGCTGCTATTAGCTGCTGCTTGCCGCTGGCCAAGCTGCTAGGCGGCTGGCTGGAAAGCTAGAGGAAGAAAGGAAAGAAGAGGTAGGGAGTAGAGGAGGAAGAAAGGAAAAGAAGAAAGGGAAAAAAAGCTACTGGAATCGGAGAAAAAGGGCAGATCGCCCCTAACTGCTTCTCCGGTGCGGAGGTCGGCTGTGCGCCGCTCGCACTGTTCTATCGGGAAATAATAGAAAGGAAGGAGATAAAGAAGTGAGTAGCCGACCCACTTAAAGGGTAATTTAAATGGAAAAATTGCATGTTTGACCCTGAAAACGGTAAAGGTCATAACTTTTGTCTCGAAAGTCCAAATCAGGTGATTTCTTTTGCATATATTCAAGAATGAGGTCCACTACAAACCCAAGGCATGAAAACATGCTAATTAGACTGTTTTATTGGTTCAAAATTCCAATTGCATCCAATTATTACTTTACTCAAATTAATCATCTTAATTATGCACTAATTAATCTTATGTGCTTGATTCAACAAAATTAAGTTATTAATGCACTAACCACCTCATAAGCACATAAGTTAACTCAAATAACTTTAATTAGGCTCAAATCATAATGCTTACCGATAAACTTTGAAACGGGTCATAACAATCTCCCCCCCTTATAAGAATTTCGTCCCGAAATTCCTAAAAGAGAAAAGGAAACTTGTTACGCATCTCTGACTCAAGCTCCCACGTAGCTTCCTCTAGGTTATGATTCCTCCACAAAACTTTCACCAATGGTATCTCACGGTTCTTAAGCTTCTTGATCCTCTGATCAACTATCTGGATTGGTCCCTCAACATAGGACACATCTGATCTAAGCTGTGCAGGTTCTGGGTCAACTATCTTTTCTGTACCAGGGTAACATTTCTTAAGCATAGACACATGAAACACATCATGAAGATTTGCCAACTCAGACGGCAAATCCAACTTGTAAGCTACAGGTCCAATCCTCTCAACAATAGGATATGGGCCCATGTACCTAGGGGTCAACTTACCCCTCTTGCCAAACCTTAACACTCCCTTCCACGGTGAAACCTTCAGATAAACCTCGTCACCAACCTCAAACTCAAGAGGTCGACGTCGTCTCTCTGCATAACTTTTCTGTCTGTCCTGAGCAGCTTTCAACTGCTCCCTGATCACAGATATCTTCTCTGTAGTCATATCGACTATCTCAGGTCCAAGAATTTCTTTCTCGCCAACCTCGTACCAACAAATTGGTGATCTACACTTCCTGCCATATAGAGCTTCATATGGGGCCATCCCAAGACTAGAATGGTAGCTGTTGTTATATGCAAACTCTATCAGGCTTAAGTGTTCTTCCCAGTTACCTCTGAACTGCAGAACGCATGCTCTCAGCATGTCTTCAAGAGTCTGAATGGTCCTCTCAGATTGACCATCTGTCTGCGGGTGAAACGCTGTACTAAACCTCAGCTTTGTGCCCAACGCACGATGTAACTGATTCCAGAATCTAGATGTAAACTTAGGATCTCTGTCAGAAATAATGGAAACTGGAATTCCATGTAATCTGATTACCTCATCCACATAAATCTTGGCCAGCTTTGGAACATCAAAGGTCGACTTGACAGGGAGAAAGTGAGCAGACTTAGTTAGTCTATCCACAATCACCCATATCGAGTCCGAACCTCGAGGCGTTCTGGGTAACCCTACCACAAAATCCATCGTGATGTGTTCCCATTTCCATTCAGGTATAGGAAGCGACTGCAAGGTACCAGCAGGTTTCTGATGCTCAGCTTTAACCTGCTGACACACTCCACATCTAGCCACGTACTCAGCCACATCTCTTTTCATACCAGACCACCAGTACAGCTCTTTGAGATTCCTATACATTTTCGTGTTACCTGGATGCATAGCATACATAGAAGCATGCGCTTCTTCAAGAATCTGCTCTTTCAGCTCACTGTTCCCAGGTACACACAACCTGTCATGAAGATACAACACACCATCGTCAGAAAACCTGAATTCTGACCTTTTACCTTCCGACATATCCTGTATAACCTGCCACAATTCGTTATCACTCTGTTGCAACACCTTAATTTGATCATAGAAAATAGGTTTGACTTGCATCTGAGCAATCAACCCACTCTGTCCTGTCACATCCAAGTCTAAATTCAATTTTCGCATATCTACAAGCAAGTCTCTCTTGAAACATGCCATAGAAAATGCATCTGCAGTTGAACTTGACTTTCTACTCAAAGCATCTGCTACAACATTCGCTTTACCAGGATGGTAATCGATTGTCACATCATAATCTTTAATCAGCTCAAGCCATCTGTGCTGTCTCAAATTTAAATCCTTCTGAGTGAAGATATACTTCAGACTCTTATGGTCTGTAAATACCTGACATGTCTCACCATACAGATAGTGACGCCATGTCTTAAGAGCATGAACTATGGCAGCTAACTCCAGATCATGAGTAGGGTAGTTCTCTTCGTTCTTCTTAAGCTGTCTAGATGCATAAGCCACAACTTTGCCTTCCTGCATCAGCACACAACCCAAACCTCTCCTGGAAGCATCGCAGAACACTGTATAACCTTTATCTGCCTCGGGCAAAACCAACACTGGCGCTGTGGTCAACTTCCTCTTCAAGATCTGAAAACTCTTCTCACAGTTATCAGACCAAACAAACGGTGCATTCTTCCTCGTCAAACGTGTCAAGGGTGATGCTAGCACACTAAAGTTCTGTATAAACCTTCTGTAATAGCCTGCTAAACCCAAGAAACTTCTGATCTCCGTAGGAGTCTTAGGCTGTTCCCACTGAAGTACAGAATCAACTTTCTTAGGGTCAACGCTAACTCCATCTTTCGAGATAACATGTCCAAGAAATGCTACTTCAGCCAGCCAGAACTCACACTTGCTAAACTTAGCATACAACTGATGTTGCCTCAACAGCTGCAACACTACTCTCAGGTGTTGCTCATGCTGTCCATCATTTCTGGAATAGATCAGAATATCATCTATAAAGACTACAATAAACTGATCTAGGAACGGTTTGAAAATCCGGTTCATCATATCCATAAAGGCTGCTGGGGCATTGGTCAGCCCAAACGACATAACCAGAAACTCATAATGCCCATACCTGGTTCTGAAAGCTGTCTTGGGAATATCAGAAGCCTTTATTCTGAGCTGATGATATCCAGATCTCAAATCTATTTTAGAGAAGATCGTCGCTCCACGTAACTGATCAAACAGATCATCTATTCTTGGCAATGGATACTTGTTCTTAATAGTGATCTTGTTCAGTTGCCTGTAATCTATACAGAGACGCATGGTACCATCCTTTTTCTTAACAAACAGGACTGGAGCACCCCATGGTGAAGAACTGGGTCTAATAAAACCCTTATCCAGCAATTCCTGCAGCTGCACCTTGAGTTCCTTCAACTCTGCAGGTGCCATTCTATAGGCTGGCAGTGCTACTGGATGACTATCTGGATATACCTGAATTTCAAAATCCAGGTCTCTGACAGGAGGTAAGCCTAGCAAATCTTCTGGAAAAACATCAGAAAACTCACGAACCACGGGCACATCATAAACATTGGCGGTGCTTTTCTCTGCTCTGGTGTCAACCACATGAGCAAGGAACGCTTCACATCCTTTTTGTAGCATCTTATCAGCTACAGCAGCTGATACTATGCATGTAGGTATAACTTTCCTGTCTCCAGCAAAGACACAAGAAAATTCACCTAATTGAAAGGTAGCTTCCTTCTTCCAACAATCGAGTTGCACTCGATATGTTTCAAGACAATCCATACCCAAGATGACTTGGAAGGTATTTACATCCAAGGGTATGAGATTAGCAGCAAAGGTATAACCTCTAAAAGATAACAAGCATCCGGGACAGAACTCGGATAAAACTGTTGGTCCACCTAGTGGAACCCTCAACACTAACTCATCTGCCAACTCTTGAGTTAACAGATTAAGTTCATCAACCAAAGAACGTCGTATAAAAGAATGAGTAGCTCCCGGATCTATCAGAATTGAAACTGGTATACTATTAAACAAAAGCATCTCTCCTGTAACAACGTGTGAAGAGATTATACCTTCCTGAGGTGTCAAAGAAAAGAAACGTGCTGAAGCTCTCCCTCTGCCACGCTGTCCTCTTTGACCACTCCTGCCACTAGACACTCCACCACCTCTGGAACCAGAAGCCATAGAAGAACTCGGTCCTTCAGCTGGAGGTTGTCTCTGAACATCATAAAACTGAGACTGAGAAGCTTGTGATGCCGCTGGTTGAAGCTGAGGACAAAACTTCTTTATATGTCCTATCTGCCCACATTGGTAACATCCTGTATAATCTAAGCCCCAACATTGCCCAGAGTGAAACTTTCCACAGGTATTACATACCCGCATCTCCTGTTTCTGTGGACCAGTCACAGAAGTAGATGATCCAGATGGCTGCTCTCTAGACACACTGCCCCATTTCCCTGGTTTGTATCCTCCTCTGCCTCTAGAAGTAGTGACATCCTCAGATCTCTGTCTGCCGAAACAACCAAAACCACGCCCAAGTTTAGAAAAGAAACCTCTACCTCCACCTCTGTACCCACTACTCGACTGTCCTCTATTGAAGTCTGCAGATCTCTTCTTAGACTCGGGCACCTTGTCAGCATTCACAGATTCTTCAACCTGCCTAGCAGCCTCAACAAACTCACCAAAGTTCTCTCTGTTCCTCCTGCTAGTAGCAGAAACTGTATGCCGAATTTCTGGCCTTAGACCTTCTTGAAACCTTCTGCATCTTTCTATATTGTCAGGAACAAGCTGCGGACAGAAGTTCGCTAATCGGGTGAAAAGCGCTTCATACTCAGTAACTGACATAGAGAAATCCTGCCATGAGAGCTCTGTACCTCTCCTCTTTTCCTCCACACTATGCCACCACAGCTCTGCATCGCCTGTCAAAAGATAAACTGCGTGATTAATCTTCTTCTCTTCTGGAAGATCCATCAAGCGAAAGACCTTCTCTATCTATCTCCACCACTTATCAGCCTCGGCGGGATCTGTAGTGCCACTAAACTCTGTGCCTCCAAGCTTCTTTACAAGCTCATAAGATCGCATCAGATCCTTGCTGCTGGTAGAAGTAGAAGCTCGCCTATCAGCCTTGTACCTCTCTTTGGTTTCCAGAAACATCCTGTACATCCGAGATGCTTCATCCATGTGGTCACCACCACCTGGACCCAAGTACAAAGGATCGGGGCCAACATGGCTCTCGGCCTGATCATCACGATCAAGGCCTCTTCCCGCCATCTGCAATGATATAACAGAATATTTCCTGTTAGAAAACCACAGATAGAAGAAAGACACTTAAACCTTAATCCTATTGGTCTCTTATCGTCCCCTGATCTTGAGTAACTAAGTACTCAAACCTAAGCTCTGATACCAAGATGTCACACCCCGATCTCACACTAACCACTAATCACGAGATTAGGGCGCGACGGAGGGATTAACACATAAACAAATCACTGCGAACTTTTTCTTTTTAAAACCTCGTAATGATATCCAGATTATTGTTGTAAACTAAAACAAAATAAACTATTGCGGAAGCATTTCAATTAAACTGGCTAGAGAAAGTAAACATAACTGTTAATTTACATCATTATACACATTCCACATACACACTCTCTCTCACCCACGCCATGTCCCAAGGACCGAGGGGAAGGGACTAAGAGACCACTATCTAACTAAACTAATTACATATACCTTCTACTGATTAAGCGTTAGGACGAAAGGATCCTTCAGATTCCTGCTGCTGACGATAACCTGAAAATGTTTTGAGTAGAGGTATGAGCCTACTCGCTCAGTGAATAGCCTTTCATTTAGCTATCACTAAACAACTCATCAGGTTTATAGAATTGAAATAAACATAAATACAGTACAAGCTGGGCATTTCTAATGACATAGCAGATTACAGAATATAATCGCATTTCTATGCAACAACAGGTAATTTAGACCAATAAACATATATAATGAATTGGCACAAAAGTTCGGATATATTAATTTACTGTGATCCTATATGATTACATAATTATATTATTATTATGCCCTAAATATATGCAGTGTACTCTGCATATAAAGATCCGCAGCAAGTTCATGCTACGGTCCCACCGTACAAGACTTAGCGACACACCCGGGAAATGCTAAGTCTGACTGCTGTCCTGGTCTGCTACAGGACTCTCAGGCTCACACGGCCTCACTGCACTCTCAAAAGAGTGTACTCTAGACTCCTCCTTGAACCTGAGCACACAGGCGGAGAGTCGGGGTTACCACCGTGACACACGCACGGATTATTGTTGAATAACCCCCATATATTCCAGTGCCACCGTGACACACGCACGGATTATTGTTGAACACTGCCTTTCTGCCCTCGTGCCACCGTGACACACGCACGGATTATTGTTGAACACGAGTCACCGACCATCTAGACACACGCTAGGTAGGTCGTTTCACCCCAAGGTGCAGACCTCACGAGGGGTTCTACGGCGTTAGGGCACCTAAGTCTATTAACTGATTAACAAATAAACATTTAAACAGGAATATCACATTTACTGATTTCGTATCAAATCACAATACACTGTCATTCTAAACCGACAGAGCAATATATTTCAAATCATTGTAATTTCTGATAAATTCTCATACCATGCATTCAAGCAAATTAGAAATGCATAAATAACCCAACTTATTTCAATTTGGCACATACATAGTGAATTTACGCAATTGAACATCTTATTGCACAAATTAAAGAAATTTACTTCACATATGAGAATCATACTCAACAATTATCAATTCTCTAAATTTCTCGAAAAACGTGCACATTAACCCAAATCCTGGTTTGTGCATCACTTAACTCAATTAAGAGTTAATTACCTATCACAACACAATTTAATAACAATACTTGAGAATTTCTGGTAATATTTCAGAGAAATGTGCCATTTCATGTAAATATCAATTTACACATATTGACGTCAAAAGATATATACAATTAGGGTTTTCATGCATATTTTATTTATTCATATCTACTTTGAAATCGTACATCTGATAATTTATCAGAAATCTTCATTGTCTGGGTTCATACCCAAATCATACCATTTTCAGACATGAATTTCTAATTTCAACATTCAAACAAGCAATTTAGGTTCCAATGAACCATATAAATCTACCGATTCAATCCACACTGATCAATTGCTAAATTTAATCATATAATAGCGTCTAGAAGCAATTTATGAAATAAAAAGTCGGGCGACTCAAACGCTGCCCGACGCCTGATAACGCCTGTTATCAGCGTAATTCGCGCACATAACTGGAAATATTCAAACGCCTGAGTTATTTAATGATAAATGAATGAAATCCTACTCACAGTGATTTGGTCTGTCCAGATTCGTCCGGGGATGTGCCCAGGGCCTGTTTCCGGACAAAATTCTATTGTCTTCTACCTTGAATTAGCTTCTTTAGTACTCCTGTTGCGTCAAATTGGTTTATGCACACAGCAGGTTGGTGGAAGAGCTTGGATTCTTGGCTAAAACTAGCTAGAAGCTTCACACCCTTGCTTGGTCCCCAAAACGGAGCTAAGGGAAGCTTTTCCCTGCTGCTGGCGCCCCAAAATAACCCACCTCCAAGCCACGCACGGCAGCTGCTATTAGCTGCTGCTTGCCGCTGGCCAAGCTGCTAGGCGGCTGGCTGGAAAGCTAGAGGAAGAAAGGAAAGAAGAGGTAGGGAGTAGAGGAGGAAGAAAGGAAAAGAAGAAAGGAAAAAAAAGCTACTGGAATCGGAGAAAAAGGGCAGATCGCCCCTAACTGCTTCTCCGGTGCGGAGGTCGGCTGTGCGCCGCTCGCACTGTTCTATCGGGAAATAATAGAAAGGAAGGAGATAAAGAAGTGAGTAGCCGACCCACTTAAAGGGTAATTTAAATGGAAAAATTGCATGTTTGACCCTGAAAACGGTAAAGGTCATAACTTTTGTCTCGAAAGTCCAAATCAGGTGATTTCTTTTGCATATATTCAAGAATGAGGTCCACTACAAACCCAAGGCATGAAAACATGCTAATTAGACTGTTTTATTGGTTCAAAATTCCAATTGCATCCAATTATTACTTTACTCAAATTAATCATCTTAATTATGCACTAATTAATCTTATGTGCTTGATTCAACAAAATTAAGTTATTAATGCACTAACCACCTCATAAGCACATAAGTTAACTCAAATAACTTTAATTAGGCTCAAATCATAATGCTTACCGATAAACTTTGAAACGGGTCATAACAAAGATGTACTTTAGGTTCTTGTGATCTGTGAAGATCTGACACTTCTCTCCATAAAGGTAGTGCCTCCAGATCTTTAAGGCATGGAACATTGTAGCTAGGTTGAGATCATGGGTTGGGTAGTTCTCCTCGTGTTTCTTAAGTTGTCGCAAACCAAAAGAAATTATTTTCTTGTCCATCATCAACATGCAACCCAAACCATTCCCCAACACATCACAGAAGAATATATATCCTTTTTTTTATAGAAGCTAGGGGTACTCTTATTCATCCCATCCCCCTCGTCTGGGAAAACGACAACCAAAAACAAATTATATCTCCTGCTTATAATAACGCAGGTAATCACCCAATAAAAAACAACGTACAACCAAACCAAGAACCAAAACTCGATCAAGCGTCAGTCTTAGCCACCTCCTTCACGATGTATGGTGTGCGAAGTTTCTCCAAAATAGCCATGCCACGAATCTTCTAAGGAAGGTTACTGCTATCAGAACAAATGAATGGGGTTGTGAGATGTCTGCCCCACTTTCCAATCTCTCTGGCCATCGAATTCATGACTTTGTGGACTAAACTACCGGTGATATTCCTCTCCTGTAAATCTTCTTTGAGCAGCCTGACAACATATAGCGCTTTCCATGGAGCCTCACCGTTGTTCCATAGGATGTTATAAATATTATTGTCATCGATCTCAATGGATGAGATATTCAGCCTATGGTCCATCGCCATCAACACCCCAACATAGCAAGCTTTGATGTAGGCTTCAAGATAGTCTTTGGCCTTCAACCAGGCACGGAAGACCAAGCATATATCAGCTCTATGATTGTGAATGATACAGCCTACCCATCTTCGCTTCACGCCATTAGCATCCGAGCATTTACCGACGATGAGGTTCATCTTCAGGTTGTGTAAATCCGGGGGGTTCCATCTGAGCAGTAAAATTCTTCTAAGGAAATTGCGGGACATAACTATCCCCTCTTCTTCCATCGCAGCATGCAACTGCGTGTTGTTTGAGACGTGAAGAGCTCTGGTCCGCATCATACTATTCAATCTGTATACAAGTTGTTCCCATGTTCTTCCATAGGACAGATCAGTACCTTCGTATCTACAGTGACATCTGATCCTCCAAATGTGGTTAGGTATAAGAGTAGCCATAGCTCCGGCCAGCCAATCATCTATGGTGGATTTACCCCCCAAACTACACAGGTCAAGCAGAGAGTGAATGTCATATGGCGCGTTCCATCCCGTAATGTTGGTGAATCTACACCAGAAAGATCGAGCAAGGTGACTCAAGAACAGGAGATGATCTGTATTCTCCTCCTTAGGTTCTGGACAACAATTACAGCAAGAAGCGATGGGGATCTTACATATGCGGATGTTATCGTCAGTGGGTAAAGCCTTGCGTGTAGCCTTCCATATCAAGGCCGCCTCCTTCGGTGCATCTATCTTCCATAAGCGTTCCAACCCAAACGCATCAGGGAAAGCATTTTGTAACAGATTTTTCTTCACCGATTTAAGAGAAAAGGCTCCAGTAGCTGATAGAGACCAAATCAACTTATCTTCTGTATCAGAAATGGTAACACCTGCCTCCTTAATCAAATCAACTCCATCGGGGTTTATGATTTGAGTGAGAGCACTCCAATTCCATCCAGTATCCTGCTCCCAAAAATCTTTCACTAGGAACTTGAGATTCCGATCACTTCTATGAAGGGCGAAAATGTCCAGCCTGCTACCGCACCATGCGTCATCCCAAAAAGATATCTCACCGTGACCAATGATCCATTTGCATTGTGGAAAAACCTTTGGGAACATGTTCCAAATTCTTCTCCAGTAAGGCGAAGGATTAGCACCAAGCTTCAAATATGATGGATGAGTGGACGATCGGCCACCAACGCCACTCGCGTATTTGTCTCTGCAAAAGATTGCCCAGATAGATTTCCATTCAGGATCTCCCAACATGCCTTAGCTGTAAAGGCATCATTCACCATCTTGATAGGCGTCAGACCCAGACCTCCCATGCCCTTAGGCCTTGCCACCTTGTGCCAACTAACCCGGGCTCTTCTCGAATGAGCATGCCTATCGGCCCATAGAAAGCAAGAAAGAATTTTGTCAATCCTCTGGGTGATACCCCTCGGAACACATGTAGCCGCTGCCGAATATACCGTAATAGAGGATAGGACATGTTCAATTAGGAGGCGCCTCCCTGCAAATGATAGTAGATGTGCCTTCCACTCTGCGATCTTAACATTAATCTTCTTAATCAGGTATTCGTAGTCGCTCAACTTGGCCCTCCCCTTCTGAATCGGGATACCTAAGTAGGTGATAGACTCCGACGCATCAGGAATCCCAAGCTCGTTGGCCATCTGTTTAGCCAACCTTGAATCAGGAGTACCCACCACGCAGGCCGATTTCGATGCATTCACCTGCTGCCCTGTTGCTTTTTCGTAAGCGAGAAACGTGTTGGTAATGCGGTGTATAGATTGTTGATCAACGTTCACCGCGATAGTGATATCGTCAGCATAAAGAAGAATCGAGGGTGCCACCCCACCACCCCGTGTATGGAACACCGATATCATGTTGCTCTCCTGCATAGATTTGAAGCGTCTACATAGGATTTCTTCAAAAATGATGAACAAGAAAGGAGATAGGGCGTTCCCTTGCTTCAGCCCTTTTTTAATAGGGAAAAAACTAGCCGCTGTGTTTCCCAAAGAAACTGACGCCCATGTATCCTTGAAGAAGATGAGGCACAGAGAGATCGACTCCTGTGTAAAACCAAATCTTTCCAGAATTTTATTCAGAATCTCCCAATTAACTCTGTCATACGCCCTGGACATGTCCATCTTAATAATCATGTTAGGATGATTGACTCCCCAATTAATGTCATGCATCATCTCCTTGACGATCCTCACATGATTGGTAATATCATTACCTCTTATGAAAGCCCCTTGCTCTTTGGAAATCAGCTTGTGCATAAGAGGAGCCATTATGTTGCTAAGGGTACGGGCAAGGATTCTCAGTGAGACGTTTTCGATTGAAATAGGTCTGAAATCTGTGTCGAGGTTCACCGGCGTGTCCACTTTAGGTATGAGGACCATTCTACAGCAGAATAAACCTCTATGATAGGGTTGTCGCTTGAAAAAGCACTCCGTCATCTTCATAAAATCCCGACCAACTATCTCCCATGCTGTCAAGAAAAAAGGTACCGTGAAGCCGTCTGGACCAGGCGACGTCTTGTTGTCCATCTCTTTCAAGGTCCTAAGGATCTCGCTCTCCTTCGGAGGTGCCAAGATGGATAAGTTATCATCAAGCGATATGCTCTCTGGAATCTCATGCAAGAAAGGGCCAAAATCTTCCTCTAGGAAGTGTCTGTCTTCCTCATAGAAGCGCTGGAAATGAAGAGCTGCGGCCTGCGCCATCTCTTCTGGTTCAGTGACACTTGTCCCGTCTGAGGCAATGATATTAGAGACACTTCTCTTCTTCCTTCTAGTTTTAACAACTGCATGATAGAAAGTTGTATTCCTCTCCCCGTCTGTAAGCCAGTCAATACGCGCCTTGTCTCTCCAAAGCTTCTCTTCTTGGTCGAGAATCTGTTGCAGTTCGTGTTCCGCCATCCGAAGGTTCAACTCATTAAGACTACTGGGATTCTCGTCAAAAGCGATCTGAGTAGTATGTAAGATATCTTCAAGGTCTTGCTTTCTCTGGTGGATATCTCCGAAGGTTTCTCTGTTCCATCTTTTCAAGGCTTGACGAACCATCTTGAGCTTCTGGAACGAAAGATGGGTGACCTACCACTGTAGCCTCCCATGCTTTACGGATAATCTCCATGCATCCTTCATGTAATAACCAAGCAGAAAGGAACGTGAAAGGGGCTTTAGTCTTCGGTGGAGTACGCCCACCCGGGACAATCAGCAAAAGACAATGGTCTGACACCCTAAACCTTGTCAAATACAAACAACGACTCCTCGGCTTAGCTACCTCCCAAGCATCATTACAGAAAGCTCTGTCTAATCTTTGCCACAAAGTAGGAGTAAGGTATTGCTTATTGACCCATGTGTATCGGCTACCTTCGAAAGGGATCTCCTTTACATTTGTATCAATCACTACAGAATTGAACTCTAAAATCTCCTGGAAAGGTGTGGGTGTGCCACCTCTCTTTTCATTCTGCTCTCGGATCACATTGAAATCCCCTGCTATGATCCACTTGGAATCCCCAATCAAAGTGGATATATCATTAAGTTCCTCCCAGAGTTGTTTCCTATCACGGTGATTGCAACTAGCATAAACAGCGGTAATATAGCTGTTAGATCCATCAGCTTCGTCAGTAATGATGGTGATATGCTGTCGATGAACCCTCACCACCTGCGGATTCCTTGCTAAATCAGCATAGAGCCATATCTTACCTTCTTCAGCCTGGTTATCTGCCGTCCAGTCCAGCCTAATGATATCAAGCAACTCCACCGCCTGGTTAGCATGTAGGAAAGGTTCTGACAATGCAACCACCGCGGGGCGATGTCTTCGGCAAAGATTACCAAGGACCTTGCGGGTCTTGTTGTTAGCTTCTCCCCTTATGTTCTAGAATAAAAGAGACTGATCCATAGAAACATAGACAAACACTGTGGTATCCTCTGGGCAGTCGATCAAAAACTGTCCTCGCAGTCCTCTTCCTCGTTGAAGCATGATATGTCACCTTCTGAATATCTTCTCCTGGTGTATCCGAACCGATCTGGTGTGCGTCTTCTGTGTTGGGTGTAAACAGGAAGCTCATCTCTTTGGGATCTGGTACGGGTTCTGCTGCGCTCCAATCTTCTATGAACTTCTTCTTCGAACTCTCCCATAGAAATAAAATCTGCTACTGTATTGTTTTGCAAAAACCTTCTTGTGCCTTCTTCGTCTATAATAATGCGGTGATTCCTGCCCTCGTTCATCGTCCTCTCGTGATGTTGTTGTTGACTGCTATCATCCAGAAAGGCTGTTGGTACGGGAGTATCTGCCACAGGTGTAATAGTATTCCCTGATCTGGTACCATCAATCAAGGCTTGTTCAGGAATACGCAGCTCCTTTCCCGTTTCCGTCATCTGCATCTGGGAACCCACTGGTCCCCTAGCCACCATATGGAGTCTCACCGATGCTCTGTTAGCTCCGTAGGTGAGCGATACGAACTGGGGTACATCCTCGCTGAAAGCCTCCACCTTGACAAGTATTCCGGATATGTCATTCCCACTCCGCTGCCATGGTGATATGTCAGTAGTCTTGCCGAACGGCTTGATCAGTGCCTCAATAGCTGCGTCGTCCCTGCAGGTGATGGGAATCTCCGTGATCCAGAACCAGAAAAACTCCATCTTCATGCACGCTTCTCCTGTTGCCAAGGACCTTATCTTAATCTGGTGTCTATCAAGAAGGAAGTCCCCCGATTGGACACAGGCTCTGGCTTCGTCCCTGGTATTAAAGAAGATAACCGCTTTGCGATCTGCAAAGCGGTACAGGTCTCTTGCTTCCGGCCATCTATCTTGTAGAAACTTGCAAAGGTGTTCCCATGAAACTCCTACGGGCCAGCTTGCCTCCACTGCAAGGTGTAACGCCGCTTCTCTCCTGTTCCTCTCCTCATCTGCAGGTCCCAAGTCGACGTGGATCCTCTTTGGAACATGACTCGGTGCACCCCTAGCCGGTATTCCCACCGGCAGTGGGGGAAATGCCGCTAAAGAGAAAAGGTTAGGCGGCCTTTGTCGCGCCAAACATCTTCTTGCTAGGTGGCCGGGGTGGCGACATATGTAGCAAACCTTATGGGCTCGGCACTGGGACTGCCAGTGACCCTTACCCATGCACCTGTAACACGTATCATTTGGGATGTCATATAAGGGTTTCCTTCCTCTCGGCTGGTGTGTTTGGTGTTGCGTGTTCCTTTGCTCCGTTCTTTGTACTGGCGGCGTCTGCGATGGGTTGCTCGTCCGTGCATCCTGCACCGTCGCCGGGATGGCGGCAATACTGGCCTGTGGGTTTGTCGTGGTCTGCACAACTTCCCCTTCCTCGTTCTCGAGGATTCTCCTCACATCTTGGATCACCTCTTCGGGGTTGGTGGCTGATGCTGCCGACTCCGATCGCCTCTGTGCCACCACGCGCTATGCCCTAAGATTCGTATGGATCCTAGGCGGTAAGGGCGTCGTATCTTCAAGGCTTCTTCCGTTACGTTCATCCTCCTCGGAAACAGTAGGCGGCGGTTCTCGATGATCCTCCACGCCGTTCTCCAACACAACCCTAAGATCCGGTAGAATCTCCTCCGTGGGAACGTTAGATACCTGCCTATTGGATCTCCTCTCTGCAACAGCTTGCTGTGCATGCCCTCCGCGCATACTCTGCCTGGTAACCCTCCTTAGCAAAGGCGAAGGCAACATCTCTTACCGTAGGCTCAGCGATCAAAGGTGGTAGTCCCCGACTGGAGGAGTGCCAGGCCGGAGTGGCCGGCGGCGGCGCCGCCAAAGGCAAGATCGCCCTAGGGATCAGCGCCTATCGCCCTAGGTCAGCGCCCTCCCTCAATAAAATGAAAGGCATTAGTTAGTTTCCCTTGCTCATTCAGAACTAATACTGGCACATTATTTAGTTTCTCCTATAATAACTGGAAGGCACGCAGACACTTGTCATCCCAAATGAAAGGCACATCCTTCCTCGTCAGCTTCATTAGGGGTAACATCACAGAACTAAAGTTCTTGATGAACCTCCTGTAGTATCCTGTTAAACCCAAAAAACTGCAAACTTCAGTCGGCATCTTCATCTACTCCTACTTTATTACAGATTCCACTTTCTTGGGGTCCACACGAACACCTTCAGCAGATATCACATGTCCTAAGAAGGTAACCTCCTTTAGCCAAAACTCACACTTTCTGAACTTTGCATACAACTGGTGATGTCTCAACGTGGTCAATGCCTGACGCAGATGTTGATCATGTTGCTAATTTTTCCTAGAGTAGATCAAGATATCACCTATAAACACTACCACTAATTGGTCTAGATAAGTCCTAAACACCCTATTCATCAGATCCATATATGTTGTCGGTGCATTAGTTAGCCCAAACGACATAGCCACAAACTCATAAGGACCATACTAAGTCCTAAAAACAAACTTAGGTATGTCATCAACCTTGATCCGCAAGTGGTGATATCCTAATCTTAGATCTATCTTGGAGAACACTGTGTCTCCTTGCAACTAACCAAATAGGTCATCAATCTACGGTAAGGGATACTTGCTCTTTATCATCATTTATTCAACTACCTGTAGTCGATACACAATCTCATAGATCCATTTTTCTTCTTTACATACAGCACTGGAGTGCCCCATGGTGATGTACTAGGTGTGATAAAACCTTTCTCAAGAAACTCTTGCAATTGTTTCTTTAGCTCTACCATCTCAGCTGGATCCATCTTGTATGGTGTTTGAGCTATCGGTTAGGTACTCGGGACTATATTGATTTCAAAATCGATCTTTTGAGGTGTGGTAACACTTGGAAACTCCTCAGGAAATATGTCCTCGAACTCACAGACCATCAACACCTCTGAAATACTAGGACTCCTCACCCTAGTATCCATCACATGTGCCAAAAATGCCTCACAACCTTGCCTCATCATCTTCTCTTCCACCATCACTGACACCATACATGTCAGGAGAATCTTCTTATCTCCTTAGAAGATCCACACCTCATTGCCATCCCAAAAAATCACCACCTTGGCACTACATTCCAAGACCACAAGATCCTTCTCCAAGGTATTTATTCCAAGGATCACATGAATCCATGCATGTCAAGTGGTATGAGATCCACTTGAATGCCATGTCCTAAAAAATAAAGGACACAAGGACACACCTCCCGCAACTCTATGGAGCTGACCAACATGGTTTCTAAATGAAGTATATCACGTCTATGTGTAACAGGAAAAGTGCTACTGGCAATCCCTTTGCAAGTGATAAAAGAGTGTGTTGCATCCAGATCAACCAAAATAGATATAAAGCAAGAAGAAGACAAATCAAAATGAAATAACTCCATCTAACTTGTCACTACTTGCAGGTTGACCACTCTTTCTAGATGACTCATGGCATAGAATCTAGCCATTACCTTTTGATGTGACTGTCCTATGATGGCATGTCCTAAAGAACCAGCATGTGATGCCTATCCACATCCTCATCCTCCTCCAATGATGTACTGCTATCTCTGCGATCCCTACTGATTCTATCTCCACTGTTGGGTCACCTCATCATCCTTCGTGCAACAAAACTGCTTGGTATGCCCGACCTGGCCACACTTGTAGCATGTTCTGCTCTCATACCATGGCCTTGATGACCCTATCACTAACACTGAAGTTTCACTAGGGGCTCCTACTAGTGGAAAGGTATGCCCTCTTCCTTTACTAGGTGACCACTGAGTCTGTGCGTTGGACCTCTACTGAGCTGGCAGTGTAGACAACCTAGGCTTCTTAAAGCCTCTTGACGACTGCCCCTGGTACTGCACATGTCTCTTCTTGGCACTCTTCTCATGCTTATCATCCATTGATCATTCAATTCTCCTAATAGATGCCACGACCATTGCAAACTACTCATGATTCTCAAGCATTTCCACAACTATTGTCAGCTCACTATTTAGATCCTTCTCAAAATGTCTGATCCTCTCCTCATCTATCGCCCCCATGTGAGGATAAAACATGAGAAACTCTATGAATCTTACCTTATATTCATTGATCGTCATAGGTACTTGTCTGATCTTCTTGAACTGGGAGATCTTCTCATCAAGATAGGTACGCCGGAAGTACCTATTGACAAATTCATGTCTGAAGTCCTCCAAACTGATATCAACACTTGGTCTTTCTCCTCCTCAATGGACCACCAATGGCCAACACTCCCCTTCAGAAGATACATTGGGTGCTTTACTTTATCATCCTTGAGGATGCTATGGATCTTGAAGGCCTTCTCCATATCTATCAACCAAAGATTCTCATCCGCTGGATCCTCCATACCATCATACTCCACATCTCCAACATGCCTCAACCTCTCAAAGGTATTTTTAGTGCCTGAGGATCTGCATGATAAATAGCTTCCCTAGACTTGGGGATGGGCATCTTATCTGCCGTGTGCGTCATTGTCACCATGAATTGTCCAAAGGTGGATTAGAAAGCTAGATTTTCCATCATGGCCGGGTCAAACTGGGGCACTTCAAGTGCCCAATCTTCTATCACCTAAACCCTTACAGTACTTCTAGGTGAAGCAACATTGCTCTCTGCAGTGTGTTCCTCATGTTCTCCATCCATCTTTACTACTACTCTTTTTTTCTGCATAAGTAAAAGTGACCATAAGATAAGCTAGAGGACACTAGAACATACACAACCCTAGTCATATGCCCCAGTAGACTCAATGAACCTAAAGCTCTGATACCAACCTTTAACTGTGACACCCCAACACGCCACAAATGAGATTACTCAAAACCAAACTATGGAAAAAAAATTAAACATCCAAGTTACCATAAAATACAAGAAGTTAAAATTGATTCCATCAAACCATAGAAGTCACAACATATTGCACATGATTCCACAAAAGTCACATGTATCACATATCACCTGCCCAGAACATTATACAAGATATGTTCACTGGCTCGCTAGCCACATCCTGCGACACATGATAATTTGTCCATATACATATATGCAATCTATATACAACAATGGGCATAAATAAAAAACCTTGTATCGTTACATACAACAAAAACCTCCCCAAGGACATGAGTGTACATGGATGACACATAAGACTATACTTCTATACACAAGCAACGTGTCCAACCTTTCAACAGATATAGGTCCTCTTACTACTCAGCACCAACAACATGATCTTTACTTCCTCATACTCGACCACCTAAAAGATGTGGAAATCCACGGGGGTGAGACCAAAAGTCCCAATGAGAGATATAACTCTTTGCCAACGTCTATTAAAATCACAGATAAGCTAAGCAACATGTATCATACTAAGAAGGTTGAACAGATTCAACTAAGTGATATGTAATCAACAGATAAAGCAGATTAAGCAACACTAGACAATGACCATTGAGTAGTAGATCAATTTATATTTTAAAAAGGAATATGAAGAACATGTATAATGGTTAACTTCTCTTACCATCTTATAATTCAAGAAATTAGTACAAAGATAAGGAAAAGGGATCAACTAATGTTTCTCGTATTTTACCCTAAGCAAGATACACTACACAATTGTGTTATTTATTATGATTTCCTTAAGGATTTGAGTCGTACCACAAAAATCCAACCGACCACTGCTAATTTGAAATCAATGCCATACAACATCAATGGAAGAGTCGGAATCCACGACCTCTCTACACCTCTTGGTCAGCACAAGATAAACACCCCATAGACATATCAGTCAACTACAAAAAGGTGACATATGGTCAAGAGAAGGATCAGCTCACGCATGGCCATTCACATATATATAACACCTAGCCCACCTTAGTATAGGTAATGATGCTAGAAGAACAAGCTCACTCATGGACGTTCTTAAAAGAAGGATTGGCTCATGCATGACCATCCATATCACAAGGAGATAGGCTCACACATGGCCGTCTCACACAAACTATAATTATGGATGCAAGGAAATTCTCAACAAGTACCCCCACATATTCAAAAATATGCACTCAAAGTTATTCTCGCTTCACCAATACAACAATTAAAGATGACATTGGAAAGGATCTATGGCATAGAGCACCTACATGATTAGGGTTCCACTTTCTTAATTAAGCCAATTGAGTGTGTTTTATCATCAATAAAGTTACAATGTATAAACCCATAACAAACTCATTAAGATTAAGGGTATAGTACAACATCAGAAGATATAAAATGTATAGGTGTGAACTTGTCACACTATCACCACATGATACTTGTAACACTACCATTCATAAGACCAACACCAATGTTACATCACTATGGAACATAAATCCCTCAATTACATCATTGGAGGCTGTCACCTCACAATAGGCATTAAGCCATCACCTGATCATAGGACCCAATCACATAAACCCTAGATGTACATCACCGCCTGATGCCTCAACAATGTGCTTGATCACCATTCTGTATCATATGATCATCACCACATCATGCACAAGCCATGGCATACTTATGACCTACAAGGTTAGAGTTTTATAAACAAGAGAGAGAAAGCATCACAATATAATAATCACTTCAAAGGTGTTAATTAAGAGCATTATATTTTCAAACATTAGTTTAAGGGTTACATGTGTAGTCGATTAGGGTTTTATAGACATATTCCATAACCTAACCCTAGGTACATTATCTCCCACTTTCTTAGACCATACTAGGGTTTATTAATCAACCACCCAAACAACACTATACATGGCTTATTCATTATTCATCTACCTATGTCGATTATGTGTTCAAAATTATGTATCAACCATCCATCATACACGTCTCAACTATCCATCATACATGGGTGGTGAGCACCTGATCTTGAAGGTGTCTCGACCTCCAACACCCATGATGTCTTGACCATGACCAACACCCATGATTTTGTGACCGCGACACACCAAAGGGGAGACTTGTCTTAACCATCTCAAAACCAAAGTTTTAACCACCCAAGAAAGAACAAGTCACGACCTCAAGGAACAAGGACCTATCTCGACCTCAAACCAAGAGCATCTCAACCAAAACCAAACCTAGGTCACGACCAACCTAAAGCTAGGTGTCTTGACCGTTATTAAGTGTGATGTCTTGACCGCAATATGGGTATATGTACCGAACCTAAAACCATACATGTCAAGGTGTGGCGACCCAAAGTAAAACAAGGTATAGTGACCACTAATGATCAAGCTACCATCAAGGAAAAGGTCCATCTTCATACAGGGATTAAGCATGATCAAAATAGAAGATTCCTTCAGCAAAAATAGGAGATATAATCAAGAAAAACCATCCCTAACAAGGATAAACTTCATGCAAAATGGCCACCAAAAAACTTAGAATATGCATCATGAAACCACCATAAAACACCTCATGAAAGAGAGAGGAAACCATGTTTAAGGAACCCAAAACAAAAACTAAACTCCTCATAACATCTAGGTACACAAGCATGATGCATGTGATCAAACCCAAGGTCAAAAGGTAGGAGAAAACTACCATTATATAGCAATCACCAAAATTGGGTGAATTAAATTAGGGATTCAGATTATAAGCAAACCAAGCATGTTAATCACCATCAAACAAGATATAGAGCATGTGGTATATTCTACTAGAGTTTTAGGGGTACGTTTTAGATAGAGAAACATCAACATGCATGCATGAAATGTGCAATAATAGAGAGGGCAAAGTGTTATATAATATGCCTACTTTGAAGAGGAAACAAGATCCAAGCTCAAGCTACAAAAGAGGGAAGGAAGCTCCAACAACGATCACCACTTCATCCACAAGATCACCTCCAAAAAGAAGAACACCTTGGTCAAAGGTATCTCAACAAAAAGATCAAGGAAACCCTAGGCCAAACCAAAGAAGAAAGAGGGAAAAAGAGAAGAAAACATCCTCCTACTAGTTGCCACCATGGATAGTCCATAGTCTAAGGCCTTTGTGAAGAGGAGTTTCTCTCAAGGTGACCACTAGGGCAAAACTCTAGTCTATGGCCAAGGAAAGAGGAAGAAGAAGATGGAGGCTACAAAGGAAAATGCTTACAATAGAAAGGTATATGCTTACCAAGGTTGAAGATTAGCAAGGATCACCACATGCAAGAGGTCCGATCACCAAAGCTTCCAAAGATCATCCCTTCTAGCTCCTCAATTCTCCAAAGATGACCAAGAAAGGAAGGAGGAAGAAGATTACCTAAAACATTTTCTTGCATGGAGAGAATAGAGTTTATAAAGAAAAGGAGGAGAGAAGTAGGGTGAGAATGAGGTGTCAACAAGATATGGCTTTGAAGGGATAGTTGTCCACCCAAGAAACTGACATGCAACCACTTAACACACACATGCATGAGATGGTGATAAAAACTATTGTTGGGTCTCGACCACACAGGTCACCCAACACATGGTTGTGGTCGCGACCACCACATGGTTGACACAAAGCACAAAAACTCAATAGGGTCGAGATAAAAGGAACACCAACTTACTAGGTTGAGACACTACACTAGAAGACAATTGTCTCGACCCAAGACAACTCACAACCATCTTGGTTGAGACAAAACCTTGAAAGGGAGGTGTCTCAGTCATGCCTCTCCCAAAACACCCCCTCAAGGTTGAGACAAGGGTCACCACCTTCAACGAGGTACACATGGTCAAGGCACATCAAAACCATAGAAACCCTAATCACCCCTAGTGATGTCACCACTCACTAAAGCTCAACCAAGGTGCCCCAAAGCACCACATTCTCTCTCATGAAGACAATAGAGAGAAAGAACACTCTATAGGTGGTAAATTTCAAGATAACCCTAAAAAATGGGTAAATTGTAATTTGACCCAAAATAAGCATAAAAAGCATAAACATCATCCAAACAAGTTCAAACTGGAGACTTAATCTCTCCACAATCTCTATCATCATCTCAAATGATGAGATAAGGTTCTAAGAACTTACGTAAGAAAAACAAAGAGAGTTAACCCAAAACACATGCCATGGATCTTACAGGTAGAATTGGACATGAAGCAGCCTGTTGTACTCACATAGTACTTGCCTCCATGTATGATGTGATCCCACTAGTTCCCCATCTAGAAGTTCCCTTATCATTGTCAATGAATGCCAAGAAAAAAGAGAAACATCTTCCTAGACAAATGAAATAGAACAACTCCCCAAAAAATTCAAAAAAAGAAGATGAGCCAATAGAGGAAGTAAGCCCTATAGAGAGATTGTAAACTATGTAAAATAGAATGAATTGTAAAAAGAGCACCAATTACAAGCTTACTCAAACAGGCAAGGAAGGAGCCAGAAACAACAAAGGGGAGCCGTCCATACCCCCTTTGTCAAAACACACTAGTATCAACCTTACGGGTGATGATACTTCAACTGGTAGGGAACTGAACCTGGGTGAAGATATTCCCTTCTAGTTTTCCTACAATTTTAGTGCCACAACCATCAACATAGACCGAGAAGGGACAACTAGTGGTGGTGTTATTCTAAGAGATAGGAGAATCATATATCAAGCTTTTCCTTGTAACCCTGATAGAATCAGAAAGAAGGGGAAAACTTGAGAGGTGTCAGATAGCTCCAAGGCGAGCAAGGCCTGGAGATTGTTTAGCCAACCACAGTCACATAAGAAGGAGGAAGGAGTATAAGACATTGATGAGGAAGACCCAGACCCAGTTGTTGAGTTACAGACCATCATTTGATGCTCTAAACCATCTTCCCCTATATCATATATCGAATATGAATTATATATGTTGGAACATAACGGGTGCTTGCCCTCATGATAAGATCCAATTTATCCTCCATCTAAAAATAATTCACAAAATTGGCCTTATGGATATTATCAAACCTTGCTATAGTTGTAGCATAGTAGATGTGATCATTGGCAAGATGGGTTTTTCATCTTCTCATCAAGTTGAAGCAGTGTGTTTTTTTGAGGTTATCTGGGTCTACTGGGATTAGCACCTTAGCTTAGTGTAAACCACATGTAATTTATCCATAGCCTCATAAACCATAGATCCTTGGTCACCTTTGTATATGGGAGTCCAAGTTCGACCACTCATAATTGTCTATGGAACAACCTCACTGAGATCTCTAGTGGAATCTAGAATGACTAGGTTGTCAGAGGAGATTTCAACACAATGATCCCACTATCTGAGAAAGAAGGCAACACCTTCTTTGATCATAGGAGATGTTCCTCATTCAATGAAGTGTTCTTGAATACAAGGCTCTCTGATATTCCAATAGGTGGACAATGGCTAATGATGGGTGTCATTTGCACACTAATCACTAGGAAAAGTATTAGAGCTTAACCTTCTAAAGAGGCAGTTAATTCATTGCAAGAAACAAATCAACCTTCTAGTAGTAAGATATTGATCCAAGGGACAACTGAAAAGAGTTGGTTCAATCCAAAACTGATGGTAAGAACAAGGAAAATCTAGTTTGTTGAGAGTGTAATTCTACTAAGAATAGAAAGTAAAAGTGTAGAAATAACTTAGTTAAGATAAAATGATATAAGGAATTGGGGGTCGGATGATCACCACCAACAACCATGCTTTACTTAAAGAAACAACTCCTATTTTCAATAATCGAACTAGGACCATGTGGATACATGTCCTTTCAGACAAATATCACAAGGGTCAGACTTCCTACAAATCTATTGATCCCGACATTTACGGATCCTCATCCAACCCTCCAACATGTTACTTATTGAGATCTCATCCAGAGACATGTGATTCTCATCCAATGTTCAACCCATGGATCAGGTAATTATGTCACCATGGTCTAAAAAATAAGTCAAATGGGTAGAAGGATCACAATCTAAATTAGGTGATCGTGTCAAAAGATCATGGATTCGTTCTTATGGAAATCTAATCTCTTGGTACTCCCACAAAAATATTATCATTCTACTAGAAAAACAAGTATGAGATCTGTTGAATAAAAAGAAAACACTCACAATTAAGGGATTATGGGTTCATTCTTGTGGAGATCCATAATCACATCACTCCACAAGAGTATATCAATCAACCAAGGATCAAGGCATAAGCAAAAGAAAAATCATTCTTTTACTAAAATAATGGAGTTGATTACATCAAATAAGAACAAACTATATAGCTAGTCCCCATGTCCCAAAAGGGAACTACTAAGACATAATGTAAACAATAGAAAGGTGAACCAAGGGTTCCGTGCGCCGCTCCGCTCTGGCAAAAAAGGGTGACTAGGTTTTCCCCTACGGCACGAATGGCTTGGGGGAGGGGCTCCAGGCTGCCGGTGAGCGCCTGCCCGCTCCCCCCAGGCCACTCACCCTCTCCAAGTCGCTCGGCTCTAGCTCGTGGCGGCGATTTTGTCCAAATCCGACCTCGCCTCTCTAGTCCTTCAGCAGTGGAGTTTCATGCCTCGGGTCGGACTCTACTTCGGCGGTGGCGCATGGCGGTGGGGGTGACGGCTGGGGCGATCGTCAGTGGTCTTCCTTGCAGCTCCCTCAGGTGGATCTGGTTCTTCCCTCCTTCGAGCTGGCCCTCGCGGCTTGGATTTCCCCCTTTTTTCCTCTGCGTTCCTGTTTCCTTTTCTGTGTTTGGTTTTTCTCCATCGTTCGGTTGGGTCTCTGGAAGCTTATCTGCCTTTTCTCTCATCGTTTATCAGTGTTGCTCTATCACCGTTTATCGGTGTTGGCTTGTCCGCTTTCCTGCGATCCTCTCTTCTGGAGAGTGAGAGATTTCTAGTTAGTCTAGATCTCATTTCACCACGGGTTGATCTTGTTGCTTGGTTCGTCTGGTTTCGTTTGAGAAGATTACCCATTATCAGAACATCATGCTGATCGAGTTCTTAATTATTTGCTATATGCTCATGTTGAAGGAATTTCTCATGATAAACTGCTTGTGTCAGTATTATAGAAGAGGAATCAATACAGAAGAGCTTTATTTTCTTTCTGATATGAGTGGCAGTGTTTCTTTGTTCTCGATCAGCTCTTTGTATGGTTTGGTGGTGTTGTACTCTTTTCTTGTAGATGTCGGATGGCGTATTGAGTAATGAATCATCCTGCTTTCTATCAAAAAAAATGTAAACAATAGAATGAAAACTAGATAACAAGGAATAAAACAAGTGATCCCCTTTTTGCTTTGGAGACCCCCTCCTTTTATAGGGGAAGGAGGGGTGGAAACCCTAAATAGAAGGCTATTGCCAGCTACTATAAAAGGCTGTCTACAGACTGTGAACCAATTGGTTCATAGTGTGAACTGGACCTTTCATATCTATGTGTGCAAGGGTCCAGGGAAGAGAGTCAAAACCCAAAATAAAGGGTGGTAGAGTCGTTTGATGATGACTTGGTTACTAAGGAACATGAGCTGGCCACTTGGAGTTCTGGAACTCTCAGTTTAGGATTCTGAGTCAACCAAGTTGAGCTATGAAACACTCATCTTAGCTGTTGAATTTGTCATTTTAGGGGGCAAGTGAAAACATGAGTCTCTTGGTGAAATGACCATTTGGATTTCTTAATGGATCATTCTACAAGGCTGAGTTGACCGGTTCACTTAATGAATCACTTGACTTAAGTACCGATGTGCTTGGAAAATAATATCTAAAGTCCTTGATCTTTTGATTTCCAAGAAAAAAGTAGGTTCTTGTCTTCCAGAGTTGGGAATTTTTTCTTGAAGGTGGAATATGCAAAATATGTGTTAAAATGATAAGAATTTTGAATAATGGTCCAAGATAAAGTAAATTGCAATTAAATCTTAAAAATGGGCAAAAGTGATCTAAAATCCTAAATACATATAAAAAATAGGTGATGAAAAAGAGGATGAATATGCATTCATCAAAATACCCCAAACTTAAAACTTTGCTTGTTCTCAAGCAAGATTGAATTTAAAACACTGCCACATAATACTTTTGACCTATCATCATCACTCACATAACAACACTTGAGTAATTTCACCTAATATGACCAAACAACCTTAACATTTTGGATTCACAGAAAACAATTTTCATATCTCCTACTTTAAGACTATTTCACAACTTGATACCATTTTAAGAGATGCAATAAAATAGATTTCATATTCCCTTTTTACTTGGTACTCCCACAAATTCTTACAATTCATTTCACAAGAATAGGGTTCAAGGATTTTGTGGGGTTATGTAGATTCTCCTGGACATAAAAGTAGAGTTAAAGGGGGTATGTAAGAAAATGCTCTCTCATCTATTTGATTTGAGACCTTTTTATTTCTGTGTTTATAGTTATATTGACCACATGTTTTGGTGTGCTCTTTTGACATCTTTTCTTGATGGTTCTCCCCTATTAAATTTATGAGGGGTGTGGAAGAAGTGGAAGAGAGGGAAGGGTGCCACCCCAAAATTAGGGTTTTGGCACTTTGTATTTTTTTTTCAATGGAGAGAGAAGAACGTGATGGAAGAACTGTAGAAAAAGACAATTCATTGTGCAACTCATTTTTTTATTTAAGTGCATTGAGAGTATCATACATTGGGTCAATTAATTTTGAGATATAAAAAATCAAGGTATTCAAGTTAATCTATAAATGTAGATAAGGATGCATTGTTTTCCAATCCTCTCATTCCTCTATAGCTTGCCATATTTTGTAAGGAATGGTGTTAATTTAGATCCTAGGTGATATGGTAATTTCTATAAATGGTAGATTTTAGAATTTATGTTACAAAAAATAGTTGCATCATTTGAGGTCGTATATTGATAAATATGCATAACATCATTGCCAACTAGATAAAGGCATGGATGACTACATAAAGGCCAAAACTAAAGGATTTTTTAAAAAAAAAGTTTAAAGCTAAACTACACAACATAAGGGAAATTACAAGAAATTTCAGATAGAGTGGGTGGAATGAGTAGGTACCACCCACATTCATGCTAAATTTGAACTTTTGCTTGTCCCGCAAAAAACTTAAATCCAGAGTGAAGAGAAAAAAAGTGTTGAGATCACCAGGGGATCCTGGTAACTTGATGAATTCCAGACAGAATTGAATGAGTATGATGGTTGGAACCTTATAAAGAGGAGCTTCATAGTGCACTTGGTGTTTGGGTGTTCATGGAAGCTCTAAGGATTTTTCAGTAGAGAATAATGATGTTGCTTGTTTCCCCATAATCCTTCCAGTAAGTTCCACATATCTTCCTTCAACATGGAGGAAGTGTTATTGATGTATGTGGATTTGGAAATATTGACTCAAGGTGGAGTTTGAGCCGGTCTGGTAACACATGTAGTTTCGGTTGTGCAAGATTAGGCATAGGATCTGACTTGAGTTTCTTCTCATCATCTAGATTTGCACATAGGATAAATGGTGTTGATATGAAAGGAATAAATTCAAAAAAATTGGCATCATAAATATCATTTCACTCCTCAAAAATCATCTAATAAACATTGTGACAAAGGGATTAGTGGGTTTCCTTATTGATATATCATGTGGCTCAAGTTCCTCTATGCAAGATGTTCCCAAGGGTTTAGGTGGAAATAAAATGGAAACATCATCTTTACAATCAAGGAGTGGGGGCATGTGACTTTCTTCAGGTGATAGTGGCTCCCTATCTAGATCAGTCGTATGTGAAAAAGAATTGGTTGTGGTGAAGTGTAAGGTTCTTGATGAGGAAGCCTTTTATCCAAAAATATCTATTGATTTATCATGGAAGGACGGAAATTCATTATCCAGGATAAATTCAACCAAAGCGGATCAGTCATTTATAGACTTTGTATTTATGTCATTGTTAGGAAGAGTTGTTGGAGTTTTATAATAAGAATGACTCACCTACTTCAAATTTCCATACTCAAGTAATAAAGCCTCTGGCAGAAGGGTCGAAATAGCAATGTTCTCATCACAAAAGTGATTCCTTGGTAGAATCCGAAATAAATGACATAAATATGGGATCATCATCGTCATCGTAGGGAAAAAACATCATAGATTGTTCTCATTTCTCTGGGGTCTCTATGATTGGACCTACAGTAAAGCAGCTAATAGGGCTAGTCTATTTTCTAATATTTCTTATTGCTCTCCTACTATTTTTTCTAGGGCTGTAATCCATACCTCCTCCTGTGGTGTATATTGGTTTCACAATAAGGTTCATACCCCCCAAAAATTTTTTGGTTATCCTCACCATACCCCCTATAACATTCTTGGTCATAGCATCCCTCAAATTGATGTGTACCATTGTTCCTTATAATCGTCTTTAGATATTTGTGGAATATAGTTTTCATTATATCCACTTTGGTAAGAAGACTCGATATTACAAGGTGCCACGATAATATGAGGGGATACATTTGGACAATCTAGTGATGTACAGTTGTGATAACCACACAATTGACATTGTGAATCATAATGTGTTGATCACTCCATTTGGAAAAACTTTAAAAAAATACAAAAAGGAATCAAAGATAGAAAGAAAGGAAAAAGATATAAGCTAGAAGAAAGTAATTTTTTTAAAAGAAACTAAATTTACAAAACAACACATGTTTTTAACTAGAAATTACAAAAGAACTAAACATTACAAAGATAAGCTAAGAAATTTTACAAAAGACTAAAAATTACCAAGAAAACTTGAAAGCAGTACCACCAGAATGGAAACTTGGTAGAATGAAGAGATACACTACCAGAATGGGACTGAGGTGCAAAGAGGAAGACAAAGATAAGTAACAACTTAAGAAGGAAGGAACAAAAATATAGAACAAGTGTAAAAATTATAAACAAAGCTAAGGAATTATGTAACAAGACAAAAAGTATGAAAAAAGTTAAGATGGGTAGAATAAATTATGGAGCAAACTAAAAATTATAAAACTAAACTAAAGTAATAAAAAGAAAGAAGAGAAAACTATATATACAAGCGATCAGATTCGAAAAATAACCCCTCGGAAATGATGCCAAATTGAACTGTGTCATTTGAGCACCAATCACTAGGAAAAGTCCTAGAGTTTAACCTTGTAAAGAGGAAGTCAACTCAGTCGCAAGAAACAAATTAACCTTTTAGTAGTAAGGTATCGATCCAAGGGACAACAGAAAAAATATGGGTGTATCCAAAATTGATCACAAGAACAAGAAAGGAAAATTTGGTTTGCTGAGAGTTTGGTTATGCTAAGAATACAAAGAAAAAATGCAGAATTAAACTAATTAAGATCAAATGATAAAAGGAACTGGTGGCCCAGGGGATCACCACCAATACCCATGTTTTACTCAACAAATTAACTCCTAGTTTCAATAATAAAATTGAGACCATGTGGTTTCATGTCCTTTCAGGTGAATCTTACAAGGGACGGACTTCCAGTAAACCCGCTGATCCTGGAATTTATGGATCCTCGTCAAAGTATTCAACATGTTACTTTCTGAGATCTCATTCAAAGACATGTGATTCTCATTCGGTGTTTGAACCCATGGATTAGGTGACCACGTCACCATGGGCTATAACAAACAAGTCAAATGGTTAGAAGAATCATAATCAATATTAGGTGATCACATCAAAATATCATGGGTTCGTTCTTGTGGGAATACAAGATCTTGACACCCCCACAAAAATATAATCATTCTACTAGAAAAACAAGTACGAGATCAATTGGATAAAAAGATAAAAATTGCAATTAAGGGATTATGGGTTCATTCTTGTGGAGATATGCGATCACATCACTCCAAATAGTTTATCAATAAAAAACGATAAAGGCATCATTGGAATAAAAATCATTCTTTTACTAAAACAATAGAGTTGATTAAATTGAACAAGAACATGCTATGGGACTAGTCCCCATGTCCCATAAGAGAATTACTCAAACATAATTTGTAGAACAAAATGAAAACTAGACAACAAGGATAAAACAAGTGATCTCCTTTTTTCTTTGGACTTCCCTCTCCTTTTATAGGGGAAGGAGGAGTGAAAACCATAAATAAAAGGTTGTTGGCTGCTGCTACAAAAGGTTGTATGAGGATTATGAACCGATCGATTCACAGTTTGAACCGATTGTTTCAGATCCCTACGTAGGTGGGTGTAGGGAAGCAATTCAAAACCCTAAAGAAAGGGTGGCAGCATCATTTGACCATGACTTGGTCACTAAGGAACATGAATCGGTCGCTTGGAGTTCTGTAATGCCTAGTTAGGGCTTCTGAGTGGATCATATTGAGATATTAACACCCACTTTAGTTGTTGAATTGGTCATTTCAGAGGGTGAGTGAAAAGATAAGTTGCTTGGTGAAACATTCATTTGGCTTTCTAAATGGAGCATTCTGCACAACTAAATTGACCGATTCACTTGATGAATTCCCCAAATCTAGTACTGATGTGCATGGAAAATAGTATTTGAAGTCCTTGATCTTTTAATTTCCTAGAAATGATCAAGTTTTTTTCTTCTAGAGTTGAGAATTTGTGAGTGAAGGTGGAATTTACAAATATGCGTGAAAATGATAAGAATTTTGAGTAATGGTCCAAGAGAAAATAAATTGCAATAAAATCTAGAAAATTGGGAAAGTGAGATAAAATCCTAAATAAAGATAAAAAAGATATGATAAAAAAGAGGATGAATATGAGATCATGAGTTAAACTTCCATAGAGGGCTATTTTTTGAAAGATTAGATTGCCATCTAGCCAATGAGAAGATGTTAGATTTCAACCAATCCACCACTATATTTGTCCTTCCTTGATTCTTCTTAGATGATAATGCACTTCTCATGGTCCATAATAACTCATCCAACAGACATGATTGAGTCTTCAGAACATGGTCTACCTAGAGGTTGAAGATGAACTTTGTCTAGCAACTAACCATGAATTGGGATAACAATGCATCGTTCCAAGAAGCCTTACAATAATCAAGATGGTAATCATGAAGTGAATTTGCATGTATGAATCTTCAACATAGATAAAAGGATATAGTTCTACAAATAGACAAGATATAGGTATCCCTTTTAACTATGCATAATACCAATAATGAACTTCGTTGCATTGAACTCCAGGAATATCTCCAATGAATTTTATTGCATGAAGAGGTGGACTATAGGAAAAAGTCCCATATTAATTGGATCCATCCTGAAGATGGAAATAAAAACAATGTCCATTTGTATTTAAGTGTGCGACGTCATTGTAATCGCATATACATGTTGCAATATTGTAAAGGGTCATGAATATCTGAAAGGACCTTTAAAGCAGCTGGTTTAGGGACACTTTTAGTAACTACGGACCTCAACCACACGAGATTGTCGACAACTTGAAGCATATATTGGACAGTTCCCTGGGTTGTCTAGAGCACAATGCCTTAAGCTTCCATCCATTCCCTCAGTTGAGGAAGTTGGGCATTCCCATTTTAGAATGAACCCCTATAAGGTCCCCAGGAAGGATGGAGTGCACAATGATTTTTTTTAGGAAAATTGGAGAACAGTGAGCAATTCATTAGTGAGGTCCATTTGCATTAGTTAAGGTCCATTTGCTCCACCTTTGACACAACCTTGATTGATGCAGATATGGCTAGCTCTAATATGGTTCTCATCCCTAAGTCCAATTTGACACCTGTAAGGACCTCTGGCCAATATCTCTTAACAATAACTGCTTCAAGCTGATCTATAAAGTTTTTTTGAAAGGATTAAATATTTCTTTAATTATTCGATTTACGCAACCCAATCTTGTTGCATTCTAGGATGAAAGATAACAAACAACATCCTCCTGGTACAAGAGGCTGTTCACTATATGCACTTTATGAAAGGGAGGAATAAATGGATGTCGGTGAATCTTGATTTGTCTAAGGCCTCCAACATGATGAGATAAACCTTTATTCGGGATACTTTCACCGAGGTGGGACTTTCAAGCATCACCATTGACATCATTATGGACATCATATCTACATGGTCCTCATCTATTTTGTGGAATGTTGTACGCCTTCCAACAATTAAACCTAACCAAGGTGTCTGAAAAGGTGACCCTATAATCCCATATGAATTTGTGTTATGCACGGGACAACTTAGCCAAGCAATTTCCTAGTCTATATCAAGCGGGCACTAGAAGAATATGTACTTGTCAAAATAAGGTCCTTACTTGTCACATATTCTCTTTGCAAATGACATAATTCTCCTAGCTTAAGCTTCTTGTCAGTAGGAAAAGTGTATCAAGAACCTCCTTTGTGAGTTTGCCTCCGTCTCAGATCAGATTGTATCCACAAAAAAACCATGATGTTTCTTCTTCGCCAATACCTCTAACACAGAGAAAAGAAGAGTTAGTAGGTACCTAGATATTCCAACAACTGATAACATGGGTTGTTACCTTAGGGTACCTAACATTCACCATAAAGTTAACTATAATAAATTCCTTCAGGTTGTTGCTTTTATCAAGACAAATATGAATGGGTAGATGAACCATCACATTCCCTGGCTAGAAGGATCATGCTTTCCAAAGTGATTCTTTAGGATGTTCAATCATACACCATGCAATCAATTCATATATCCCCATCACTGTGTGAGGACATCAATAAACATGTCAGGAGGTTTATTTGGCATGGTGTCGAGGACCACAATAAAGCCCCACTAGTCTCATGGAAGAATATTTCCTCAAATAAAGACATTGGTGGACTAGATATCAAAGATGCTAGATATCAAAATGATTTTATCATGATGAAGAATGCATGGACATTCTTGACTTTTCTATGGAAGTTGTGGGTTCAATTTATGTGGCATAAGTAATATAGAGGCAATGATTTCAAGAAGGGCTTGTCTTCATCACCATGGTCCTTCATCCGTAAATCTTTATCTATTATCAAGGAACATAGTAGGAGCATTGTGAATGACGGGAAGGACACCAATGTCTGGTCTGATCCATGGTTCATTGATGCCAGTATGGTTAAATCACACCCTAATACTCTTATCAATCTAGGTCTAGACAACCTCAAGTTGTATTCTATGACTAATGGCACTGGTGAACGGGATTGGAATCTTATTTGCCCTCTTATTTGTATGAGTACATGGTATTGGATTACTTGCATACCTCCACCTTCTCCCCTTTGTCCCTAATACATGGCATGGAATGGAGACAACTTAGGGTCTTTCACATCCTAATTTTCTTATAGGTCTTTATGGGGGAATAAAGAATTAACATGTGAAGGATTTTGGAAGGTACTCTAGATAATCAAGTTACCTAAATGTATCTAGATTTTTCTATAGTTAATGCTAATAAGGCTCTTCTCACAAATAAGGAGAAAGTTTGATGACATATTGATATCTCCAAAATATGCCAACTATGCATAGTGTCGATGAATCCTTACTTAATTGACTCTGTTATTTCCCTTGAAGAAGTGAGGTATGTTTCAATTTGGGCATGAATCACACTTCTCTAATCAGGATGTAGATTCCTGGTACGCATCCTTATTATCAGCTCAATCAATGGCCCTTTATTGGATGTCACTTTTTGGAACTTATGTACTACAAGAAACAAGGTGGTTCACACCATGAAGAGAAATCATGCATGTGCCCTTATCAACTTTGTCTCTGACCAGATATAGATGATAAAGGATCTTCCACTTCATAACCTTGAATAAGAAATGAAAGCTAAACAATGCATCCCACTTGACAAAAAGGAAATCCTAGTCTTTATCAATGATTCTTTCGACCATAATTTCAATACATTTGTATACATAATATACTTCACCACATCTTATGGAGCAATAGTCTGGGTATGTAGGAAACCAAGCTATGCAACAAGTGCCCTAGAGGTGGAGCTTCATGCACTTATTATTGCAATAGAAGTATGCACTTACATGCACACTTTCTAACTTCTTGGTCCTTATCTGACTCCAAGCAAATAATTGATATGTGTTATGCAGTGGCCCGAGTCCATGCCAAATTCAAACCATATCTAAGGTCCCTAAAAAGTCCAATTATCTCATTAACTCCTCATGTATGGTCTTCATCCATAGATGATTTACTTTAGTTGTTGGCACTATGGCAAAATGTGCATGATACAGTGGCAGTATACTTCACTTTTAGACCTCCATGGCTCTTTCTTGAGGTTAGCATATCTAACTTGACAAATGATAATAAATAGATGATTCTTTTGCCAAAAAGACCACATTAAAGTGTGCTAGTATTTGGGACACATGATGAACATGACTTTATGCCATTGTCTCCAAAATCCTAATTTTAAATTGTGGGATCTCAATCCCCTTGTAAGCTCCCATGATGTTGTAGGGAAATTAGGGCAACGGATAAGTCAAAGAAAATAAAAATTTAGAGCATGATTCCCCTCAATAGAAAGATCACATCAACAAAAATGTATCTAGGAAGGAAAGGTTTGTAAGGTTATACCTGGTCCAGGAGCAAGTCTAGTGACATTACCCTTGCAGTAGTATCATGCTTCTTCTTTAGACAACATCATGCTCCTTTAGTATCAACACTGTAATAGTCGTCTCCTCTAGCCTCCTAGTGTAGCACCATGGAGAGTAGTTGACGGTGTCCTCCTTGTGGCATACAATGGCCTCCTACCTCTATAGTAGTCCATGCAGACAATTGGGAACTTCATGTTGCACTGCTAGAGCCAACATGAAGGAGTTGTCCCTCTCGAACATCAATCTTCTAGAGTTGATGCACTCTCCCAAAATTGTGTCTCCCTTGATATCCCTCCCTTTATCAGGTAGGACTTGCTCAGTCTCCCTATTGGTTACCACAACAAGTGACAACAATAATTGTCAAAGAAATTGTTGTGGTCTGAGAAGCCCCCGATACTCCTCTATTAATAAGAGAGACTAGGGTTAGGGTTCCTAGTCTGTTCGGGAGTCGAAAGGGTTGAATTCATGAATTTTCTAGAACCTATGGATTGTGAACCAGTTGGTTCACACATCCAACCAGTCAGTTGATGTGCGATCCGGTCAGTTCTTGTAGTTTCCTATTCTGAATTAAATTGGTAATCAATGTACGATTAATGTACAACATGACGTGTGCACCAATCCTTGATCCAATCTAATTGTCAATTGAACCGGGTGGTTCATCCCATGAACCAATTGATTGGGATTCTTGAATTGGTCAGTTCTCTATGTGAACTGATCATTTCACTCCCTGGTTCAGCCATTGATCAATTAATGTAGATTCCCATTTACCCGACACTCCAACTGATCAGTTCAAGCCTTGAATCATTCAGTTTAGAATCCAGTCAGTCAATTGTGAACCTAAGTTGTTTAATTAGATATCTAAACACATGTAGTAATCAAATTAAACATCATTCATGAATGTAAACCTTTTATCCAAGTGTATCATATGCATGTGATCCTATAGGTCCAGATTTACATTGGTAATTAATGACCATAACTATCTTACAACATCACAAGAAAATAGTGGCTTCTAGAAACAAATCATTGCTACCCAAGTAATTTGAAAAGTTGGAGTACAACTTCAACCTACAATCTATGATTAGTGTTACTGTGATCCCATACTTCCTTTTTCTTTGATATCCAGATTGAACTCAAGACATGGAATCATCATCCTCTCTACATTCAATCCATGTTCTTGAAGTAGAGAATATTGTCTGAGATGCAAGTGAGGTCACATATGACATATTGAGTCACATGAGTATGGTTGTCTATTTCTCAATCTAACTTATTAAGAGGTCATGGATATCAATTTCCTATAGAAGGGACAAATCCCATCTACATCACTCACACTCTATCCCCATGTGTCAAAGTGCACCAAATCATCAATGTTATGGAAACCATTATTAAGGATCATGTTGGATGATGTCAAAGTACATGAACGACATGTGATGAATGTAGTGACTTCAGGTCTAAGAACCACAATCAATACTATCACTATGAGAGTTGATTCTGACTGCCATTCCATGGTCTCCATGTATCACTCTCATGGTGGTTCTTTCTAATACACTATTCTCTAACATGTATCTGTGTGCTTGACTTGATATCACATGTCATGAATGATGAGACTTTGTCATCAGTCAACACACACTCTAGTCATATATATTATTGTTGTCCATTTTGCTTCCATGGTAATATCTGACTAGGAATATAACAAAAATGTATGTACTCGTATCATACATATGATATTATCGTTCAGGTCGTCAACCCGAATCCATATGTCATAGAGTAACATCATTCTTTAGACATCTACTATGTATGTGTCATCATCTCATGATTGAGACAAACATTATAGACATAATTACCTTTATTATTATCAAATTAGGTATCTAATGCCGCACTCCAATCATCATATAATTGTCTCTCTAAGAATGCATACCAACATACTCCCACTTGCACTTAGAGCCAATCACCCATGAATTGTATTCTAAGTGATCTTAACATGTATATCATGTTTCTTCTATGGAAGTGCTTTTATAAAGGGTTTAGCAACATTTGCTTCAAGTTGGTATTTTGCAATTTTCACATCTCTATATTGTATGACATCTCGTATGAGATGGAATTGCCATAGTACTTCAATTGTTGTCATCAATATTTTTGTTGTGTCATCAATGGTTGTAACCTCGCACAAGTTCACCCATATATACTTCTTGATCCATACAGTATCCCTTGTTGTTCTCATAACACAGAGATACTTGTATTCTATTGTAGATTTAAATAACTGTTATTAGCTTGAAACCCTTTCTGTCTTGCAATTCTCATTTAAGGTCAAACATAAACATAGATTGTGATCATTAATTTTATTTGTCATTATAGAAGCTCGCATCAGTGTAACCCTATACACCCAACTCTTCCTTATTACCATAAACAAGGAACTAATCCTTTTAGAGCTTCTCAAGCACTTAAGGGTGTTCTTTATAGTAGTCCAGTGACTCTCACTGGCATCTGACATATATCTTCTCATCATGTCCTATACATACAAAATTGCTAGATATGTATATATATCCTCTCATCATGTCCAATACAAATGAGATAATTAGATATCCTCTCATCATGTCCAATACATATGAGATAATGAGATAAGTACATAACATTGCATTCAATATTGATCCAAATGTGAATGCATATGACATCTATTCATGTTTTCCTATTCTTTACAAGAATTGGGATACTAGGATCATGAGAGACTAATTCCATGGAACATGGAAACGTTTTTCTCATCTTGCATGTTGAACCCTTTATCATTTTGCCAATGTATGTTCTCTTTATTAGGTTGATAAGCTTTCCATATCTATCTCTATTGATCTCAATTCCTATCACATAGGATGCTTCACATAAACCCTTCATAGAAGGTACTTTCCTTTCCAAGTTTTAACAATTGTAGGATAAGAATGTTATTCCCATCATCATGTGGAATATAAATATGCTCCTACTAAATCTTTTGTAATCATAGATTTCTTCTTCATTCTGAATCAAGTCAAACTTTATGACTATCTTATAAAATTGAACATTCCATCTCTGAGATGCTTGGTTCACTCCACAAATTGACCTTTGTAGCTTACATACTTTATTTGCACTATTGGATTTACAAAATCTTTAGGCTATGTCATGTACACATCCTTATAATTATTCCAGTTAAGGAATGCAGTTTTAAAATCCATATGCCAAATCTCTCTAGTCATAACAAACTGCATCAACAAGCATGATCCTGATGGATTTGACCATGGTAACTGGTGAAAGAATTTATCATGTTTAACACCTTGAACATGCTTGAAACTCTTTGCAACCAATATACTCTTCCATGTTGGTCTTCTGTCAAAGATTCAAATTCACCTTATGGGTTTTACCCCTTCAAGTGGATCCACCAAGGTCATACCTTGTTGGTATACATGAACTCCATCTTGGATCTGATGGTCCTAAGCCATTTCTCATATTCTAGTTCCTCAATAGCTTCTAGATAGATAGTTGACTATCATATATGACCAACTCACCGCCTTCTTGAGCCATAAGATGTCATAATCTTTCAAGCTCAATTTGTGTTCTACTAGAACTATGAGTATTGTGTGTTACATAAGGAACTTGAGATTCCACAACAACTTGTGATTCTCCTTATTCCTACTGTACCTCTTTAGGTTCAATGATTTTTTATTTGTCTCGAACATTTTGAGTTCTACTTTTCTCCCACAGATTCCTTTAGAATTAAATTCCCTTTAGGAATTAGTCATCCTAGCAACAAAACACTTTGTTGGATTGGGACAAAAGTAGTATTTTAACAAAATAACATTTATGCGATTTGTGGACTAAGCTTTTCAAGAAACTATTTCTTACATAATCTTTCAATCTTAATCATTACAAAAGACATATCAGGACACCTCGCACGCCATATCTTATATTGTGTCTTTTAAACCATTTTATATGGTGCATGTTTTAATGTTAAGCATGTACCCAAAAGGAAATTGGAAGATTAGCTAGATTTGTTAGTAATCGCACCATGAATTAACAAGGTGTGACTCCTTCTTTTTGATATACTCTCATTATGTATTAGGTGGAGTTCATCATGATACATTATCATGAACTCCCTTGAAGGTTCTCAAACTCTTGGTTTAAAATATTTCGACATCGATCACATCAAAGTGTCTTAATACTTTTACCAAGTTAGTAACGTACTTCATTTTGAATCTCCTTGAACACTTCAAGAGATTCATACTTGTGTTTATTAAATAAAAATTTCCATATCTACTGATAACATAAATAAATATATAATGAGGTATAACTATCTTTAGCATTTACTCTAAAAGGTATATATGCATCAGTATGTATGAGCCCTAATAGAACAGTCTCTCTCCCACTACATGTAGTGAAGATTTTTTTTCATATTGCACAACAAATAATATATGCATGTCTCTAGTGATTTAATAACCAAAAGAGTCTAGATAACCATCATATGGATTATAGAAATGCATTTCTCATTTATGTTCTCTAGATGACAATGCTATAGGTATTCATTATTTGATTTATCAAGTCATTCAATATATGTGTCATATGCATTTTTCTCTACAACTATCAAGAATAGTTTATAAGACATAGGGAATTTCCATATAAGATCCCATCTTTTAACATGAAACATCAATTTATTCTTGTCCATACAAGATACATGATGTTTTTATTAATGGCAAGTCCATGATAGCAATTCAGTAATTCTATTATATGCCCATGAATGAAGATTCTAACTGTAGTGATAGCAACACTTTCTCCTTACAGTTCTAGATTATTTCTTATTGGGTCCTAAAGTAGAGATCTCTATCTTTTTCTTCTTCTTTTGTTCCTTTAAGTGAAAAGTACAAATTCCTTTGCACTTACCCTTCTCCATAACTTGAATGCAGAAGACTTGGACTTTATCTTAGCATCATAACTCATATTGGCCTTACCTTTTCCTTTGGATTCACTTATGTTGAACACCATCATAGATTTGTCCTTCTTCATTCTTGATTTGGCATCCACATGACAAGTAGTTTTGACAACGATTTAGCCAAGTTACTCAAGTGAAAGCACTCGATAAGCTGGCTATATATGATTCAAATAATGAATGTAGAATCATAATTGTGGTCAACTTTTGACTTGAAAGAAATCTCAATCACTTTAGATGTTCCACATGCCCAATCATGTTGAGCACATGGGGCTCTACTGGATCTACCTCTGTCAGGTTTCACTCAAACAATGCTATGAAGATATTATACCTTTCTTGATTTACATGATTTTTAAGATTTGTTACTATCTCAAGAATGTCCATGTTTTTCATGTTTTTCATGCAATTCATTATTCATACAACATAGCATAAGGTACTTAATATCAATGACATACTTTAAGTAAGCATCCATTTAGAGCGGGTTCCTGTGGCTCTGGTCTTTCAAGGACATAGAGCTTTTCTTATTGATAATAACATTTCTCAAAGTCCTTAACCAATTGTGGAACTTTATCCCATTTTTTCCTTTCTTAAGGACCGATTGCAATCTGAACGTGTTTGTGTTTGGCATTAGATTCTATAAAGAAATATTGCAACTTTCAAAACATTTCTATTTGTTTGATTTGATAGTTAACGATATTGGTTAGGACTTTAATTAATTATCACTCCCACTATTTTGTTCAAATTGATAGCCCTTATGTATCAATCTAATAGATTACAATGTACAAACTTCTAGTGAGCTAAGATCTATGTTTCTTAAAATCATGAGTCATCTCTGGTTGATCACCTAGATCTTGACTATTTAGGTAGACAACATTTTTCAATTGCATCTCATACAACTCTTGCATAGATGGTGTGCACAACTCTTTGTCATTGACCATCTTTATGCTTTTAGATGCTTAATTCCATTAAGATCACTTAGTTAAGCCTGACCCAAAAGTCAACACAATAGAATATGAACCTTGCTTTGGTAGATCTACATATCTACCATCACACTTCCACGAGATAGAAGGTGCACCATGTTATGGTGTAACCTACGCTTGGTCGATCAAGCTTTTCATGTGTGCTGCTTATGGAAAGAATCTTAGACTTAATATTGTATTTGAGGGATTTTACGTATAAATACATTTACATATACAATCACCACATACTTAGTATGCATCATATACAAGATATAACCACAAATGAGAACATGCAATAATTAAAACATAAAAGCGATGGTTATGGCCATTCTATTGTAATTCCTTGGAGCTACAAAGAATTACTACCACCTAAGATCCACATCATATGTAACATGTTGTTGATGAAGATTTGTGCTCGGTCCAATCTGGGTTGATCAATTCAACACTTGAACTGATCGAATCACCTCCTAATTGCTCAGTTGGGTTCTTGAAATGATCATCTAGTCTTCAGGTTCAATCGAAGTTTGAACTCCTCTAGCCGATTGGTTTGAGCCACTTGTTGATTGGTTCATCCTGTTGTCGTCTCGCCTCCTCGGTTCTCCAATCAATTAGTTTGTCTCATGATTCGATCAGTTTGTCTAGTTCAAAATGTCTTCTCAAGATGAAACATAAATTAAAGCTAGCTGATTTTTTATTACATTTTATAAGGGAAAACCTTGAGTGAAATTTGAAGGGAAATAGGAAGAAGAGCATTAATTTACATTTGGAAAGGAGAGAGAGGCTCAGTACTTAGACAGAGTAACAATAGGAATAAACAACCACAACCATGCACACACAGATCAAGGGTAATTGGCCATAACCATACTTCACATCCACCATCAAAATTGATTTTAGGGCGACGTGTGTAAATTGCATTAATATATATATATATATATATATATATATATATATATATATATATATTAGTTTGTGGAATCATATATTGAATTAATTTGGATATGCAATAAAATAAATCTGAACATATTGATTTAAATCCCAAATACACAATAAATTGACGTGGCTCTGATACCACTATAGGGAAATCGAGGCGACAGATAAGGTAGAGGAAACAAAAATTTAATGCCTAATTCCCCTTAACATTAAGATCATGTCAACAATAATGTGTATATAAAGGAAAGGTTTGTAAGGTCATACCTAGTCCTGGAGAAAGTCTAGCGACATTACCCATGCAGTAGCATCATGCTTTTTCTTTAGGCAGTAGCATGCTCCTTCAGCAACAACACTAGAACAATTGTCTCCACTGGCCTCCTAGTGTAGCACCATGGACAGAGGTTGACGGTGTCCTCCTAGCGACAGAAAATGACCTCGCGCCTCTAGAGTAGTCCACGCGGACCACCAGGAACTCCATGTTGAAATCCCAAAGCCAATAGGAAGGAGTTGTCCCTCTCAAACGTCAACCTGGTAGAGTTGATACACTATCCCACAATTGTCTCTCCCTTTCTATCCCTCCCTTTATCAGGTAGAATTTGCTTAGGCTCTCCATTGGCTGCTACAACCAGAGAGGCCTCTATTTATAAGAGAGACAACGGTTAGGGTTCCCAATTTGTATGAGAGTTGAAAGGGTCAAATTCATGAATTTTCTAGAACCTATGCATGGCTAACCGATTGTTTTGCACACCCAACTAGTTAGTTGGTGCGTGAGGTAGCTATTTCACTAAGAGAACTGGTTGCTTCATGCAGTTTCTTTTTAAGAATCAAATTGGTAATCAATGTACTATTAATGCAAAACATGATGCCACACCAATCCTTGATCCAATCAAATTGGCAACCAAACCGGGTGGTTCATCCCATGAAACGGTTGGTTCACTATGTGAAATGGTCGTTTCAGTCCCTGGTTCAATGATTGACTAGGTAATTTTGATTCCCATTGACCTATCAGTCCAACTGATCGGTTCAACCCTTAAAGTGGTCAGTTTAGAGTCCAACCATCAATTGTGAACCTAAGTTGTTTAATTGAATACCTAAACACGTTTAGTAATCAAATTAAGCATCATTCGTGAATATACTCCTTTGATCCAAGTGTATCCTATCCATGTGACCCTATAGGTCCAGAATTATGTTGACAGTGAATGTCCATAACTATTTTACAACATCACAAGCAAAGTGTGGCATCTAGAAACACATCATTGCTACCGAAGTAATTTGGAAAGTTGGAGAACAACTTCAACCTACAATATGTGATCAATGTTACTATGGTCATATAGTTCTATTGTCTCTGATATCTGGATTGAACTCAAGGCATGAAATCATCATCCTCACAACATTCAATCCATGTTCCTTGAAATAAAGCAATTGTCTAAGATATACGTGAGATCACATATCACATATTGAGTTACATGAGTACGATCATACATTTCTTAGTCTCACTTATTAAGAGACCCTAGATATCAATATCTTATAGGAAGGATGAATTTGATCTACATCACTAACACTTTATCCACGTGTGTCACAGTGCACCCAATCATCACCTTTATGGCAACCCTTATTCAGGATCACATTGGATGATGTCACAGTACATTAATGACATGTGATGAATGTAGTGACTTCACGTCTAAGAACCACAATCACCACTATCACTATGAGAGCTAATTCTGACTACCACTTGATGGTTTCTATGTATCACTCTCATGGTGGGTTTATCTGATACACTATTATATAACATGTATTTATGTGCTTGACTTGATATCACATATGATGACTAATGAGGCTTTATCATCAATCAACACACACTCTAGACTTATGTATTACTATTGTCTATTTTGCTTTCACAATAATATCTAACAAGGGACATAACAAGAATGTATGTACTCATGTCATACATATGATCTCATTGTCCAGGCCCTCAACCTGAAGCCATATGTCATCGAGTAACATCATTATTTACACATCCTATGTATGTGTCATCATCTCATGACTGAGACAAACATAATAGACAGAATTACCTTTATTATTATCAAATCGGGTATCTAATGCCACACTCCAATCATAATATGATTGGCTCTTTGGGCATACACACCAATAGATGGATATCCATCCCAAACGTTTGGATGAAAGGTGAGAAATAGAGATATAATATAGATGAGCTCGATTTGAAAAAGATGCACTTTGTCATTTAGGTAAGCAAGAATCAAGAAAAATAATTACATGTACATAGAGGGGTTAATCTAGTTGTATAGTTGTAATTGAAGATAAAACTACAATATTATGGACAATATCTAGTTTAGTTGACCACATAAGATGTTTTTGGATAAGTACTTAAGTAGTTTAGACAAGAAGTTGAAGTAGGTCTAGATAAGAAATTAGGAAATGTTTAGACAAGTAGTTGAAACAATTGAGGGACAACTAAAGAAATGTATACCATGTCACCATCTTATAATTATACCATGTATCCATATTACAATTATTATAGCTTTCTGACATACAAGAGTCAATGTGATAAATGTAGGATCTTCTGCACACTAGGTGGTATATTCCAACACAAGTGAGAGATAGTCTCTTTCTATCTTTTGGAGAGTCAAAGAGAGGATTTGATATGGTGGATATGCGAGAGTATTTATAGTTGTGGATTAAGATATGCAGTTTTAGCTCTTGAAAGAGAAGTTTTGAGAATAAGTGTCACTGGAACAAGAAAAAGGAGGAAGAAAATTGAGATTTCATGTCTCGAGAGAAATTGTAGAGGAGACTTGATTCCCCATGACCTTACACCAGAAAAGCTCTTGATTCTATCACATAGAATCCTAGTAGAAAGTCAGATTTTGTCCAGTCTCCTTGAGTAGGAAGCAAAAACATTTACATATCTGAGTTTCTAGATTTTCTAGAAGATTCTTGAGATATTCCATATACTTTGATTGTAGTATTGAGTTGTATGATGAATAAAAGTTAATCAAAAAGAGGAGAGATAAAGTTTTGTGGCCAAGTTTTTGTTTTCATCAAAAGGTTGTGGATTGAGAAAGAAATTCATCAAAATAATGAAAAAAAGATAGGCATTTGACTTTCACATGAGTTTGAAATTAAATATTATATTGATTATAATTCAAATGGATAATTTATGGAAAAACTCTTATAAATAGCCCACTTAGAGGAAAAGATGCATTTTAGATCAGAGAAAGGATTTTTCTTCTGTTGAAACCTCGAGAAGTAATAAATGGATGAAAAGGTGGATTAAATGAGTAGAAATGTATGAAAAAATATAGAATAATTTTCATATATTCAATCATTAGCTAGATAGAAAATATTATCATGATTGTTGCTTGAGTGAGCAAAATTAGGGTGTCAATAGTCCCTCATCATTGCAATAGTAGTGAAAGTGACATCTATAGGGAAGGTGTTTCTTGAGATGAAGAAGAAGAGATTAGATGTCAAGGAAGGGCCAGACCGTTGACATCATACATTACTTTGGGAAAAACATCTTTTAGTTGATCATGTACGAGCATGAGTCCTTGAACTAATCATCATTGAGGTCAACTAGAAGCATTACCTCTCATTCCCACATGAGTCACCATACTAGGTATTAATATATTGCATCTAGTTTAACCTAGAAATTTGAGATTAGATTTGCAAACTTTCTATGGACTGTGTATGAAAAGACAATGTACCAAACAAATATGCACACTAAATAATTTGGTTCAGTCCATGTTGAAGGTAATAGTGTGATTACATTTTCAATGTATTACTTTTGTTTCCATGTTTCATATTTCATGATGTGGGTTGGTTTTGCCTCTAATAAATCAAGTCCTTTGTTTGTTTTATGGATTTCTTCCATATCTAGTTTAAATTATCCAAAATTATTTTAATTCAACAACTAAAAGTTTCCATCTTCAGCTTTGGCCTAATTCCTACCATAGGGGAAATATCAATTATGACGATTGGGGTGTATTTAGAGAAAGAGTATAGGAGAAGGTGAATATAGGGAGTTGCAGTGGTGATTTAATAGGTTATATGAAGGAGGATGTAGTTAAATGGGGTTGGGAGACAATAATAGTTATACAGTAAGCATTGACTATTATTTAACAAAAAGCCCTAGGAGGGTATTATATACAAAAGGCACAATTTGCCAATTTCAAAAGGTGGGATATGGTTTAGTAATTGTTACAAGATTTGATACCAAATTCCAAGTTTCAGTCATTTATGTTGGAAACATGTAAAGTTATGTTCAAGTTGTACTAGGAGTTGGTATTGTTTTATTAAAGGTTGACCTATCCCCAAAGCTGCAGACCAGACTACACATATTAATAAAAAATCATTTGAACCGAACTTAACCAATGATAGGGAGATCAAACTTAACTTGACTAGAAAAGTTATAGTCAAGTTTGGTCAAAAGCTAACATGACTTAGCAAATGTCTCTATCACACTAAAAATGAACGTCAATTGTGGGGCCTATATATAACTGTAAGGCCTACCATCATCGAATGACAATTGAAGTTGAAGAGGAAGAGTGTTTTTGTATGTATGCCCAGAGAGCCAATCATATGATGATTGTACTGAGGCATCATGTACTAGATTTGATAATAATAAAGGTAATAATGTCTATTATGTTTGTCTTAGTCATGAAATGATGACACGAACATGGTAGATATCTCAAGAATGATGTTACTCAATGACATACATCTTTAGGTTGAGGACCTGAACCACGAGATCATATGTATGATAAGAGTATATACATTCTTGTTATGTCCGTAGTCAGATATTATTGAGGAAGAAAATAAAAGACAATAATACATAAGACTAGAATGTGTGTCGACTAATGATAGAGTCTCATTAGTCGTGATACTGGATATCAAGTCAAACACATAGCTACTTGTTAGGGAACATTGTATCAAATAGATCCACATTGAGAGTGATATGTGAAAGCCATGGAATGGTAGTTTGAATCTACTATCAAAGTGATAGTGGCGATTGTGGTTATTAGACCTGAAGTCACTACACTCATCACATGTCTCTCTCTGAACTTTGACACCATCCAACATAATATTGAATAAGTATTTCCATAAAATTGGTACTCGGGTACATTATGACACATTGGGAATGATAGTGAGTGATGTAGATGGGATTTGTCCCTCATACATGAGTTGATATCCTGGCCACTAGATAAGTGAGACTGAGAAATGTATGGTCATACTCATGTGATTCAATATGTGATATGGGAACTCACATGCATCTTACAAAGTCTACTCTAGTTCAAGGAAGATTGGATTGAAAGTTAAGAGGATGATGATTCCATGCCTTGTGTTCAATCTGGATATCATAGACAAAGAAACTACACGATCATGATAAACTGATCACGAATGTAGGTTGAAGTTGTTCTCCAAGTTTTAAATTACTTGGGTAGCAATGACGTGTTCCTAGATACCACTCATTTCTTGTGATGTCATAATCTAGTTATGGAATTCATTGCCAATGTAATTTGGGACCTAAAGGGTCACACACATAGGATGCACTTGCAATAGGATTTTACTCATGAATAAGATTTAACTTGGTTACTAAAGTATTTAGCTAATCAACTTAAACAACATACGTGCCAGTTGGATGAATGGAGTGTTGAATCAACTGACTAGAGTGTCCAATCGACTGACTGGAGTGTACTAATACTAGCCTAACAAAACCAGCCAGTCTACCAGTTGGATTGTCAAATTGACCCACTAAAAGGAATTTCTAATAGATTGTCAAAATATCCAGGTGACCTATTAGACGACTAGTAGCACTGGATCAAGTGATTGATGTTGGCATAATGACATGCATTAATCATCCCATTAAAATTCAGTATGTTTGTGAATAGTAAAGCAAGCCAATCGATGGACTAGATTGTCCATTCAATCAACTGGCATGCCAATTGACTGACTAGATGGCCCAGTCTACTGACTGGTAATTTGCAATAGTCATCAAACCATGAGATATGACCCTTTGTATCCCTAGGGTTTGTGAAACCCCATCCCATACCCTCCTGTAAAGGGGGTCGACTAAGAATATCAACACATTTTATATCACACGACTCCTCATCTCATAGTTGTGGTAACCTGAGAACCAGAGGCATCTTACCTGTAAAGGAGAGAGATAGCCAAGGGGAGAAAATTTGACACTAGCACGTTGACAACATGAAGGGACAACTTCTTCCTGCCATCTATGGAAATGACACATGGAGTTCTTGGTGGTCTATGTGGTATATGTAGATGCATGGATGCTTTTGTTCCCACTCTAGGAGGATTTCATTATCACCCTCTGTGGTGCTACACTAGGAGGTCTCCACTGACTGCTATCTGGGTACTACCTTGAGAAAGAAGCACAAACTTTGCAAGGATTGTCAGTAGACTTGATCTAGGACAAGGTATATCCCTTGCACCATCCTTCTCATTTCATAGTTATTTACGCAAGCCTCTAATTATGGGGAATATGGCAAGATTTTTTTTTTATTTCACTACCATCTCTGATGGCATATTTCACTATAGTGGTATTAGAGCCACATCAATTTAATATGTTTTGAGATTTAATCAATATGACCAATTTTTCTTTTATCATTTATTTTGTTTCATACGATGTAAATATTTAAATGATTAATTTACATATCTGATTAAAACAACATATGCCAAGGAATTTCAATTAGATTCTATATATATGATATGATATATATGTAATTTATACACATTGCCTTAAAATGTTTTGATGATGGATGTATGTGTGGTTATGGACAAACCTCTTGGATCATATATATGGTTTATTTCCTACCTATTTTAAATGCAATTTGCATATTGACCCTTCCTTATTTTTCTCCATATGTATTTAATGATTAACTCCCTCTACTCCCCTTAAATGTAACTCAAGGTATTCACCTTTACAAAAATTATAACATGTAGAATGAGATAGAAATAATTTCCTTTTATGGCAATAAGAAGGCATTTTGACTAGGTGAGTCGACTGATTGGAAGTTCAATCGATCGATCCGAGGACAAGACAAGCTAATCAATTCAATATTGGCCCAACTGATTGTCTAGAGGAGTCCAGCCACATGCTTGAGTTGTGAGCCAGCCAACCAACCAATGGAGAACCACTCGACCGACAAGAGATCAACTGATGGACTAGGGGGTCCAGTCGATCGACCGACCTGTTCCCAGTATAGAATTTTTCTAGTATAGGTTTCTACATATGGTGTATGACCTTAGGTGGATAGAAATTCTTTATGGATCCAATGAATTGAATGAATGTGGCCATAACAATTGTTTGTAATTAATGATTGCATGTTTCATTTGTGGATATAGCATGCATATGATACATATTATAAGTATGTGGTTTCGGGATGTTTATCTATTTATAAATAAAATATCTCAATATATACCAAGTCTTAGATTCTTTCCATAAGACACACTCATGAAAATCTTGATTGAATAATCTGTAGGCACACCAAAGCATGATGCACCATCTATCTCGTGGATGTATGATGGTATTTATATGAGTATGCCAAAGCAGGGTGCATTTCTATCATGTTGTCTTTTGGGCCAGGCTTAAGTAGGTGACCTTAATAAGATTAAACACCTAGAAGCATATAGATGAACTATGGCAAGGAGTTGTGCATACAATCTATTAAGAACTGATGCAACTAGAAAATGTTGCCTACCTTAATAATTGATTTTAGACATGGACGTTGGTGTTGTTTGGGTAATAACTTAATTATTTTTGATCTTAGCTCACTTGAAGGTTGTACACTACAATCTTCCGAATTAATAGTGAGGGCTATCAACTGAAAAAACTAATGGGAGTGATAATTAATTAAAGGCCTAATTAATATTGTTAATAATTTCAAATCAATTAAAAATATTTTGACAAATGCAAATTTCTATGGTATAAAGAAACAACAAACAATAACACATTATGATCGGTCTTTGAGAAGGAAAAACTAAACATGACCAATTTTCATGACTAGTTCGGGACTTTGGGAAATGTTCTCACTCATGTAGGCAAGCTCTATGTCCTTGAGACACCAGTGCCAGAGGAACCACTCCCAATTCACCTAAGGCTGAAATAAATGCTTACTTGAAGCATGCCAATGATATGAAGATATAAAAAAAACTGTATGCTATGTTGTATGAACTATAATTTGCATAAGTATCATGAAAACATGGACGTTCTTTAGATGGTAACACATATTAAGAACATGTACTCAAATCTTGTAAAGTAGGAAAGGTATTATGTCTCTAAGGTGTTATTTGAGTGCAAGTTGACAGAGGGAGATCCAATATAGCCCCATGTTCTCAAGATTTTTGGGCATGTCAAAAACCTAGAGAGACTAGGAATTCCTTTAGGCCAAGACTTGTCCATATATATGATTCTACAATTGTTTCCTGAATCATATAGCCAGTGCATAAAGTGTTATTACATGAACAACTTGTCTTAGTTTCTATTTGAATTGATTGGAATGTTGATAAATGTTGAAGCAAGAATGAAGAAGGACGAACCCGAATCCATGATGGTGACCGGAGAAAGGGAGTTCAATGGTAAAGGCAAAGCCAAGAAAAGTTTTGAGGCTAATCAGAAACCACAAGTCTTTTGTAATCAAGACAAGGAGTATGGTAAGTGTATCCTTTTCACTCAAAGGAACTTAGGAAGAAGAAGCAGGAGATAGAGATCTCCACTTCAGGTATGTAAGTCATTGAGATATATATGTTTACTTCATCATATTTGGTATTTGATACAAAATGAGGATCTTAGACATATAATGATGTGCAGGATCCAAGAAGAAGTAAGAAAGACAAAGAGGAACTGCGTGGAGTAAGATTCACTGCCACTACAGTTGATACTTGTCATTTATCTTAGCCCAGTGGGCATGTAAAAAATTAGTAAATTGCTATTATGTACCTACCATTAATTACAAACATCATGTTTGTATCTTTTTTGGACAAGAGAGGATCCAAATTTCATGTAATTAATTGTTGATGTTCTATTTTAAAGATAAGATCTTTTATGACAATGCCCCAACGTCGCATAGTTCACACTTGTTAGTTCTAGAGACTAGTATATATTTCATAAATACTGAAAGACTAGATGACTCAAACAAAACATAACTAAGTCATTGTCATCTAGAGCACATAAGTAAGAAACACATTTCTAAACTCCATAAAGGTGGTTATCTTGACTCTTTTGGTTGTGAAGCAATAGAGACATGCAAGTCTTCTTTGTTGGGTAAGATGACTATCTCCTTTCACTAGAAATAGTGAGAGAGAGAATGATCTATTAGGTCTTGTACATATTGATGTATATGGACCTTTTAGAACAAATGCTAAAGGTGGTTACTAGTATGAAATCACTTCAATGTAGAGAATACTTGAACCAAAAGTTTGAGGACCTTCGTGAGACCATGATATTTTATCATGATGGATCCACCTAAAACATAATGATGTATTAGAAATAAGGAATTGTATTATGTTGCGATCCTCGATACATCTAGTTGTTCTTTTGACTTCCTTTAAGGGACATTCTTTATAAAATGCAATGTTTATACTAAACTATGTACCGTCTAAATCAGTTCAAAAGACACCATATGAGATATGGCAAGCAAAATGTCCTGATATGTCTTTTTATGAAGATTTGAGGATGTAAAGCTTATGAGAGAAAATAGTTTCTTGAAAAGCTTGGTTCCAAATCAGATAAATGTTATTTTGTTGGATATTCTAGGGAAACCAATGCATACTATTTTATATTCCATTTGACTTCAAAGTGTTTGTTGCTAGGACGGTTGTATTCCAAGAAAAGGAGTTTATTTCCAAGGAATCAGTGTGAGAAAACCAAAAAAAGTATTAAACCTATGGAGGTATAGTAGGAACAAGGAGAATCACAAATTTTTGTGAAATCTCAAGTTCCCATATAACACATGAACCTCGTAGATCTATTAGGACACTCCTTGATCCTAAAAGGTTTGGATATATTGTGACTCATGAAGGAGATGAGTTGGTCATAGATGATGAGCCAACAATCTATTGAGAAGTTGTAAAGGGACCAGAATCTAAGAAAGGGCTTGATGCCATGTGATATAAGATGTACCCCATGTAACCGACAAGGTATGTACCTTGGTGGATCCACCTTAAGGAGTAAAACCCAAAGGGTTCAAGTGATTCTTCAAGAAGGCAAAAATGGAAGGTTGATTGATTACAAAGGTTTTCAAACAAGTTCAAGGTGTTGAACATGAAAAAATCTTTTCACTATTGATCATGTTTAAATCCATCTAGATCATGCTTGCCATTGTAGCTAATTTACAAAGGTCAATCTATAGATTAAAGCAAGCATCTCATAGATGGAATCCTTTAGTTGACTAGGCAGTCAAAGAATTTGAATTTAGCCAAGATGAAGATGAAAGATGTTTCTACTAGAAGGTTAGTCAGAGTATAATTTTGTTCCACATATTGATGGGGAATGACATCCCTACCCTAAAAATGGTGTAAACTTTGATTCTCTATGAAGGATTTAGGCAAAGAATCCTATATATTAGGAATTAAAATCCATAAAGATAGATCTAGAAGGCTTATTGGCCTAAGCCAAAGTACATATATTCATAGAGTGTTGAAGTGGTTCAATATGACTCAAAGAGAGGACATTTTCCCATGTCTCATGAGTAAGATGCCAAATGCATCCGCTAGTGGATCTATCAGTATGTAATGTTATGTACTCATATTGTTGTCTCAAATGTTTTGGATATGAAAAATAGATATCTGTCAGATCCTGGTGAAGGGTAGCGGATTGTTGTGAAGAACATACTTAAGTACTTGAGAAGCACTAAGGATTAGTTCATTATTTATGGTGATAAGGAAGATCTAGTTGTAAAGGTTTGCACTGATGTAAGCTTTCAAACTGACAAAGACAATTATTGATATGCAGACCGAATTTGTGTTTTGTCTTAATACAGAAATGTAATCTGGAAAAGTTCTGAGCAAGAGATAGTTTTTCATTCTTCAATAAAACTCAAGTACCTTGTTGTTTTGAACACTTCATAGGACATACATGGATCAATAAGTGCATTTAGATGAACTTGGGGAGGTTCTAACCATTGATGACGCAATAGAAATACTATGAAAACCATAGGCTAATCAGCCCAGATAGCATATTACGAAATTTCTATCTCATGTGAGATATCATACAACAAGCAAATGTGAAGATTTACAAAGTACTGACTAGAAGCAAAATTTTCTAACCCACTGAAAAAAGCACTTATGCAGTAGAAACATGATGATCATATTAAGATCACTTGAAATAACATTATTGGGTGATTGTCTCTAAGTGCAAGTGGGAGTGTGATGACCCCCTCCCCTTGTTATCCCCTATTCACGCGGATCAAGAGGGAAAGGGCCATTACCAAAAATATAACACCAATGGTTTAGAAAATAACTAGAAATAACTATTACATTTTACACTATATAGGAATGAGTCTAATACAAGATAAAAAGTTACACTCTCTACTAAGGAGTTGCATTGAAGTCTACTATTGCCACATGAAATAAAAATATCTGAATAAATCCCCCCCATAATTACATTACTTCTTGTTCGCTTGGGGCCTTCTTCTCTGGATGCCCATTTTCCATTATTCTTGCATAAATAATAGTAGATTATCCTAAAACATCATGAAACAAAAGTACAATCAATATAAAGAGTTATACTGGTATGTGGGGGGAAACAAAATGTTCACATCTAGTTGTAACAACATATCCACAACAAATATTGTTACAGAAACAAAATTATCATTTTCTTCGTAACTTCTCAACCCATTTTTACTCAGCCTATGGGATACCCTCTCTTAGGGTTTTCTCCCTATAGTGGATGGTATTCCACCTCTAAATATGGAGCTAGGTGTCATGTTGGTCTTCCCAATCTGAGGCCTAGCCTCATATGACCTTCCCAACCTGGGGTGTGGTCTGAAATTCCCAATCTGGATCTTAGTATGAGTCATCACAATCACTCTTTCATTCTTTTCATTCTCAAACTTCCAGACTTGGTATGCAGGGTTCGAGCAAGTTACAAGCATATAATGTGATATCCATAGTGACTATGATAACCTAAAACTCCAACCCTTTTTATGTAATTCTTCCTTTTTCTTCCATTTTGGATCCCAATCTTGTCTCCACTTCCAATTTCATGTTTGAATGCAATGTGATGCATAATTGACAACTTTTGAGTGTAGTAGATACCTTGATGACCCTCAACTTGACTCTAACTTAGTTTTAAAACATACACTCATCTCATTGACATCCTTTCCTTTTATGATCATTTTATATTTGAATTTATATATGCCTTGTACTCATACTCATGATGTAGATATTATTCTCACATCTCCAATGCATGTTGTTTCATCAAAATCAAAGCTCATATCAAGTAGTTATGACCTTTTAAGTGCCCTAGTTTCTCACCCCTCTTACTATGTTTTTTATACAACCGGATGTTTTGGGCTCGTGCTTAGGCACCATCCCACTCACACTTCTCTTCTTTTCCTCATCCCTATCATCTCCTCCTCGCACGCACACAGGGTCATACACTGACCAACACATCCCAAGTTGTGATGCCTCCTCTTTTCCCACTCTCCCTTCATCTCCTCCCCCTTTCAGTCGCTTGACTAGCTACGCCTGGAAGTGGGGTGCCAGTGGAGGAGGACAAGACCAACTGGCCACTTCCACCACCTTGCTTCACCCATCCAAACCCTAAAACACCTCACCCTTTCTTCCCCTCCTCCTTTTAAACCCCTCTACCTTGGGGTTTAGCTCCTCCACCCGTAGTGGAAGCACTACCTTCCCTACTCCGCACCCATCGGCCCCAGTAGCTCGCAAGCCCAACGTCACCTGCTTGGATGAGTTTCTGAAACATGAACATCGTCATGAAGATGACCGAGGAGCAAGATAGGTGTGCTTCTCACTATCTCCCTCCCTCTCTGATCTCTCCCACTCCTCGATCAGGCCTGACGAGCATGCTGCAACCCGAGGCCACCCCGATGGCGGCGCACGAGCCACTGCAACGCCACTCTGAATGACGACTGTCATGCACTGCCGCATCATCCCACCTATGTCCCTCCTTTCCAAAGATCTAGATGACCAGCAATTTGGGTTCCCTTGATGGTGGTCGGCCCAAGATCTTGATTTGCAAGGTTCAGAGGCGCCCCCTTGCCTCGGTTCTGACTCCAAAAAGGTGGACGTTGGGCAAGGTAGCTGCTTCACGATGCTTCACGCTGGTATTGTAGAAGACGAGCGGGGACTTGAGGGCTCTGGTGACCTGGTTGGGTGCCTGGGTCTGCGAAGGGTGAAAGGCAACAACAGGCATCAGCATGTCACATGGGGATGCCACCCGAGCATCTAGTGGTGATGGGCAAAAGTGGGAGCAGTTGGGACCGAGTGTGAACCTCCAGCCAACGCATCTGGGGACATGGAGCGGCAAGTGTGAGCACTGGGTGTGAGTAGCTGAGGGATCAAGATCTGACAGTCCCAGGCGCCACATAAGTTTTTGGTAACACCCCCTCGTTCCCTAAAGTGTGCAATGCATATCTTCAAAAAATGATATCTCCTACATCCTTTGTCCAAATATGGCATATTACATATGATTTTTGATCCTTTTGACGAGATATATCCAATGGAACTAGTTTTAGAACCTATTTCTTCTTCGCTTTCTCCTGATATCTTAAAAATCATGTCTTTTGTATGCTATTTGAATGATTAAGGATGTATCTTTCTCCCATTTAGTGTTGTTGCTTATTATATGAGTCTTGATTTGTATAACAATAATTGTTTATTATCTTTTACCTTGAATGACGAAATGATCAATTTGACCTACTTATGTTACTCTTTTGACATAAATATGGCTCTTGTATGTGTTTCTTTGGTGTAACTTGTTTAATATGAGTTTTTTCCCTACCCTTTCATCATGCAAAGATTTAACATTAAAATCTATAAGCTAGCTTGATCTTTATACTCTTCTAGACCTATACCTCATGCTAATACTCTATGTCTACCATGTATGGTCTCAAGTAATTAATTTATGCCCTTATATGTGATGATGAGTACTTATAACCTTGAACCTTTATTCCTTATGCAAAGTTGATCCTAAAAGTTGAAACCTTTATGTTCACCTTATAATCAGTCCTTAAATGACTTGTAAGGTGAATTGCATTGTATCATACTCATATGCACTCATGACTCATATATGACAACTAATGTGATGTGAATACACATATTGATGGTTTGCCTCTAATCTTGCATGAATGACCCTCTAATGATTACCATGTCATCTTAGACTTAAAATCAATATGATTATCATGCTATTTACTCTATAACATATCTTAATCTACTTAGTGCTTCTATGGCTTGGAAATGTACAATATTGCATGAATTGATCTAGTATGACTAGTTACAATCTTACATGTTTAATCAATGATGATAATCTAAATCTCATGTTTCCCTAACTCCAAATCAGAAATGATCTCATGTTTACATCCAATCAAATGTGGATGGTTCACCTAGATCTAGGACATAATGTTTATCCATGGACAAATAATGGCATGCATGTTTGGAAGTTTGAAACTATGTCTGAACTAATTGAAACCTAGGACTAAGGGAACATCCACATGACTCTTGTGATGTTTAGATTATCAAAACTAGTGATTTCAGACACCTTTCTATATTTTTCCTTGTGAGGTTCCTATTGTTTGGATCATGCCTAGGTATCTTACTCAATGATCATAACTCCTAAGGTACGCTTACTCTCTTGACCCTACTATGGTATTGGCTTGTTTGTATGTATGCTCGTATAAATGCTTGGCTAGTTAATTACTTATTTGAGCTACTTATTCCCTACGATTAGTATATTCATTTTGCTTGAAATATGTTGAATGAACCTTGAACATAATTAAACTTGTCCATTATACAAACCTAGTATACCTGCTTATATTCTCGAGGTAAGGGCACAAGGTTGGGCATCTTACTTGAGATGTCGAGATAAGGCGGACTGTGTCGATAAAAGGGTAGCTAATATTGAGCACCCTTACGGACCCTTCCAATGGGAAGCTAGTCAATGGCCATAATATGTTGTTGTTACAATGGAAATACACCTAAAATATGCTTTGGATAAAAGAATATCATTAATTGTTCTTGCCTTGTTTCATCTTCTTACTTATATGATGTTACTAGCAAAGCAACTTTTATAGTACTCTTAAACTGTTTACATTCCTTTGCATAGCATACTTAATGCTTTAGCATTAATATATTTTGTTTATCAAATTTGTAGTTTCCAAATGAAGATCCACTGCACTCAAGACTCTAAGCTCTACAATGAAATACAAATGGGTATACTTGAATCTAGAAATGGGTACATGCTTCTCTATCCCCTTTCAGTATCTTACTATATTTGGTGTTATTGCTTTTACATATATATTGCATGTGTGAAACTATGTGTCATTCTATAGACGGATGCTCAAACACTGCTACCCCTGACTCTGTAGTCAGTAGGGGTTGGATGAGAGTACCAAATGGTTTTGTGACAAATGGTATCAGAGCCATACACATAGGCCTCTATATATATTTAAGGCATTACACATCTTAAGAATCCTAGGAGGACTAAAATCCTTCCCTCAAATTTTAGAGACTCTTATAACATCACATCTCTTCTTTAAGGACCACCTAAGCCACCCAAGTAGATGATGATGATTAGGTAGAGTTCTCATCTCCTCATGTAATTCTCCCCTCATGACTATTAATCACATGAATTCTCAATTGTGGCTAGCTTGTGAATGAGAAAAGTAAAAATCATTTGAAATCATGAAAGTTTATTAAGATGATAATGCCATGATCTAATCTTAAACTGAAAACCCCATTTCATGTATGAAATTACTCTTGAAAGTGAAGTATGTATGTGTAAAGTTTATGAAAACTCAAGATCGAATATCCATGCTTTCTATGTTTGAGGTAAATTCTTGACATGGTGAAATATAGGGGAACTTGTGTTTTACACCTCATTCTGATGAGCTCCCTATTGATTAAACCCATGTTTCCCTATTGTTGATTAAACCTCAAACATAGTTGAGCAAACTCTTCCCCATTTTGACATGTGCAATGATCATGCCACGAAATGACCTTGTCTTTGAGACCCTGGATCATGATGTGAAGACTTGCTGCAAGAGGAAAATCCCCTATTGACTATTATTTCTTTTTGTAGACTCAATTTGAATGATATGGTGGACCTAGATCAAAATCTTGCACTATTGTGTCCAAACCCATGAGTTCTCAATTTGACTTCTCGATTTCTAAAGTCCACCCTTACCTTGATATTGAAAGGAAGGGAATTATATTATGACCTTGAACTCATAAAATCTCAAGATATGTTTGCCCTATTATGATCTTGATGTTTGACTCATGATCTTGTAAAATACAGTTTGATATTTGATACTCGCCCTATTTGGATTTGCTCGATGACTCAATACTAGTATGGACTAATCTACTAGATTAGGGTGGTAGTTGACTTGTGACTTTCCTAACCTAGGTCACATCTCTATTATGACTGATTCTAAATTTTCATCTTGTTGATTATTTAGAGTTTGGAGAGGTAACTCCTTCCACACAATTGTGATTTCTTGACCTAAGTCTCTAATAGGTTGAACCAATGATGATATTGATACTCTATCTTGAATCTTTATTTGATGATGATCTTGAAATATGATGATTTTGACTATAGCTTGTGGTTGATTTCCTAGAAAGACCTAGGCTAGATCATTCATCAACCTTGAATACCATGAAAATGAACTTGATATAGATATCTTAAAATGTTGCTCGAATAATGCTTGAAATGTTGCTCGATTGTTGCTTGATTGTTGGATATGAATGAATGATCATCCCTAAGTTCTAAATAGGAATCTAAAACCTGGCTTTGAAAGGTTTAGATTTACAACTTTAATGTCCCAACCTTGTCTCTCAATATGGATGTATGAAATCTTGACTCATGATTATTGCTCTTGGTTTTGACTCGACTGCTATAATCACCCTAATTGAATCTTGAGATCACCCTCAATATATGACTAATGACTTTCGTGCTCCTAAATCTCAAAATTTAAATTTTGACTATGTTGAATAAATCAATTTATGACTTAAGGGTGAGCTCCATGCAGACTAGGGTGGGGCCTTCCGGTGATTTTGAGCATGAAATTAGGATGTTAAAGTATGATGTATGTCTCGAATTGTAGAAATATGAATTCTCGATCATGGATGTATAACCCCACCTAGGCCAATGTAGACGCTAGTACCCTAATTGTTGGGAATGAAAGTCATTCTTGACTCTTGAATCAAAGAGCTCTATTCATTTGACCTAAAAATGTGATCTCTCCAAGTTTGGTGATATTTGGGACAATCTCTCCAAAATTGTAACTCATGTGATGATACTTCCAATTCAATTATCTATGTGACTATATGTTGACCATGATGCTTGATTGCTCGATTTTGGAATGAGAGGTATATTGTAAGTGGTAAGGATACCTGATGAGAAGATTATGAAGATCTTGATGTTGAATGGAAAAACTCAAACTTGATTGACGACTTGATATAATTTTGGGGACAAAATTTCTTTTAAGGTGGGTATGATGTAATAACCTAGAACTCCAACCCCTTTTATGTAATTCTTCCTTTTTCTTCCATTTCGGAGCCCAATTTTATCTCCAGTTCCAATTTCATGTTTGAATGCAATGTGATGCGTAATTGACAACTTCTGAGTGCAATAGATACCTTGATGACCCTCAACTTGACTCTAACTTAGTTTTAAAACATAACACTCATCTCATTCACATCCTTTCCTTTTATGATCATCGTATATTTGAATTTATATATGCCTTGTACTCATACTCATGATGTAGATATTATTCTCACATCTCCAATGCATGTTGTTTCATCAAAATCAAAGCTCATATCAAGTAGTTATGACCTTTTAAATTCCCTAGCTTACCCCTCTTCCTATGTTTCTCCACCCTCTTTGGGTATAGGGTCGGTCGTTTTGGGCTCACGCTTAGGCAGTGACCCACTCACACTTCTCTTCTTTTCCCCATCCCCATCATATTCTCCTCACACGTACATAGGGTCGTACACCGACTAGAACATCCCATGCTATGACGCCTCCTCTTTTCCCCCTCTCCCCTCGTCTCCTCCCCCTTTTGGCCGCTTGACCAGCTACGCTTGGCAGTGGGGTGCCAACGGGAGAGGATAAGACCAACTTGCCACTTCCACCACCTTGCTTCACCCATCCAAACCCTAAAACGCTTTGCCCTTTCTCCCCCTCTTCATTTTAACCCCCTCCAACCCCTCTACCTCAGGGTTTAACTCCTCCACCTGTAGTGGAAGCACTGGCTTCCCTGCTCCACACCCACCTACCCCAGTAACTCGCAAGCCCAATGCAACCTGCTTGGATGAGTTTTTGAAATGTGAACATCATCATGAAGACAATCGAGGAGCAAGACAATTGTGCTTCTCATTGTCTCCCTCCCTCTCTGGTCTCTCACACTCTTCGATCAGGCCCGACAATCCTAATGCAACCTGAGGCCACCCCAACGATAGCACGCGAGCCACTACAATGCCACTCTGGACGACGACCGTCGTGCACCACTGCGTCCTACTACCTATTCCCCTCCTTGCCCATGATCTTAAGTTGTGACCGAACATTTGGGTTCCCTTGATGGTGGTCTACCCTGGATCAGGCTTCACAGGGTGCGGAGGTGCCCCCTTGCCTCAATTGTGGCTCCGACGAGGTGGACGTTGGGCAAGGTAGCTGCTCCGCGCTATTTCATGCCAGTGTTGTACAAGATGAATGGGGAGCTGAGGGATTTGATGACCTTGTTTGGTTTTAGGGGAGGCAGAGAAGGCAGCGGAAACAAAAATTTTCTCCTCCCAAGCCCAGAACAAGGAAACGTGTCAATGTCTATACAATAGGAAAGGATGGTTTGTGGAATCATACCTTGTCCCGAGGCTTGCTCGGCGACAATACCTCGTGGCTTGTGCGGTCTTCACCTCTGGTCTTGGACGGTGTCTGTGCAGCTCCTGGTCGCACCGGGATTGACGACTCCTGGTCTCACAGGGACTATCAGGATTGACAACTGTCCTCCGAGCGGCAGAAATCTCTCGCCTCTGAAGTAGTCCACACAGACCACCTGGAACTCCAATCTCCTTATCTCACAAGGAATTGGAAGGAGTCGCACCCTCCTGTCAGCATACTAGTCACTGACACACTCTCCAGCCACCAGTCGCTTTCTGCAGTTGTCTTTCCCTTGTTGTGCCTCCCTTATCGGGTAGCACTTGCTCGGGCTCTCTCGGTTACCAAAACCAGAGAGAACGACAACTTTACAGAGAAACTGGTTGCACTGAGTTGTGCTTTGAGAAGCCCCCAATACCCCTATATATATAGGAGGGTCATGGGACAGGGTTCTCTATCCTAGGCAATATGGGACTAAAGCAGGAGTAGAAGGGTTTGGGATTTTCCACAAAAACAACCAACTCGCAACCTGAACCGATCGTTTCATTTCTAAAACGGTCTGTTGGGGACCTGAGTCGGTCGGTTGACACCTCAACCGATCGGTTGGGACCCATGAAACGGTTGGTTCACTTCTGAACCGGTCGTTTCGTGGTCCTGATCAGTTCCCGATTGACCTTTCTTCTTTTGTTTCTAATTGGTATCAAATACCAATCCTTGTTCCAATAAAATTGGGCAAGTGAAACAAAAAAGAAATTTCTCACCAATCCTACTTTCCCAACTTGCTTGGTTGCACTAGTTGAACCGATCGTTTCAACACTTGAAGCAATCATTTCACCTTGTCCATGAGCCGATCGACTCACCACCTGAGCCGATCGGTTCACCAAGCTGAGCCGATCGGTTCATCACATGAGCCGATCGGTTGGGAGTGCAGATTGTGCAGAATCAGTCAATTGTAGTTTCAATCAATCCGATACTCCAATCTATGTGTCCAACACCTTGAACATTATGACATTGAGCTATCAATTAATTGAGTGTTTAATTGAACTACTAAACTCCTTTAGTAATCAATCTAAACATTGTTTGTGGACAAAACTCCTTTTCTAGGTTAAATCCTATGTGTGTGACCCTGTAGGTCCATTTCACGTTGGCAGTGAAAGTCCATAACACTTATGACTTCACAAGAAAAGAGCGGTGCCTAGTCACACATCAGTGCTACCCAAGTGAAAAAGAAAGTTGGAGAACAACTTTCAATCCTACAATCCGTGAATGGTGTTACAGTGAATGTATAATTCCTTTGTCACTGATATCCTGAATGAACTCGAGGCATGGAACAGTCATCCTGTCAACGTTCATTCACTTTCTTGATCTCAGAGTAGATTGGAAGAGATATGTATGACATCAATATCACATATTGATTCACACATGCATGCACGCCTTTCTCAATCCTACTCATCAAGTGGCCATGGATATCAAACTCCCTCAGGAGGGACAAATACCATATCTATCACTCACCCCTCAAAAGCCACATGTGTCAAAGCCACCCAATCATCACCTTTATAACAACCCATGTTTTAGGACTGCGTTTGATGATGTCAAAGTATGCCCAACGACATGAGTTGAGTGTAGTGATTTCAGGTCAAAGAATCACACTCACCACTATCACTGTGAGTACTGACTGTGACTACCATGTCATGGTTCCATGTGTCAAACTCACGGTGGGTCTGTCCGGTACACTTGTTCTCTAACAAGTACCTATGTGTTTGGTTTGATATCTCTATATCATGACTAATGTGGGCTCCGATCTCCGAACCATGACATAAACATGATTAAAACTTAGCGGAAGCGATTCGATAAACAGCGGAAGACAAAAATCACGGGAAATTAAAACTTTTCGAGACAAGAACTTGAATCCATAAAAGCTTCTTTCATAACAACAGATAAACTGTTTATATCTCATGATAATTACTTCTTGAGTAATTATATACATCAAGATACAAAATCTCAAGAACTTATATAAAAGACTCCAAGACCTGAGAGTACAGAGGGCACATAGGACTGACTCTAACTACACCACATGGCAAGATAAATCTCCACCTGAGATTCTACTACTGCTCCTGGTGCTGCTGTTGCTGAGACTGGTCACCTGTAGGCTGGTTCCTTCGTCTCCGACGTCCACCTAAAAAGTTGAAGTCTACGGGGTGAGACAATTTTACATAATTGTCCCAGCGAGAGTTATAACTCTCCGCCAGAAGCTTTATTATAACATCAAAGATTATCTGAAGTAGTAAAGCCTTCAAAGTATTCAACAACAGTTGCAACTATATAACATAAGTTCAACATTTATGAGACATGAAGAAATATAAGCACTATTACAGTGTATCATCAATCAACTAACTCGTAGTTATCTCTAGCAGGTATACTACGTGGTTGATTATGTTTTACAAACAACATTATGCCCTGTGGAGATGAGGCATACCACTCATACTCCAACTGATCGCTGAGAAGTCATATCAGTATCATACATAGGTCATTAAGAGAGCCGGATTCTCATGACCTTCACCTTCCTCAGTCAGTAGGAGGATCACTTGTAGGACATCTCGTGTCTCTACTACTATATCTCACCAGGGTAAACTGGTCATTCGCTATTCTAGAGTCACAGTGGCGTTCTGTACTCTCTTCGTCATCAGGAGATTTCATGTTTATCTCCACTGATACGGATATCTGTGATTTCTTCGTTATCAGGAGGTTTCAGGTTTACCTACCACTGATACGACATGGAAATATAGTGAAGGATTGACGGATTACACATCTACATCACATTCCTACACTAGGATGTAAGGTTCTACACATCCATGTACCCCACATACTCAAAAGTATGTGCTCCAGGAGTTCCCTGAGGAACACCTGTTTCACCATCACTTGATCTCTGACAATGATGGATCTATGATCAGGGCACTACATTATACTTGATTATTTAGGTACATTTAGTATTCTTTAACAACATACATTGTTCTTCAAATAATAACAGTAGCATAATAGCTATAAAAGAAGAATACTAAATGTAACAAGCCTAACTCATATCAATCATAATTTCTTATTATACTCATCACAAGTCATCTCTAAAGCATGACTTTGATGGTATTCATGGCTCTCACAGCCCATTATCATCATAGGATGCCATTGACAAGGCGTCAAGTTACTTTTCTTATTCATAAGGCTAACAGTATGCCTTCAAGGAATATAACATCAATATCCATACCTGGATAGGATTACCTTCATATCAGAACCTGCATGGTTAATTTAACTGACAAAGATAATACAAAAATAAGGAATACATTTCCCACTCTTATCGTAACAGTTAACTCCTCTGATTCTCATCAATTGGAGTTTAATACTCATTTGCATGCCATTACCCTTGAATTAGGGTTTACTATTCACATTACGTTGAATTGAACTCATAACATCATCATGTATGAGTATCACTATCATTGATGCTCTCATATTAGTTAAAGATTCATCATTCATCATAATTAGGGTTTCTATGACTTCACACAGGTGGATCATACGCTAATTATGCACATTCATGTGTATTGAAAGTTCTTTAATTGAGTTTCCACCTAAAAAGGGTACTTTCTCTCTCTAGAAGTACTTTCTCTCTCCTCATACTAGTAGAGGGTGATAACACCACTCTAGATCAGGTTGGATTAAGTCATCATAGGCTAACATAGCCAAAAACATCACCACCATGTGATTAGGGTTTGATCTGATCAAGGTATTACTCAATTGACCCTTCAAGGGTATTTTGGTAATTTACCCCATTGATCATCATCATGGTCAAGTCATTAGTCAATTAATCCCTTGATGTCCTGGGTTATCATTAGGGTTTATATTAGGGCATAATTGATCCATTTATATCTTCAAATGATTGAGTGAAGTCAACCTTGAATCACCTTGATCGATCTCAACCATCAACCTCCCATTGGTTTGAGATCGTTTGAAAGAGTTGACCGTTTAGCCAATTTTGACTTCCAAGACCGCGAGGGTGTGTTGACCGTTTAGCCAATTTTGACTTTTCAAGACCGTGAGCCCTCATCTTACTCCAAGACCGCGAGCCTTCATCTTACTCCAAGACCGCGAGCCTTCATCTTACTCCAAGACCGCGAGCCTTCATCTTACTCCAAGACCGCGAGCCTTCAACTTGGTTTTAAGACCGCGAAGGTTATGTAGACTGTTTTCTCACCTTTGACCTCAAGACCGCGAGGCCACTCACGGTCTTGAGACCGCGAGCCCCCTCACGGTCTTGAGACCGCGAGCCCTCTCACGGTCTTGAGACCGCGAGCCCTCTCATGGTCTTGAGACCGCGAGGCTCACATGGTCTCAACCGCTTGGACCATCAACAAAGTTCAATGGTTACAACCGATAATGTCAACCAATGTTGAAGCCATCAAAGGTAAAAGCCATGGTGACCACTTATGGATTAGGTCAATTAAGATTATGCTTAACCAATTGGTCATTCAATTGACCCTCAATTGTTGACCAATTAGGGTCTATCAATGTTCACCCATCAACACTCAACAATGTGCATCAACACAAGGTTGAACCCTTCAATTGAGCTCCAATTGGCCCCAAACTTGGCCCAAACGGTCTTGAGATCATGTGGGTAGACCCCACATGGTCTTGAGACCGTTTGCCCAAGATTTCTTAAAAATCTAATGTGATTTGATAGGGGTTGAACCATGATTGAGTCACAAAATCAGAATTTTGATTAATTGATAACTTATTGCAATTGGGTCCTTAATTGATCAAATTAGCTTAACCCTAGACCTTACACGGTCTTGGGTGATTGTCCTCTCGGTCTTGAGACCGTTTGGATGACCTCCAAACGGTCTAGAGACCGTTTAGGTCAATCAACCCTAAAAACCCTAATTAAGTCACCATAAATTCAGTACTGATTTCATCTAGGGTTAGCCCTAGTAATCACCCTTCAACTCTTAGCTCGTTTGGAATTAGACCATCAAACATGGTGAGTTGTTAATTAACATAATTTTGAACAGTAATTTCATATGGTCAAAGCTTGGTCAACGAGCTTACACGGTCTTGAGACCGTTTGCCCAAAAAAGGCAATTTCAGACCGTTTGAAAATCAGGAATAAATTCAATTAAAGTTGTTACTTAAAAAGGCCATATCTCCTAATTCCTTTGGAGTTAACCTCTCAATTTTTGAGGGTGATTAGCCTACATAATTAGGAACATATTTATTATACGGTCCACGCTCGATCAACGGGTCCAAACGGTCGTGAGGACCGTTTGCCCTCTCGCGGTCCAGAGACCGTTTGCTCACCTCGCGGTCCTGAGACCGTGAGAGCAAGTTAGGGAGACCGTTTAAGAAAGTGAAAAGCGGTGGGTTTTTCTTGGAAATCACGCCTTCATCTCCTACCTCAAGAACAGTACGGATATCCCACGGATTTGCTTGCAAGGTAGCAAAGAAAGTAGGGAACATGAAGATCTATCATCTAACCGCATAAAAGAGATGTATATAGTAAAGCATGGGTGTAGAGTTATAAAACCCGCCTAAAGCTTGCTCCTTGAGCTCCAAGCTTTCAAGATCCAAGCTCTAATGTCGTCTTTGAGCTCTCACAGGTTGGCCAAGGTGAAAACTCCAAGGAACGATGAAAAGAGATGGCTAGAAAGGTAGAGTTTTGTGAGCTAGTTATCAACTTGACCTTGAATCTGAGTTCTGACCATGGAATTTAGGCAAAAGAAGGTCCCAAACCTACCTTGCACCCTTGGTCGTTCCTCTTGAGCTCCAAGACAGTCCTTAGTCGGCCAAGCAAGGGAAAACAGTGATATGCACGAAGGAAAGGTTCCTTTGCTTGAGAGGTAAAGTGTATATATACTTGGGTGGGGTTTCATTAAAGGCCCATAAGTTTCCCATAATTCCAACTAGGTCCTTCCTTCATTACTTGCTCGTCCCTTCCTCTTTATTCTAAGGAAAAACCTTCTCTTAAGGTCTAGAAAAAGAGGCAAAGAAGATCAATCTAATACTAAGGTACATACATAAAGAGCTATTGCACATATACCCTGATTATTCAATCACAAGGTATATTTCATAACTTGATAATTCATTTGAGGTGACTTCCTCATCATTTCTTCTCTAAATGATGGCAAGAGTCTTAAAAGATACATTAGATGATATATTTTTACAAATTGCATCCCTTAATTTGGGTAAATTGCATTTTACCCCAAATTAGGGTTTCAAGCACCAGGATTGCTTCCACAGCTGCACCTTGGTGCCCAAGCTTGGGAAATCCCTCAAACTTTACCAAAAAGATTCTCATGATGTTTCTACATCAGAGGAACACTTCAAAATATGCAATTTGCAAGTTAACCCTTCTAAATGGGTAATTTGCACATAGGTCCCTGTATTACAAAACAATGCTACAACTTTATATAAAAAGGAGCAAAAACTAAAATATATGTTTCTGAGAAACTTAATTACATGTCCAAAGTTAATCACAAGGACTTAATTACATAATTAGACAAAACACCTAGGGTTAGCTTATAACCCAGGTCAGGGATGTTACAACTAATGAGATTCTATCATCAACCAACATCACAATCTAGTATTTTGTGTCATTATTGCCTATCTACCTTCCACAATGACATCCGACTAGGGACATAAAAAGAATGTACAAACTCTTAGCATCCATATGATCTCATCGTTCAGGTCCTGAACCTGAAAGCATACGTCATTGAGTATTGTCATTTTCTAGACATTCAATCTGTTCTATCACTATCTCATATGACTGAACCAGAAAGAATTGGAAGCTTTCCTTTGATGTTTATCAAATCAATCTTAATGTATCCCACCAATCATCCCATTATTGGATCTCAGGGCATACATACCAACAGACTCCCACTTGCACTGCGAGCCAATCACCCTTGAATCATATTCATAGTGATCTTCAAACATGTCCCACATGTTACTGTGCTCTAGTGCGAACATAGTGAGTTATGGAAACACCTTGCCAAAGTCAGTATAAATTGCATGTCTCTCATCTCTTCATTGTACGTCACATGTATGAGATGGAGTTGTCGTAATATGAAATCTAGTATTCCTTTGCTAACCTTTAGCCACATTGCATGATCAAGGATTCCATACTTGTCATCAATGGGCAGAATATCTATAAGTTCATCTCATGAACTTCCAGATCCATATAGTATCCACTGTTGTTCTCTAACACATAGATACTCAGCATTTCCTTTTAAATGGTTTTATTGGAACACTTCCAATTATCAACAAACTTTCACTTTTATATATCCTATATATTTTGCGATTTAATTTTCTGTCCTTTCGGAAGTTCGCATCAATGTAACTCTTTACATTGAACTCTTCCTTATCTCCATAGAACTAGTACTTCTCAAGTACTTATCAAGTTCTCATGGTATTCCAGTAACCCTTACTGGAAGTAGACAGACATCCACTCGTCATGTCTCACATGCAAGTTATCAGGATGAGCACATCATATTGTCATGCCCTACATACAAGATGATGAATGCATTTTGTTCTTTCCATGTTGATACATGCAAGATAATGGGATGATTACATACATGATAGATCCATATCTATTCTTAGTGTTTCCATTCTTCATAAGAATTGGACACTTGGCCTTGGGATACTAACTCCATGTAACTTGGACAAATTTTCTCCCACTGAATCTGTGCATACTGAACCCTTTAGTACAGATTGCCAATGTATGTTTTCTCTTTTCAGGTCAAGAGGTTTTCGAGAACTATCTCTATAGATCTCTGTTCCTATCACATAGGAAACATCTCTATCTTCCTTTAAGATAATTTCCACTTTTGGATTTCCATTCTAGAACATTTCCATTTCACATCAACATGTGGAATGTGAACACGCTCCCACGAAATCATAGATCCCTTCTTTATCTTTGACATATCAGTCAAACCCTTTGACTATATCATCAAAGTAAAGATCCAATTCTGAGTTGCTTGTACTCAATCAATCACATTGATTAGTCCATTGTAACTTATAGACTTCATTTGCATTAGTGGATTCATAAACCTTATAGGTTGTGTCACGCACACATCCTTGTTTTATTCCTCATAGGAATGCAGTTTTAGTATCCATATGCCAAATGCTTAGTCATTAAGTTGTAATTAACAAGCATCATCCTTCTTAAAATGTTATCCATGCATATTAACACTTAAGATTAATTTGCACTTATGGATTTCATCCAATGGGTGCTACCATCAAGGTCATACCTTATGGTTCACATGGATGTCATTTAGGATGTAATGGTCATAAACCATAACTCAAAATTCAGTTCCTCATATTCATCTAGATAGTTGACTCATCATATGAACAACTCATCACATAGATAATTGAGTTGTATCTGTCAAGGATATAAGAACTCACAACTCCTTGTGATTTTTAATTTCCTTTGTTAGTGTGGGGTATTCTTTTATTTAAGAAGAATTTAGTTATTTGATAATCATTCTCTAACTCCTTAGAGTATGATTCCTTCTTGATTTAGACATCACCATACCTTAATCATGAGTTCACTATGACACACTATCATAATCACTCATAAGGGTCACAAACATTTGGTCCAAGTATTTCATTCATTGATCTCATCAAGAATTAACACTTTATACCAAATTTTCACTTCATCTATGATAATCTTGAACACTTCAAGATATTCATATTGGTATTTCTCTAAACACCATTTGAAGTATTAGCTTTTGTCCAATAGATATGTAAATACATCACATGTATCATACCTAATAGGATAATCGTTCTCCCACTACCTTTACTGAAGATTGATTAATCATGTCCAAGATATTCATGTCTCTTACTGGTTCTCTAACCAAAAGAGTCTAGATTTATCCATCACATGGAAACTAGAAATGAATTTCTCATGATTTATGCTAATTTGATTGTTTGAGTTATCTATAAATTTTAGGTATCATTTTATCTTATGCATATCAAATACCACAAGATAAACAAGGCATTGCCACAAAGATCATATCTTTGAGATTGAAACATCAACTTTATTAATTGCTATCATTGTCATACAATATGCAAAAATAAAGTGTTTCTATCTATTGGCAAATATGAAATAGCAGTTCTCAACTCTATTTCGTGCCCTTTAAGCTGAAATAAACTGAAAGATACTCCTATCTATGGCAGCAACACTTGATCCAATGATGGGTAATCCTTTCTTGGTCCTTTCACAAAGGCCATCACTTCTTTGTGGATATTGCATATCATATATGACATATCCATATCTTGGTATCATATACCTTAGATAAAGAAGCGGTTCATTTCATGATACCTTAGGTGGAGATATCCATCCCCTCCTTCATCTTCTTTTTTTCTTCTAGATATAGAGGGCAATTCCCTCATACACCCTTTCCCCATGTGCCTTGAGGCTGAAGACGGCTTGGATTGCTGGCTAGCATCAAAACACTTCTTTGCTTTGCCCTTGTCCTTTCCCTTAAGAATTACCTTTTCTTTGATCACATCAAAGATTATGGTTTTTCTTTCTTCATCTTTGCCTCCAATATCCTCAACATGTCCAACAACTCTGTCAACGCTCGTCAAAGTTGTTCATGTTTTAGCTTATCATGAATTGTATGATTCTCGCAACATTTGTAGTATCATACCAATAGCCAACTCTTGGCTCAGAGTGAATCCTTCTTAGTCAGGTTTTCCACATACCCAATCACATTGAGTGTGTGAATACCTTACTGGATCTCCTTCTGTCATGACATAATAGGACAGTGTCTTGGAGACATCATATGTCTCATGTTGTCTCTGCAACTCATAGTTCAGAGAACACAACATCAAGCACTCCTCATCAATGTCTTCCTCAGTATGCTTCCATAAATATACTTTCAACCATTGATGTGGTGGGATCAAGTTCATCTGGTTCTGGTATAACTAGGAGTTAGAGCTTTCGCTCTTTGATTGAGAACGGTTCTCAACGTACTAATCAACCGTGGAAATTATTCCCATTTAGCTTGTCCTTTTTCAAGGACCGATCGCAAAGAAAAGTGATTGTTGTTTTTTCCCATTTGTACTACAAAAGGAAATATGCAATTTTAGTCCAAAACTCTTTTGACTTATTTGATTGATTTGAAAAGTTGACGATATAATTAGGCCTTTAATTAATTATCACTCCCACTATTTTAGTTCAAATTGATAGCCCTCACCATGAATTCGGAATATTACAGCGTACAATCTTCTAGTGGGCAAGATCCTAAAATCCTCTAAGTCATGGACCAGCTTGGGCTGTCACCCACAACTTAGATCTATCAGGTAGGCAACTCTTGCCAATTGCATCATATGCAACTCTTGATAAGATTTCATATGCAACTCCTTGCCATGAGCATCTCCATGCCTCAAGGTGTTAGATCCTATCTAGGTCACCTTGCTAAGTCTGACCCAAAGCAAACACGATGAATATGCACCCTGCTTGGGCAGACCCACACATTCATCCTTCACGCTTCCACGAGATAGACGGTGCATCACGCTTCGGCGTGCCCACACTTGGTCGATCAAGCTTTTCACGTGTGTCGCATTTGGAAGGCATCTAAAACTTAATATTTAATAAGGGATTTGGTTTTTATATACATATACATATCCAATCACCACAATATATAGTATGTATCATATACATGCTATATCCCACAGAAAACATGTGAAATGATAAAAGAAATGATTATGGCCATCCTAATGTGATTCCTCGAGCCAAGAGGAATCACAGTCATCTAGGTCTACATCACATGCAACCTTTACAAGATGAATTTTGTGCTTTGCCTTTCTGGATTTGATCAACTCATCACATGACTGATCGGCTCGCCATCAGGCCGGTCGGCTGGGTGCCACCAGCCGATTGATTGGCTCCTCCAACCGATCGGTTTGCATGGTCGTCGTGCATCTCATCATGGCCACCACCCGCTCGTCTCACTCCTCGAACCGGTCATCAACCGATCGGCTCACTCCTTGAACCGATCGTCTCGAACGTCAACCGATCAGTTCATGCCTTGAACTGATCGTCTCAGCTGTCGTCAGGATGTCCTCCGTTCTTTGACATAACAGGAAATAAAATTATATCCTATTTTACATTGTAAAAATAGAAACCTCAAGTTACATTCGAGGGGAGCAAAGGAAGGAAAGAAATCTTGAATTATTTCAAGTTACATCAGGAATAAGAGAAAGAAGATCAGTGCACAGACCGAGATGCAAGCAACCACATACAACCATACAAAAATATGGTTTATTGGCCATAACCACGCTATACATTAACCACAAAACTCATTTAAGGGCGACGTGTATCGAGTGCATTCATATTACATATCATATACGTATATTGGGATTTGTGGATTTAGGATTGGACATGCATAAAGCCAATTTTATTCGCATTGTATGCAATAAATAAAGGCGACAAACCAAAATCGATCATATCAATAATCCTAAAGTATAGAGCAGTTGACGTGGCTCTGATACCACTGTTGGGTTTTAGGGGAGGTAGAGAAGGCAGTGGAAACAAAAATTTTCTCCTCCCAAACCCAGAACAAGGAAACACGTCAACGTCTATACAATAGGAAAGGATGGTTTGTGGAAGCATACCTTGTCCCGTGGCTTGCTCGGCGACAATACCTCATGGCTTGTGCGGTCTTCACCTCCAGTCTTGGACGGTGTCTGTGCAGCTCCTGGTCGCACTGGGACTGATGACTCCTGGTCTCACCGGGACTGTCGGGATTGACAGTTGTCCTCTGAGTGGCAGAAATCTCCCGCCTCTGAAGTAGTCCACACAGACCACCTGGAACTCCAATCTCCTTGTCTCACAAGGAATTGGAAGGTGTCACACCCTCCTGTCAGCGTACTAGTCACTGACACACTCTCCTGCCACCAGTTGCTTTCTGTAGTTGTCTTTCCCTTGCTGTGCCTCCCTTATCGGGTAGCACTTTCTCGGGCTCTCTCAGTTACCAAAACCAGAGAGAACGACAACTTTACAGAGCAACTGGTTGCACTGAGTTGTGCTTTGAGAAGCCCCTAATACCCCTATATATAGGAGGGTCATGGGATAGGGTTCTCTATCCCGGATAATATGGGACTAAAGAAGGAGTAGAAGGGTTCGAGATTTTCCACAAAAACAACCAACTCGCAACCTGAACTGATCGTTTCATTTCTAAAACGGTCGGTTGGGGACCTGAGCCAGTCGGTTGACACCTCAACCGATCGGTTGGGACCCATGAAAGGGTCGGTTCACTTCTGAACCGGTCGGTTCATGGTCCTGATCAGTTCCCGATTGACCTTTCTTATTTTGTTTCTAAATGGTATCAAATACCAATCCTTGTTCCAATCAAATTGGGCAAGTGAAATGAAAAAGAAATTTCTCACCAATTCTACTTTCCCAACTTGCTCAGTTGCACCAGTTGAACCGATCATTTCAACACTTGAAGCAATCATTTCACCCTGTCCATGAGTCGATCGACTCACCACCTGAGCCGATCGGTTCACCAAGATGAGCCGATCGGTTCATCACATGAGCCAATCGGTTGGGAGTGCAGATTGTGCAGAATTAGTCAATTGCAGTTTCAATCAATCTGATACTCCAATCAATGTGTCCAACACCTTGAACATTATGACATTGAGCTATCAATTAATTGAGTGTTTAATTGAACTACTAAACTCCTTTAGTAATCAATCTAAACATTGTTTATGGACAAAACTCCTTTTCCGGGTTAAATCCTATGTGTGTGACCCTGCAGGTCCATTTCACATTTGCAGTGAAATTCCATAACACTTATGACTTCACAAGCAAAGAGCGGTGCCTAGTCACACATCAGTGCTACCCAAGTGAAAAAGAAAGTTGGAGAACAACTTTCAATCCTACAATCCGTGAATGGTGTTACAGTGAATGTATAATTCCTTTGTCGCTGATATACCGAATGAACTCGAGGCATGGAACAGTCATCCTGTCAACGATCATTCACTTTCTTGATCTCAGAGTAGATTGGAAGAGATATGTATGACATCAATATCACATACTAATTCACACATGCATGCATGCCTTTCTCAATCCTACTCATCAAGTGGCCATGGATATCTAACTCCCTCAGGAGGGACAAATCCCATATCTATCACTCACCCCTCAAAAGCCCCATGTGTCAAAACCACCCAATCATCACCTTTATAACAACCCATGTTTCAGGACTACGTTTGATGATGTCAAAGTATGCCCAACGACATGTGTTGAGTGTAGTGATTTCAGGTCAAAGAATCACACTCAACACCATCACTGTGAGTACTGACTGTGACTACCATGTCATGGTTCCATGTGTCAAACTCACGGTGGGTTTGTCTGGTACACTTGTTCTCTAACAAGTACCTATGTGTTTGGTTTGATATCTCGATATCATGACTAATGAGATTCTTTCATCAACCAACACCACAATCTAGTCTTGTGTGTCATTGCTGTCTATCTACCTTCCACAATGACATCGGACTAGGGACATAACAAGAATGTACAAACTCTTAGCATCCGTATGATCTCATCGTTCAGGTCCTGAACCTGAAAGCATACGTCATTGAGTATTGTCATTTTCTAGACATTCAATATGTTCTATCACTATCTCATATGACTGAACCAGAAAGAATTGGAAGCTTGCCTTTGATGTTTATCAAATCAATCTTAATTTATCCCACCAATCATCCCATGATTGGCTCTCAGGGCATACATACCAACAGACCTGGTCGGGTGCCTGGGTCCACGAAGGGTGAAAGGCATCAGTAGGTCGTGTGGGGACGCCACCTGAGCATCTGGTGGTAATGGGTAGAAGTAGGAGTGGTTGGAGGTGAGTGTGAACCTTTGGCCAATGCTTCTGGGTGACATGGAGCAGTGAGCATGAGCCTTAGGTGTGAGCGGCCATGGGATCGAGATCTGATGGTCACAGGAACCACATAAAATTTTGGTAACTCCCCCATCTATCCCTAAAGTGTGCAATGCATATCTTCAAAAAATGATATCTCCTATATCCTTTGTCCAAATATGTCATATTATATATGATTTTGATACTTTTGATGAGATCTATCCAATGGAAATAGTTTTAGAACCTAGTTCTTCTTTGTTATCTCCTGATATCTTAAAAACCATGTCTTTTATATGCTATTTGAATGATTAAGGATGTATCTTGCACCCATTTAGTGTTGTTGCTTATTATATGACTCTTGATCTATATAACAGTAACTGTTAACCATTTTTTACCTTGAATGACGAAATGGAACACTTTGACCTACTTATGTTACTCTTTTGACATAAATATGGCTCTTGTATGTGTTTCATTGGTGCAACTTGTTGAATATGAGTTTTTGCCCTGACCTATCATCATGCAATGATTTAACTTCAAAATCAGTAAGCTAGCTTGATCTTTATACTCTTCTAGACCTATACCTCATTCTAATACTCTATGTCTACCATGTATGGTCTCAAGTAATTCCTTTATTCCCTTATATGTGATGATGAGTACTTATAACCTTGAACCTTTATGCCTTATGCAAAGTTGATCTTAAACTTTGAAACCGTAATGTTTACCTTATAATCAGTCCTTAAATTACTTGTAAGGTGAATTGCATTGTATCATACTCATATGCACTCATGACTCATATATGACAACTAATGTGATGTGAATATACATATTGATGGTTTTCCTCTAATCTTACATGAATGGCCCTCTAATGATTACCATGTCATCTTAGACTTGAAATCAATAGGATTGTCATGCTATTTACTCTATAATCATATCTTAATCTACTTATTGCTTCCATGTCTTGGAAATGTACAATATTGCATGAATTGATCTGGTATGACTAGTTATGATCCTACATGTTTAATCAATGATGTTAATCTAAATCTCACATTTCCCTAGCTCTAAATTAGAAATTATATCATGTTTACATCTAATCAAGTGTGGATGGTTCACCTAGATCTAGGACATAATGTTGATGCATGGACAAATAATGACATGCACGTTTGGAAGTTTGAAACTATGTTTGAACTAATAGAAACCTATGACTAAGGGAACATCCACATGACTCTTATGATTTTTAGATTATCAAACCTAGTGATCTAAGACACATTTCTATATCTTTCCTTACGAGGTTCCCTTGGTTTGGATCGTGCCTAGGTATCTTACTCAAGAATCATAACTCCTAAGGTACACTTACTCTCTTGACCCTAATATGGTATTGGATTGTTTGTATGTATGATCGTGTAAATGCTTGGCTAGTTAATTACTTGTTTGAGCTACTTGTTCCCTACAATTAATGTGTTAGTTTTTTTAAATATGTTAAACAGACCTTGAACATAATTAAACTTATCCATTATACGAACCTTGTGTACCTTCTTGTATTCTCGGGGTAATGGCATAAGGTTGGGCGTCTTACTTGGGATGTCAAGATAAGGCAGACCATCTCGATAAAAGGGTAGCTAATCTTGAGCACCCTTACAGACCCTTCTAATGGGAAGTTGTTTAATGGCCATAATATGTTGTTGAGCATAATGGAATACACCTAAAATATGCTTTGGATAAAAGAATATCGTTAATTGTTCTCACCTTGTTTCATCTTCTTGCTTTTATGATGTTTCTAGCCAAGCAACTTTTATAGTACTCTTAAACTGTTTACATGACTTTGCATAGCGTACTTAATGCTTTAGCATTAATATATTTTGTTTGTTGAATTTGTAGCTTCCAAATGAAGATCCGCTGCACTCAAGACTCTAAGATCTACAATGAAATACAAACAGATATACTTGAATCTAGAAATGGGAACATGCTTCTCTATCCCCTTTTAGTATCTTGCTATATCTGGTGTTACTGCTTTTACATATATATTGCCTATGTGAAACTATGTTCCATTCTATGGACGAGCACTCAAACCCTACTGCCACTGACTCTGTAGCCAATGCGGGTAGGATGAGAGTAACAAATGGTTCCCTGACAATGACTCTATAGATTGTAGTAAATAAATAAACAAGCAAGCATATATTTTTAAGCAATCCAGAAAACCCCAAAAAATGTCGACAAACTAATGTGGGCATTCATAGGTGTAACCACATACCTTGATCAAAAGTATCTGGTGTCCAAGAAAAAGACAATCCATGCAACCAACCAAGCAATTATCCTGAAAGTTAAAGCATAACACCCATGTATCATTATTCTATCCAAAATTCATCATTAAGACTGACTTGGGTCTCAAGTTAGCGTTTCATTAGGGTTTTGGCTTCCTAAACCGTAATCATCACTTTTCATGCCCTTTGGGTTGACAAACCCTAATCTTATCATAAATTGCACTTTTAATCTCAAGGAAAACCTAATTCATCAAATTAGAGGTTATTAATCTCAAATTAGTATCAATTTCCCCTTTTTATCCAAAAAAAAACAATCTTTTATTATTAAGATTAGTTGAAGTCCTTAAGATCATCAAAACTAACCAATTTAGGGTTTTCATTCATTTAACACATTAAAAATAGCAACTTTATGTACTTTTTGAAGTAGAGGCAGACCAAGACAATGATCATATTTTTATTGAATTCTTCATATTTTTCTAAGTAAAATCTATATATTACTTGTTACTATTGGACAATCCTACAATTTACTACGATTTTAACAAAATAAATCATTTTGGGCCAATGGGGGCCTTCCACCTAGGCAAGGAACCCCAGGTCCCACCATGCCAGCTAGGTTGGGCTGGCCAACTAGCTCTCATCAATGAAGCGGCTGGCCCGCATGGCATCTCACTTATTAAACAAAAAAAGAGAAAAAGACAGTGTTGCCCTTACCTCTTCAACATAGTGATGAGGGCATGCGAGTCAATTGCCAATGGATTGTCTTCAACCTTTGTTCATTCACAAGCATAGCAGTGCAGTCAACGACAAGGTTGACTTTAGCAAGGAGATCACCAGTGTGTGAATAGAGACCACTCTCTCCTCCCCCACACTCCCCGAAGTCACTGACACCTTCAATTCCTCCATTGATGGTTGAAGTCATCGGGATGATAAAAGAGAACTCCGAAGAGGAAAGAAAGATGGACTAGGGTTAAGGTTGAGACCAAAAAGAAATTGAGTGTAGGGAATTGACCGTGGGACTCGACCAAAGAGTTGGAAGCAACTTGTGTCCCCGCAGAGAGTCTAGGGTCCCCTATTTATACCCTTCTATGTCAGAAGGGTTAACTCTAGGATGGGAGATTGGGGGATTCTTCTAGAAGCCTCAAAACCCAATGAAATTTAGGGTAGGTACCTTCATCCTATTCTCACAAAGATGAAGCTCAAGTTTCCTTACTTGATCACTCATTAAATCTCTAGGAACATTGATTGGAAAGCCAACATGTTTGTGTCCATGTTTCCTAATCTCACCAAGGGTAGGTGACAATATTATCACCATTGTATCATAGATCAGTAGTCATCATCTGATGCACCTAGAAAAGGGGGTGAAAGAGGATTTCCTATTTTGAAAATGAAGTTGTGACATTTAATGTAAATCCTTTCACTTTAGGGATTCTAGAAAAATCCATAACTCTTATTATATAAATACTTTTGATCCCAAATTTTATAGGAAAGTCCATAATGACTTTATCTAGTCATTGGAATAATATTTCGACCAAAATTCTAAAAGAAAAATGTTTTTCTTAATATGCAAGTATTCCCTTTATAAGGTATACTTGAAGCAATAAAACACATCCTTTTATCTTTCTTTCTTTTCTATTTTCTTTATTTTTATTACTTTTATTATTAGAGACCATGTGAAACTGAAATAGAAATACTAGTGGCTATCCATACCACTTTCTAGAGAATTCCACACAATTCTCATTAGTATACTTTGTTATTATTTATTTTCTTTTGTTTTTTACTTATTATTGGATTTCCTTCTCTCCCTTTTCCCTTGTATCTATTATTGGGATTCACAAAATAGTAGACTTCATAAAATCAACAATCAAGGAAAATTGGTAAGGGGAAACATTTATTTCAAAACAAGCCACACACATTTCTAATATGCCCCTTTTATTCAAAGCATTGCATTTCAACTAAGAAAAATACAAGTGAAACTGAGGTTATAACATCCTTTCTCTCTTATAGGAATTTTGTCCTCAAAATTTGACAAATCATACAAATAATTCAGGATAAGACTTTTCCATGTCCATCTTTTGCTCCCATGTGGCTTCATCCTCTCCATGGTGCTTCTAGAAAACCTTTACTGTAACACCCCAATTTTCATATCACATGAGCAAAAGATATTTTCCTTTTTCAAATGGACAGAGTTACAAACATGATATATATTACAATAATGATAGGAAAGAACCACTACAGACTGTGCAAAAATATATTCTCATAAATTCTCAGGAAAGAAACTCTATTACAACTTCTTATACAAAAGAAACTTAATATCGTGATACCAGTTGATACCAACTCATATCAATTCAAGGACCGTGTAAATGGCGCCCCACCAAGAAAACCTCTTAGAAAGTAGTTGCATCCTCTTGTCATGACTATCTCCTGAAGTTCTGTACCTACGAACATCTCATCCCCAGCCATGCACAAAGGGAAACCTAGGTTAGACTAAGTGGCATTGAATTTCTAATAAGATAAAGATAAATATACTATAACTGAAAGATGAACAGATATCTGAAAGCTATAAACTTATACTAAAATGATGTGTCATTTATCTATGTCTTTTATCCAATTTGTAGCAACCATTATACTATAATACCTCCATTGTTGACACCAAAGTGGCCTCTATGGTGCAGCACACCCTCTATTAACACTATGTTCCCTCTATTGACACCGAAGTGTCCTATATGATGCAACACACCCTCTGTTGTCAATACGTTCCATCTGTTGACACTGAAGTATCATCTATGGTGTAACATACCCTTTATTGGCACTACATGCCTTCTGTGTCACCTACAATGTATGGCACAATGCGCCCTCAGAATCGTCCTGAAACTCTCTGGTGAGGACTTATCCTAAAATGTATAATTAATGTTATGATATCATTTTCTATCTTTATTCTTAATTTCTTAATTAGAATCTCCATCTCTCATTTTTGAATCTTCTCCTAGTTTCTTATCTCTGAATCTTAATCACTTATTGATGCATATGTTCTTAATTTCTATCTCTGAATCTAATCTATTATCTCTATATCTATATATCTGTTCTATAATTCTAAACTGAATTTAACTCTGGATCTAAAATATGACAATCTTATATCTGAGAAATCTTAATCCAAATCTCTATTTTCACATGAGGAGTTAACATAATTCTGACATCATATATTGGATATTCGAGTTTAAAGGCTTAATAAAACAAATTGAACTGAGCATAAAAATACTATAAATCTCAAATATTGAAATCTGATGACATGTCAACATTACTTAAATCGGATGAAATCTAGTTGACCCAAAGCATGACAGGATATGAATTATGGAAGTCTAAAAGCAACTTCATCTCTAAGTTACTATCTGGGGATGTATAGGTTGAATCATAATAGTAGTGAAATTCAATGGACATGGCCCACTTACCTTCATTGTAGAGAATTAAGTGTTTGCCTTGGGTCCTCCAGTCAACTCTAAATCATGAAAAGACAATAGAACGCAACTTGTGTTACTAATCATTACTCATTTCCCAATTAGATGTTAGTTAAATTTATAGGATTTGTCTCAATTTAGTCTTATATATGGATACCACCCTAAACTTATCTTGATCTCCTAATCAATTCTTATGTAATCTTATTGTATGTACACATCTAACCAATTCCTTGCATTACAAGCTTATTCTAAAGTATTCACCAAAACCAACACCAACTTGTATGCGACTAGATCCATCACTTATTTATAATAAACCTTGTAAAGTCTTATGTTATAATTTCATTCATATCTTTATAAACATCTTATTTCGAACATTCTCGATTATAGTTACATGCATGTTTCCAAAAAATATAAATACCCATGGTGACATGCCTCACAAATTAATCATAGTACTCCAATACTATTCAAACAATAACCAACAAAATTATGTATGGTATTGAAATCTTGTTGATGAGTAAATGCTATTCTAATTATCTTTATCATGATAACATCTAGTTTACGACTAATATCACCCTTCCACTCATTTTTGTAATTCATGAATCAAAGCCCTGATATTACTAACTAATCATAAGATATGCTATTCAAACCATTAAACTACATGTTCACATTACATCATACCTTCAAAACTCATGTGGTGTCGATCCCTAGAGCTCAGCAACAAGGTTCATACTTACATCACCAATTTTATATAACATCAACACATACAATCATATATATCTTTCCATTAAGCTAATTGTATCATATTATACTTACCATGGACTTAGACCTCTATCACTGTGTTCATCATTTGTCAAACTTTCCAATGAGCCCTTATACATCTTATTCTGATAACCATATCAATTTCCATGAACTCCTAAAGTATCTTAATCACATTAAAATCTTACATTCTTTGTTACCTTGCTATTTAATTTCCTACAGGCCTGATGGGCCTCATGGCTGGAGGCCCAACAAGTTATGAGTCCATAACCTGTCCCCTCCCATCTCGCTAGGAGACAAATAGGGAACGACGCCCCTAATTTATTGTGTTATAGGGCGCCATCCGTGGGGGCGTCGTCAGGGGACATCTTCTCATTCCTTGTCCACTAGCTTACAGTCCATTGAACGGAAAACTACATGTCCAACAAAGACCAGCTTACATATAGTGTCCCCTCACAATAGACACATGCAGAAGGGGATCTACAAATCCCATGTTCCACGCTAAAAATAGGGCAACACCGAACAAGCTTCTTCAGAGAGCTCCATTGTGACGACCGTCTCGCGAAAACAAGATTAACTAATGCGGAAGCATTCATCAAGCAGCGGATTAGCGAAAATCACTAAAAATTAAAACTTTTTGCAAAGAGATCCACACATAGGAAATCTTTTCCAACAAATGCCATTGTATATCATATACATCTATTTCAAACGTACATATCATGTACCATCTTTTTCCAGAGACTACATCATCAGCTGCCTTATAAACATATATGTAGGCAGCATACAAATCTCGAGGCATCAAGCCAAAACCTCAGACTGATATATCAAAAACACTGACTAAAAACTCCGAGGACCTAAGAGTACAGAGACGACACATAGGACTACTATCTATATGACTAGACAGACAATATCTCCACCTGAGATCTTATTGATGTCCCTGTTGTTGATGTTGCTGCTACTCTTTCCCTGTTCTAGGGTTTCTGCTCTGCCTTTCATGCATACCTAAAAATGTTTCCCACGGGGGTGAGACAATTGTAAATTGCCCCAGCGAGAGATATAACTCTCTGCCAGAAACATTGTTATAGAAGATTATGAAATTAAACTGAGCAGGGGTTACTTTTACATTATTAGGCAGAATTATTCTTCATAGAACAGAATAAGATAATCTCCATTTTCAATAAGAGCATTGTATCTACCCATGGTAGACTCATAGTTCATCCATCTACTTGTAATGAATACAACAGATATGAATAATCATCAATGAACTATAGATATATAACAGAAATGTAACATCAGCCAAGTTCTCTAGCATAACTTATTAATACAAATGCTACAAAGAAACATGATACTTGTTACCCAAGCATCACACATGGCTCACAAGGCCATTCATATCTTGTCACCTCTCACTAGGCAACAACTTATTCACATGGCTCACAAGGCCATTCACATCTTGTCACCTCTCACTAGGCAACAACTTATTCACATGGCTCACAAGGCCATTCACATCTTGTCACCTCTCACTAGGAAACAACTTATTCACATGGTTCATAAGGCCATTCACATCTTGTCACCTCTCACTAGGCAACAACTTATTCACATGGTTCATAAGGCCATTCACATCTTGTCACCTCTCACTAGGCAACAACTTATTCACATGGTTCATAAAATCTGTACACATTGTTACTTTTATTAAGCAACAACAACATCAACGCACAAAAAGCCAATCAACATTTATTATATAAATGTCACAGCCCAAACTTGGCTATATTCATCATCTCATCATACCTGCATGGTTATTAGGCATGATAACAGTCATACAAGATATTCATCACATCATGTGATACAATAGTAACACCATCATTCCTTAACCAGGAATTAGGGTTCACTATCAAACATGGCTTATCATTCCCTTTTCCCCAAATTAGGGTTAGGGTTCCCCATTTCTCATTAATTCAGACCCTCTTGAGTTAACCAACTTTATCTTGTATTAAGGTATTTGCCCTCTTAATACATTCCATCACAGAATACTCACCCTTAGCATATAATGCATAGGCCACACATTAGAATTGTCCAACTATCTCACATGATATGAACTTATCTTAGTTTAAGGCATAACTTTATTATAAAGTTTCCTATAAACAATCGCAATGATACACCCTCAACTAGGGTTTCACAAGGATACACCCTCAACCAGGGTTCACAATGATACACCCTCCACTAGGGTTTCACAAGGTTACACCCTCAACCAGGGTTCACAATGATACACCCTACACTAGGGTTTCACAAGGATACACCCTCAACCAGGGTTTATAAGGATACACCCTCAACTAGGGTTTCACAAGGATACACCCTCAACCAGGGTTCATAAGGATACACCCTCAACTAGGGTTTCACAAGGATACACCCTCAACCAGGGTTCATAAGGATACACCCTCAACTAGGGTTTCACAAGGATACACCCTCAACCAGGGTTCATAAGGATACACCCTCAACTAGGGTTTCACAAGGATACACCCTCAACCAGGGTTCATAAGGATACACCCTCAACTAGGGTTTCACAAGGATACACCCTCAACCAGGGTTCATAAGGATACACCCTCAACTAGGGTTTACTAATCATATATTGGATCCATGCATTTGTTATGCATTATTGATTAGTACCATTAAGGGTATCTCTCACCTAATTACATTAGGTTTCCAAAAAGGTTTGATCAATTAGACCTTCAATGACATGAGGTATCCAATTGAATTGGGGTTTTCAATGTTGATTCCTTCAATCATTGAATTCATGGAACCAATCATCAATTGGACCTATACTCATACTTCAATTGAGTTTAATAGGTCAACCTTAAACTGATTTGACCCTCAATTGACCCTCAATTGATCATCAATTAGGGTTTGATTCAATTGAATTAGGGTTTGGAATCGAAGATCCAACAACACTCATCAATGCAAGATTGGTTACTTTGAAACTATTGAACCATTATCCAAATTGGGTATGACCTGACCCCAAACGGTCTTGAGGTCGTTTGGATGACCTCCAAACGGTCTTGAGACCGTTTGCCCATCATATCACTCAAATCCAAGCCATCCAATTAAGGTTTGGATCATTGGATTGATCACCAAATCAGCATTGCATTGTATAACAGCTTGGTACCTTTAGACCTTCAAACACCTAACCATACTCAACCCTAGACCTCCAAACTGTCTTGGGTGACCACCAAACGGTCTTGAGACCGTTTGGCCCATCCATCCTTTGGATTCTAGTGAAAAATCATCAAGGATTGGTCTATCGAGTTGATCAACAATTCAGCACTTAATTGCAATATGATTGGTACCTTTGGACCTTCAATTGATCTACTATACTTGACCCCAGACCTCCAAACGGTCTTGGGGTGACCCCAAACGGTCTTGAGATCGTTTGGATGACCTCCAAACGGTCTTGAGACCGTTTGGGCTAATCAACCCAAAATCTCAAATTAACTCATTGTGATTTCAGCACTGATTTCAATTAGGGTTTGCCTAATTGAATAGCGTTCAACTCATGATTCCTTGGGAGTTAATCCCTCAAATTCGGTGATTCATTAGACCACATCATTAGGAACAGTAATCCCAAACGGTTAACGCACTCAAACGGTCTTGAGACCGTTTGCCCAAAAAGTTCAATTAAATCAGATTGAAAATCAGCACTTAATCCAATTAGGTTTCCCTAATTGATTAGGCTTCAACTCACGATTCCTTTGGAGTTAATCCCTCAAATTTGGAGGGTTATTAATAAACATAATTATGAACAGGAATCCCAAACGGTCAACGCTTGGTCAACCATCTCAAACGGTCTTGAAACCGTTTGCTCAACCAGGTCAAGTTAATCAGGTTGAAAATCAGAACATAATTCAATTCGATTGACTAATTGATTGGCCTTCAACGCTCGATTCCTTTGGAGTTAATCCCTCAAATTTGGAGGGTTATCAGCCTACATAATTATAAACAAAATTCCCAAACGTTCAACACTTCGTCAACCATCTCAAATGGTCTTGAAACCGTTTGCTCCCAAACGGTTTCAAACCGTTTTCCCTTAAACGGTCTGTTGAAACCGCATTGCCAATCAAATTAAAACGATTTGGAGTAGCTATCAAAACGGTTTTGCTTGGTAATTTTCTTTGGATAAGCATCTAGGATGATGTCATCATCCCATTCCTTCTAACAACCAAGAGCAGAAACCGTTCTTGATGGAAATTGCAGCAAAGAAACAAGAGTGTATCAAATTGAAGAAATCAATCAACAAGGCATAGAGAATTGATGCAATAGCAATGTTTAAGGGTTTGAGTTATAAAACCCGCCTCCAATTGAGCTCCAAATCTCCAAGCTCACGCCATTAATGGTGTATGAAGCTCTTGCAACTCCCTCTAGGCTCGTCCTCAAGCTTTTGGATGAAAAAGTTGGCTAGGGTTGAAGAGGAGATCGAAATAAGAAGGAATCCATAATTTATTTTCGATTTCCACCATGAAATCAAGGAGAACGAAGGTCAAGGGCTTACCCACAGGTTGGGTACGTGCTCCCTGCTCCTCCCTAGATCCTTGGTCAATTTTGCAAGCAAGGGGAAGAAGAAAATCCGAAAAAGGCCTTGGTTTGGGCTTGGAAATGGCACTTTTATAAAGAAATTGATGAGAGAGAATATGCCTTATAAAAATCCAATTAATCCAAACATTATGGCCGCCTCTTCCCCCTCAACTCCATGGATACGAGGCATATCCCTTTTCCTTTAATTCTCCTTCATTATCCTCAATTTAAAGAAAAGCAAATTAAGCACCTTAATGCTTATTATATTAATATCCCATATGTGAGTATAAATTACTTTTCTTTATAATAAGGTGAGTGGAATTTCACCTACTTAAGATATTTTCGTTCCTTATCTTGGCAAAGGAACGTCCATCCTTATTCAAAATCAACCCAAAACATTTTGGTTGAAAGCCCTTCCTTTATTTTTATTCATTTTTGCCCTAAATTGAATTAGGGTTTCAATTAGGATTAAATCTTGATTATTTTAATATCAAGATTCTCTCTCCTCCATCTTAATTCAAATGAGAAGTAACTCTCATTTTATTTGCTCTACATGATGCAAAGAAACATTAGGGACTTTATTGAAGTGGTAATTTGCATATTGAACCCTAGATTTTGGGTAAATTGCACTTTTCACCAAAACTAGGTTTTAATGCACAACATTGCTTTACAAGCTTAATCTTGGTGCCCAAGCTTGTGGAAACCATACCACTACATCACATTCATTATTATGATGTCTTAACATCAGAGGAAAATCTTATCATGCAACATTTGCAAGTTAACCCCTCGACTTGGGTAATTTGCACTTTAGTCCAAAATAAGCAAACATTGCTTCAACATTGCTCAAACAGGACCAAAATTGAAACATAAGTTTCTTATGAGGCCTAATTACTTTTCCCAAGATAAGATTAAGAATCTACTCAACATTATTAGACAAAACATCTAGGGTTAATTCATAACCCAGGTCAGGGATGTTACAAATTATAAACCCCTAACAAGGATTTCATCCTCGAAATCCCAGGAAAAGGAGGAACAGATTGTTCATTAATCATGCCCTCAAGTCTCCACATATCATCTTAATATCCTGGAGATATTATGAACTCTGTGATTCCACACAAAGCTCCTTTCATTAGTTCAACCTCATCAATGTTTCTGCAGAGCATAAACCCCTAACATATGATGTCCATATCATTGAAAGGAAAAAGCATAAAAGAACATACATCTATCATCACCTAAGAATATTATCAAAAGGGGTAAAACATATATGTCTAACAAAGATAATTCATTCAACAATCCTTTATTTGTTTGGGAAAATTCACCGAGAAGTTTCACAAAGTATGTTCACTGAGTATGTTCACTAAGTATGTTCACAGAGTATGTTCACAAAGTATGTTCACATAGTATGTTCACAAAGTATGTTCACAAAGTATGTTCACAGAGTATGTTCACAGAGTATGTTCACAGAGTATGTTCACAAAGTATGTTCACAAAGTATGTTCACAAAGTATGTTCACAGAGTATGTTCACAGAGTATGTTCATAGAGTATGTTCATAGAGTATGTTCACTAAGTATGTTCACAAAGTATGTTCACAAAGGATGTTCACAGAGTATGTTCACAGAGTATGTTCACAAAGTATGTTCACAGAGTATGTTCACTGAGTATGTTCACTAAGTATGTTCACAGAGTATGTTCACAAAGTATGTTCACAGAGTATGTTCACAAAGTATGTTCACAAAGTATGTTCACAAAGTATGTTCACAGAGTATGTTCACAGAGTATGTTCACAGAGTATGTTCACTAAGTATGTTCACAAAGTATGTTCACAGAGTATGTTCACAGAGTATGTTCACTAAGTATGTTCACAAAGTATGTTCACAAAGGATGTTCACAAAGTAAGTTCACTAAGTATGTTTTTGAAAATATTCACTAAGGAAGTTCACTGAGTATGTTCACTAAGTATGTTTTTGAAAATATTCACTAAGGAAGTTCACTGAGTATATTCACTAAGTATGTTTTTGAAAATATTCACTAAGGAAGTTCACTGAGTATATTCACTAAGTATGTTTTTGAAAATATTCACTAAGGAAGTTCACTGAGTATGTTCACTAATTATGTTTTTGACAATATTCACTAAGGAAGTTCACTGAGTATGTTCACTAAGTATGTTGTTTGGGAAAATTCACCTAGATCTTCCTATTTAATTTCATTATATTCTCTAGATTGTTTCAGAATGACTACTTGATCAGAGTAATCAAAAAGATAACAATCTAAGAGTTTCATACTTGCCTTATCTACAATAATCATATACCTGGCCAGGGTATACAAGTATTGTAAGATCAGGTAGTATGTACCTTATTTACTATCATATTCCTCACTTTTCATACCATTATACATACATGATTTTCCATTCATAGATTTCCTCCAGGCATCATTTTCTAAATCTCATCTTATGGCCCCTCCTTGAGCACTACCATCACAGATATACTGTTTGTCTAAACTCATGGTAGAGTCTAATTTCTTGCCATAAGTTAATCTTTTCCATATTTTCCCTTGTTCCAACATGACTATGTCATTCAGGAATCCTTTCAAAGCCCAAAGCTTATGTATTAAGGACTGGTGACCTAGGTTGTAACACCAATATCCAGTCTTCTTTATGCATCACTGTTGCCCTGATTTGCCCAATAAGAGCATGATCCTAGGATTCTCTATCCTGATCAGGTCTTAATGGGGATTTTCAGGCACTCATTCTATTCTTGCATGATCCTTGCACCACTTCTTGGTGCAACAATATTGCCCTAAGCAATGTGTTCCTTGTGCTCTCCAATCATTTTAAAACTTTACCCTTTCTCTGCACAAGCAGAAATCATTATAGGGTATACTGGAGGACACTAACACAGACTCGATACCTTAGTCCTATGTCTCTGTAGACTCAGCGAACCTAGAGCTCTGATACCACTAAATTGTGACGACCGTCTCGCGAAAACAAGATTAACTAATGCGGAAGCGTTCATCAAGCAGCGGATTAGCGAAAATCACTAAAAATTAAAACTTTTTGCAAAGATATCCACACATAGGAAATATTTTCCAACAAATGCCATTGTATATCATATACATTCTATTTCAAACGTACATATCCTGTACCATCTTTTTCCAGAGACTACATCATCAGCTTCCTTATAAACATATATGTAGGCAGCATACAAATCTCGAGGCATCAAGCCAAAACCTCAGACTGATATATCAAAAACACTGACTAAAAACTCCGGAGACCTGAGAGTACAGAGATGACACATAGGACTACTATCTATATGACTAGACAGACAATATCTCCACCTGAGATATTATTGTTGTCCCTGTTGTTGTTGTTGCTGCTGCTCTTTCCCTGTTCTAGGGTTTCTGCTCTGCCTTTCATGCATACCTAAAAATGTTTCCCACGGGGGTGAGACAATTGTAAATTGCCCCAGCGAGAGATATAACTCTCCGCCAGAAACATTGTTATAGAAGATTATGAAATTAAACTAAGCAGGGGTTACTTTTACATTAATAGGCAGAATTATTCTTCATAGAACAGAATAAGATAATCTCCATTTTCAATAAGAGCATTGCATCTACCCATGGTAGACTCATAGTTCATCCATCTACTTGTAATGAATACAACAGATATGAATAATCATCAATGAACTATAGATATATAACAGAAATGTAACATCAGCCAAGTTCTCTAGCATAACTTATTAACACAAATGCTACAAAGAAACATGATACTGGTTACCCAAGCATCACACATGGCTCACAAGGCCATTCATATCTTGTCACCTCTCACTAGGCAACAACTTATTCACATGGCTCACAACTCCATTCACATCTTGTCACCTCTCACTGGGCAACAACTTATTCACATGGCTCACAAGGCCATTCACATCTTGTCACCTCTCACTAGGCAACAACTTATTCACATGGTTCATAAGGCCATTCACATCTTGTCACCTCTCACTAGGCAACAACTTATTCACATGGTTCATAAGGCCATTCACATCTTGTCACCTCTCACTGGGCAACAACTTATTCACATGGTTCATAAAATCCGTACACATTGTTACTTTTATTAAGCAACAACAACATCAATGCACAAAAAGTCAATCAACATTTATTATATAAATGTCACAGCCCAAACTTGGCTATATTCATCATCTCATCATACTTGCATGGTTATTAGGCATGATAACAGTCATACAAGATATTCATCACATCATGTGATACAATAGTAACACCATCATTCCTTAACCAGGAATTAGGGTTCACTATCAAACATGGATTATCATTCCCTTTTCCCCAAATTAGGGTTAGGGTTCCCCATTTCTCATTAATTCAGACCCTCTTGAGTTAACCAACTTTATCTTGTATTAAGGTATTTTCCCTCTTAATACATTCCATCACAGAATACTCACCCTTAGCATATAATGCATAGGCCACACATTAGAATTGTCCAACTATCTCACATGATATGGACTTATCTTAGTTTAAGGCATAACTTTATTATAAAGTTTCCTATAAACAATCGCAATGATACACCCTCAACTAGGGTTTCACAAGGATACACCCTCAACCAGGGTTCACAATGATACACCCTCCACTAGGGTTTCACAAGGTTACACCCTCAACCAGGGTTCACAATGATACACCCTCCACTAGGGTTTCACAAGGATACACCCTCAACCAGGGTTTATAAGGATACACCCTCAACTAGGGTTTCACAAGGATACACCCTCAACCAGGGTTCATAAGGATACACCCTCAACTAGGGTTTCACAAGGATACACCCTCAACCAGGGTTCATAAGGATACACCCTCAACTAGGGTTTCACAAGGATACACCCTCAACCAGGGTTCATAAGGATACACCCTCAACTAGGGTTTCACAAGGATACACCCTCAACCAGGGTTCATAAGGATACACCCTCAACTAGGGTTTCACAAGGATACACCCTCAACCAGGGTTCATAAGGATACACCCTCAACTAGGGTTTACTAATCATATATTGGATCCATGCATTTGTTATGCATTATTCATTAGTACCATTAAGGGTATCTCTCACCTAATTACATTAGGTTTCCAAAAAGGTTTGATCAATTAGACCTTCAATGACACGAGGTATCCAATTGAATTGGAGTTTTCAATGTTGATTCCTTCAATCATTGAATTCATGGAACCAATCATCAATTGGACCTATACTCATACTTCAATTGAGTTTAATAGGTCAACCTTAAACTGATTTGACCCTCAATTGACCCTCAATTGATCATCAATTAGGGTTTGATTCAATTGAATTAGGGTTTGGAATCGAAGATCCAACAACACTCATCAATGCAAGATTGGTTACTTTGAAACTATTGAACCATTATCCAAATTGGGTATGACCTGACCCCAAACGGTCTTGAGGTCGTTTGGATGACCTCCAAACGGTCTTGAGACCGTTTTCCCATCATATCACTCAAATACAAGCCATCCAATTAAGGTTTGGATCATTTGATTGATCACCAAATCAGCATTGCATTGTATAACAGCTTGGTACCTTTAGACCTTAAAACACCTAACCATACTCAACCCTAGACCTCCAAACGGTCTTGGGTGACCACCAAACGGTCTTGAGACCGTTTGGATGAGCTCCAAACGGTATTGAGACCGTTTGGCCCATCCATCCTTTGGATTCTAGTGAAAAGTCATCAAGGATTGGTCTATCGAGTTGATCAACAATTCAGCACTTAATTGCAATATGATTGGTACCTTTGGACCTTCAATTGATCAACTATACTTGACCCCAGACCTCCAAACGGTCTTGGGGTGACCCCAAACGGTCTTGAGATCGTTTGGATGACCTCCAAACGGTCTTGAGACCGTTTGGGCTAATCAACCCAAAATCTCAAATTAACTCATTGTGATTTCAGCACTGATTTCAATTAGGGTTTGCCTAATTGAATAGCCTTCAACTCATGATTCCTTGGGAGTTAATCCCTAAACTTCGGTGAGTCATTATACCACATCATTAGGAACAGTAATCCCAAATGGTCAACGCCCTCAAACGGTTTTGAGACCGTTTGCCCAAAAAGTTCATTTAAATCAGATTGAAAATCAGCACTTAATCCAATTAGGTTTCCCTAATTGATTAGGCTTCAACTCACGATTACTTTGGAGTTAATCCCTAAATTTTGGAGGGTTATTAATAAACATAATTATGAAAAGGAATACCAAACGGTCAATGCTTGGTCAACCATCTCAAACGGTCTTGAAAACGTTTGCTCAACCAGGTCAAGTTAATCAGGTTGAAAATCAGCACATAATTCAATTCGATTGCCTAATTGATTGGCCTTCAACTCTCGATTCCTTTGGAGTTAATCCCTCAAATTTGGAGGGTTATCGGCCTACATAATTAGTAACAAAACTCCCAAACGGTAAATGCTTGGTCAACCATCTCAAACGGTCTTTAAACCGTTTTCTCCCAAATGGTTTCAAACTGTTTGCCCTTAAACGGTTTGCTGAAACCGCATAGCCAATCAAATTAAAACGATTTGGAGTAGATATCAAAACGGTTTTGCTTGGTAATTTTCTTTGGATAAGCATCTAGGATGATGTCATCATCCCCTTCATTCGAACAACCAAGAACAGCAACCGTTCTTGATGGAAATTGCAGTAAAGAAACAAGAGTGTATCAAATTGAAGAAATCAATCAACAGGGCATAGAGAATTGATGCAATAGCAATGTTTAAGGGTTTGAGTTATGAAACCCGCCTCCAATTGAGCTCCAAAGCTCCAAGCTCACGCCATTAATAGTGTATGAAGCTCTTGCAACTCCCCCTACGCTTGTTCTCAATCTTTTGGATGAAAAAGTTGGCTAGGGTTGAAGAGGAGATCGAAATAAGAAGGAATCCATAATTTATTTTCGATTTCCACCATGAAATCAAGGAGAACGAAGGTCAAGGGCTTACCCACAGGTTGGGGACGTGCTCCCTGCTCCTCCCTAGATCCTTGGTCGGTTTTGCAAGCAAGGGGAAGAAGAAAATCCGAAAAAGGCCTTGGTTTGGGCTTGGAAATGGCACTTTTATAAAGAAATTGATGAGAGAGAATATGCCTTATAAAAAACCAATTAATCCAAAAATTATGGCCGCCTCTTCCCCCTCAACTCCATGGATACGAGGAATATCCCTTTTCCTTTAATTCTCCTTCATTATCCTCAATTTAAAGAAAAGCAAATTAAGCACCTTAATGCTAATTATATTAATATCCCATATGTGAGTGGAAATTACTTTTCTTTATAATAAGGTGAGTGGAATTTCACCTACTTAAGATATTTTCGTTCCTTATCTTGGCAAAGGAACGTCCATCCTTATTAAAAATCAACCCAAAACATTTTGGTTGAAATCCCTTCCTTTATTTTTATTCATTTTTGCCCTAAATTGAATTAGGGTTTCAATTAGGATTAAATCTTGATTATTTTAATATCAAGATTCTCTCTCCTCCATCTTAATTCAAATGAGAAGTAACTCTCATTTTATTTGCTCTATATGATGCAAAGAAACATTAGGGACTTTATTGAAGTGGTAATTTGCATATTGAACCCTAGATTTTGGGTAAATTGCACTTTTCACCAAAACTAGGTTTTAATGCACAACATTGCTTTACAAGCTTAATCTTGGTGCCCAAGCTTGTGGAAACCATACCACTACATCACATTCATTATTATGATGTCTTAAAATCAGAGGAACATCTTATCATGCAACATTTGCAAGTTAACCCCTCGACTTGGGTAATTTGCACTTTAGTCCAAAATAAGCAAACATTGCTTCAACATTGCTCAAACAGGACCAAAATTGAAACATAAGTTTCTTATGAGGCCTAATTACTTTTCCCAAGATAAGATTAAGAATCTACTCAACCTTATTAGACAAAACATCTAGGGTTAATTCATAACCCATGTCAGGGATGTTACATCCATGGTCGACACTCAAGCCACACGGCTCATGCCCAGTCCTCCATCGACTTCGATTGTGCCCTAGCAACCAGGGAGGCACCATCTCTATGCCCAGTTGGGCTCCTAAAAGCCCAATCCTTCACCTTCATGTCTTCCGCTGCAAGGTCATCTTCCTCCATTGTCTTCTCTATCTCTCTCTTTGCATGCATCGACTCTTGAAACCCTAGATTCTACTCCGACCAACCTAATACTTGGTAGATCTGAGCCTTTTATAACCACTAGAACATATATCTCGCAAGGAGATCAGATTTTTATAAGCAACTCTATAGACTACTATATTATGCTTTTTAAATCTTAAATTTTGGAATTACATTATATTTCCATTATCTTTCCTTAGGAAATATTTCATTTCAAAATTAATTAGATGGATACTCCAAACCTATCTTTTAAGTAAAAAAAACTAGATAAATACTGAATTAATTACCTAGGTCACTAGATAATTCATAATCATCTGAAATCCCCCCCATATTGTATTCTAATTATACATCTAGTACATATATTGTGAGCATTAAATACTCTATTTCCAATTTGTTCTTCAAGGACCTGTTTGTAAAATCTAACTTGCCTAATTGGGCTAGAATTGATTTCTAGGGTACATGACCCATTCCATGGTATTCAAAAGGGTCCTTTCATTTGATCAATATTGCATTTCTTTCTAATTACTAAGGCCATGACTAGGTCTAGGGCTCAAACCATCAACTATAGTTGCCATACTTCCTTAATAGTTACTCTTGTTGTCTCCACATATCATAAAGTACATATGAAATTTCCAAACCTCGAGGATATTATCAGAACGGTCCCACTTGTACAAAATACACCCTCAACAATCTGTTTCCTTTAAACACGTATATCATGAAAATTGGAGGGAGTCTTATTGTAACTGTAAATCTAACACATGTTGAATTCATCAAAAACTTAATCATGTACTTAGTATGTTCCAAAAATTAGGGGTGTGACAATACAACCCACTTTTTTTTGGGGAATTTTGTCCTTGAAATTTAACTGCATTACAGGAGGCTACCCACCTTAGGGTTTCACATACCTTACAAACACTAGCTCTTAGCAATTGTCATAAAGTCCCATAGGTCCATTCAAGGTATGACCTTCTAATGGATAAAAAACTATGTCTAGCATCTTTATTTAACCATCGCGTACGGCCAATATGGAAATCTATAGGAAAATCTTAAGCATAAACGAGAACTCTTTCTTTACTCTTAATTCTTTCTTTTTACCTACATATCTCTAGAAACATGTACTTAGGCATACGAGTCTTGTGACCTGCACTAAGGTGCCTGAATCGCATAACCTGCACATAAGGCCTGAGATATGTATCTGAATTGGTCAACACTAAGGGCCTAGACCTCATGACTTACACAAAGGGCTTGGGTCATGTCTCTTAAATTGACCTACAGTAAAACTTGGGTCTAACTCCACAATCTGATGTCATCTTATATGAATTTTGATGCAGTTTGATATCATGGTCTTGCCACGACCATAGATCTCAATGCATAAATATTAATAGAGTCTTATCGTGAAATTTAAAGCATACATCTTAGTGAACTTACATCATAAATCATAAAGCATTATGTTCTCATACTCCTATCATGACTCAAGTCATGAATATTAATAAAACCTTATGGTGGAAATTAATCATGACTTGAATTTATCTCATAAATTTATCATGTACTAGATTCTTAGATCTTAATCATCTAGGATATGTTAATAACATATCTTTACTTGAGATATTGATTGTATGAAAGGACATAACCATGAAAGTACAAAATTTTTACTTGCATGTCTTATCTTAATATTGTTCTGAATGGCTTTCTTCATCTTATCATGGTGCTCTAGGTTAGGTCAACAAATATTAATAACTCTCTCATGAAACTATTCTTATCCTTGAGAATATTGATCACACCTTGATCAAGCAACTTCTCTAGGATCTGTCTTGTGTGAAAATCATTTAAAAGCCAACTTTATAACAATCCCAGATCATTGATCTGTACTATTACATATCTTTTATCAAATGCTTAAAACATTTTAATATATAATCTTAAAGAGTTTTATTCACCTCTAGAAATCATCATACCTTAAGCTTAAACTCATTTCATAACATCAATTATATTATCCTTGACTATCTTCTTTAACAACCATCATGATTAGACTTGTGACTATAATCCCTCCTTGGGATGAGAGTCCTAAGGACATCAAGAGCTCTCTAATTCTCATCAAGTATAGCAGGAAAATACCTCATCTCCATCCAATCATTATTCCACTTTAAAGCCAAGCCATTAATTTATTTCAACATGTTTACCTTTGGTATGCATTTTAGGGTTCTTGTAACGACAATTGAACAAATCATTACTAATTAAGAGGAATTAAAGATAAACAGTAGATTAACGAAAATCACTAAAAATTAAAACCATTTTTCAAGGAGATCCATTCCAAAGAAAACTCTTACTGAAAGGTCCAAAACCTTATATACATCATTATTCACATTGTACATATCCGATACATCTCATCTCGAGAATAACATATAACAGTTGCTTTACCTAACTACACATGAAAAACATAAAACCTCGAGGCACGTAAGCCAAAATCTTTTATTGATCATAAAACCAGTACGAACCAACTCCAAGGACCTGAGAGTACAGAGACGACACATAGGACTTCTATTTATAAGACATGACAGACATTACACTCAACCTGAGCTGTCCCTGCTACCTCAGCTATTGTTCCTCCTCTACAAAAAGGTCTTCACCTCCTCGTGCATGTCCACCTAAAAATTTGGATCCCACGGGGGTGAGACAATTGTAATTGTCCCAGCGAGAGATATAACTCTCCACTGACCATATTATTATCTCAAAATTAAGCATTTATAAACTGAGCAGAGGTTCTTTTTATATGAACAGGAAGGATAATTCACTGTATGAACAGAATGAAGTAATCTCCTTAGTTGAGAACATTGCATCTACCCATGGTAGAGTTATAAATCATCTATCTGCTTTGCAAGGAATGTAAAGAAACATAAATCACATCTATCAATTAAGGATGCATAAAAGAAATGTAACATCAACCAATGATTTCCGTATTCAATCCTTAAGAAAACATGTTATACGGCTGATTACATTTTACAATCACACTTATGCCCTGGGGAGATGAGGTATACCGCTCATACTCCAACTGACAACTGTGAAGTCAAAATCGGTACCATACAAGGTCAATGGAAGAGCCGGCTACCATGACCTCATACTGTCTCGATCAGTGCGAGAAAACGAGCAGGACTATGTCAACTGCTAAATAGCTTTCCAGGGTATACTGGCAACTTCGCTATAGAGTTGCAGGGTCAGCTGCACTCTCCTCAGGATTGAGAGATCTCGTGTTTATCTACCATCAACCTGAGGAAGGGTCGATTAGATTTCGTGTTTATCTACATCGAATCCCAACCAATAATGAAGGATTGAGAGATTTCATGTTTACCTACCATCAATCCCTCATTCGGGGCATACAAATATTTTCGCCCATCACCCCCACATATTCAAAAATATGTGGTCTCCAGGAGATCCCATAGGAAAACATGTTTCACCATTCAGCAATTTACTGACGCTGATGGATCTATGGTCAGGGCTCTACATGATAAGATTCCACTTGATTAATTAAGTGCATTGCCATATTCTTTTAGCATCAGTCAAGTTTTCAAACATGAATTATTATGACAAATGTTACAAAGAACAAGTGTAATACATCTATCAAGTACTTTCAAATCTTTAGAACACATAATACTTGGGATCTCATTCCATTATCACATTACTGGGAATTATCATCCCTTCACATCATCATTATCATGATTACTGGATCTGGGTATTCAAACACTTAGTTCATCACAGAACACTGTTACCACTTATCAGGTAACTATTATTTCTAGGTCCTCGGACCAAGGTATACATGATACTTGTTGTACAAGCATTTCTCATGGCTCACAAGGCCCATTATGTATCTTGTCACCTCTCACTAGGAAACAAATTATCACATGGCTCACAAGGCCCATTACACATCTTGTCACCTCTCATTAGGCAACAACTTATTCACATGTCTCACAAGGCCATTACACATCTTGTCACCTCTCGCTAGGCAACAACTTATTCACATGGCTCACAAGGCCATTAGTCATTATACTTTTTATAAAAGTATTTAACATGCCTTACAAGGCTTATGCAATAAAAGAAATACAACCTTCCCATCATTAGGGTTAGGGTTTTACTTTCTTATCGATTAGGGTTTCTCTTACATATCATTACCCTTCATTAGGGTTTTCCATTATTAACCATTTAGGTTTTCAAGGTCATATTATCAATGATCAAACCCTAATTCATTGCTCCACACATCTAGGAGAAAACATTAATATCATAAGTATTCAATCATACTTATATATTCTCATCATTTATCATTAAATGATTATCCACACAAGGTAAGAGTTCATCTCTCATCCTTACCAGAGTATGATTACATCATACTTTATTAACTTGGCTTATCCCTTTATCAAGGTATGTTAACCCACACTTATCAAAGTGTATTAAACTCATTACATCTCATTATAACAAATGACATAACACACTTCATGTGTTACTCATCTAAGTATATTGGATTTGAGGTGCATCAAGGTATATCATCCTTGAGGTTTTGGATGTGATATCTATCATGTCTTGATGTATTACTTCCCTAATCACTTTTAACATACTTAAGTTCATCAACTTATCTTGTATTAGGGTATGTCACATCCTAATACTTTATGCACTAGCTCATCAAATTTATCATGTAATTTATTAGTCATAAGTCACACATTTGAATTATTCAACCATCATCAATAATATGGACTCATCTCAGGTTAAGGCATTGTTGATATGAGGTTGTCCATTATCAACCACTTTAGGTGTTTCACCTATCAAGGTATTAGCCACATCATTACTTGGTATTCCACTCATCACTTCTAAGAGTGTCTTACTCTCACCTTTACAAGGTGTCTCGGGTTGGAGGTGTATTCAATCACCATATCGGGTGGCTCACCATCTAGGGTTGGCTGTGACGGATTAGGGTTTGCCATATCAGGCTCAACCCAATATACAAGTCAATTGGAGTGTAGGGTACCAAACCATATTGGGATACACCATCAAACATTAGGTTTCAACACCCATGTCGGGTTAGGGTTGATTGTGATGGGCACATGGTTCATATATGTATCGCCCATGATGTTTAAGAGTTATCAACTCATCCCCATATCGGCTACCATATTGTCTAGGGTTGTGTATCGTGCAACCCTATCGTGAAAGGTCATGTGTTGTGCAACCATGTCATGCAAGGTTATGTAGGCCTCATGATACTAAGTACCAATGATGTATTATATGATCATAACATGCAATAGCACTTGTTACTCTTCACTTATATCGGGTTACCCAATTTAGGGTATTCTTGTCAACTTACAAGTATATATTTGACCTTGTATCGTGCATGGAGTCTATAATAGACTTCCTATCGTGAAAGAGGTGTATACTACACCCCCATATCGTGCAACAAGGTATACAATCATATCCATATCATTTTAGGGAAGTAGGTACATCATCATATCAGGTTAGAGGTGCTTGCTTGTATGCTTGCACCTGATATCACTTTTATAAGGTGATACCATCATCTTCAAGCTCTAGACCTTTGTTATAACTTTTATAGTTCATGGAAACAGGTCCAAGAAACTACTAGAACTCATAATTTCATCAAATATTTCAGGAAATTTCGGAATTAAAAGTATTTCACTAATTATAACAATTTAGGTGAAGAATAATAACATGGTTGAGTTCAAGTTATAAAACTCGCCTTAAGAACCACTTCAAAGCTTCAATCTCCAAAGCTCCACGTTCCTAAGGTTGAAGATGACTTTATAAAAGGTCCAAGGCTCGTTCACAACTCCTTCATATACAAGGAATCACCATGGATAAGCAATTGGTGAAGAAGAAAAGAAAGGTAGATCATAACCCTAATTCCATGCTTCAATTCAAGCTTGAAGACAACTATATCTTACCTTAGGGTTAAGTTTGAGTTCCTTAGCTCCTTGGCCGACACCCTACCACTCTTGGGCGATATGGACTTCCTCTTGGCCGACACAACTTTTCTTGTGGCCGATACCCCCTCACTTGTGGCCAAAATCTCTTCAATTGGCCGATATCAACTTGCTATGGGCAATATCAACATGCTATGGCCGATATACTTTCTATGGCTGATACCCAAGGCCTATGCACGATACCCTTGTGCTCTTTCACGACATGCCACCCCTCTTGCACGATATGATACTCACTTGCATGATATGGCACTCACTTGGAGTCAAAACACTTCACTCTATGCCCGATATCACCCTATATGGTCGATATCACCTACTTGGGCGATATGCTCTTGCCATGGGCGATATCCCAAGGACCTATGCACGATATGCTTGCTCTCCTTCACGATAAAAGATCCCCATGCACGATACCACAAGGTAGGAGGGTGGTAAGGGTCGAAAAATTTCACTTAAGGGTGAAACTAGGGGTATATATACTTGTTGTTCATGAAGGAAGGCAAAAATGAGGTGTCATCATTTTGAGCTAGTAGGTGCCACGTGTCATGCATGGGTGACACGTGTACATGCATGCATAAACATTTATCTTGACATTCAAAAAGGTTGAGGATCATCTATAGATGCAAATTTGTCCATTGCTTATCCATTTTGATAAGTTATCTAGGTTTAATCACTATTTTAAGTCAAGCCGATACACTTTTTCTAAGGAAACTTGTTGGCCATCACACCTCACCTCCTTGAGGTTCTTTGCACGATATGGACTTTTCCAAGAGTTCACAAAACGATATGGGACACCTCCTTGGTCTCCATGGCCGATAGGCACTCATATATAAGCTTTTCAACTTGATACAACTCAAGTTAAGCTTCCAAATTCAACCCTTTTTCTTGGTCATTTCATCACCAAGAGTATCATCATTCATAATTGATCCAAACATGGTGTCTAATTCATTATCTCTCCTCTAAATGATACATAGAGGAATTAGGGACATTCTAGATGTGGTAATTTGCATATCAACCCTACATTTTGGGTAACCTACAATTTGTACCAAAATTGGTGCACAATGCTCCAGCATTGTTCAAACAAGTTCAAACTTGGAATTTAGGCTTTCCACAAGCCACCACTTATCATCATTCTCTCTATTATGATTCTAAAACACATGAGGCATGTTCAAAATGTGACATTTTGCATTATAGCCCCTCAATTTGGGTAAATTGCACTTTGGTCCAAAACAAAGGAAAATTGCACAAACAGCATTCAATCGGGACCAAAATTGAAACATAAGTGTGTCACATGATAACAAAGCACCTTATAGGATTATATTAAAGTTCTAATCAACTTACTTAGCCAAAACAAATAGGGTTACCTCATAACCCAGGTCAGGGTCGTTACAGTTCTAATAGTTATGTAATTAGGTTTAGGTAACCATCTACCTCAAACTTTTTGTGTCAACTTTTCTTTTTTGTCACCTCCCAATGCAATTCGGTCAGTCATACATATGAAGGTTCCATGTCTTATCATATTTATCTCACCTGACTGTACACATGTCCCATACCATGTGCACTAGAAAAAGTGAGACAAGCATAATAAGTATATACTTATGCATATAGCATGTCCTCTAAAAAACCCCATAAGATTGTGCCCCATACCAAAAACATGTGGGAATAAGAGAGGGAATGATATGTAAAAATATAAAGTTAACATAAAAAGTGTACAACATCTAGATACTAATCCTAATACATACCTTAATTTCTATTTTCTGACTAAACCTCAACACATATTCTACTATCTTTCACTCAGTTCTTTTATAATTGAGACTATGAAATGTTTTGCTAAATCTATGCTCTAGTTTCACTTGGCTCCTAGTGGACAATTTAAACTAACAATCTGAGAATTTTCTTGATGACCATATGTTGGCTAAATGGACATCTATAAAATCCCTTTGTTTTGATTATGACAAACATTTCATTCTTATTAATCTAACGAGCTACTTGAGTGTGTAGGATGACAAAGCAACAAGGGAAAATCTACAAGCTTACATATTTACATTTTCATGCAATGTAATCACTATTGTAAAAACTTGTACAAAAATATAATGTACAAGTACTTAGAATTGCATGTAAATCAAGCGTTAGATTCTCCCTAGCTAAACACCACAGTTAGACAAGTCATCCCATTCAAATAGGATTATTTTTGCACACTCACACACATAATTAGTGCCTAAATTGAAACCTTGAAACAGGATCAATCTCGGTCGACAAACCCCTCGACCGAGACACTCTCGGTCGACAATCTTCTCGACCGAGAAAGATCCAAAGTAGCCGTTAGACACGACAGACAAGTTAGTTGGCAGTTGAAGAAAGACGTTGCAAATCACTTGTTCCAGAGAGCCTGTTGGTCGACAAAAGTTCGATCGAGTAGGTGTCTCGGTCGACCATTTGTCGACCGAGATGGTCTCTGACAGCAACTGCAGAATAAATTAATTAGTCGTTGTTAAAGCAACAACTTTGTACCTAACGGCTAGTTAAGCACTTAGAAACCCCTAGAAGATGTCTAGAACGTCCTTAAGCATCCTTAGGCCATTCCTATAAATAGGACAAGCCATAGGACACTAAAAACTCACTTGTTACACTTGAGAAATACTTGAGCATACTTGAGCAATCTGTTGCAAGCAATTTGAGCATTGTGATCATTGGCCTACTTTCCCCTTAGCTCAAATTTCGTGTCTTATAGGCTAGCATCTCCTTACTACAACACTTACACTTCTACACTCATTGGTTAGGAGATCAATACGCTTGATATAGGAAAATCAAGCCTTGTGCTTAAAAGGATAAGTTGTAATTTCTATTCTCTTTCTTGTTCCTTTTTATCCTTTGTATTCTCCTTGCTACTCCTAGGGTTGGAGGCTGCGGATTGGAGAGAGTTTGACTTCTCAGGTGGAGAAGGGGACTTCAAGCTACTTCAAGAAGGCTATCGCACGGGAAGCTACTTCAAGAAGGCTATTGCAACGGGAAGCTACTTCAAGAGGAAGGCTGCTTCAAGGTGGTGCAATTACTTCTAGGTGAAGGCTGCTTCAAGGTTGGGCGATTACTTCTAGGTGAAGGCTGCTTGAAGGGTTTAGGAAAAGAAATTGTATTTTATGTAAAATCCTTGCGAGGTAATAAAATAAATTTCTTTTCAAATCCCGGTTGGGTAAGCAACCGGGTAGTGGACTGACTTCCTTAGTATTTGCTAAGGTTGGAACCACTCTAAACTCTTGTCTCCTTGTCCAATATCTTTGTGATTGATTGTTTGAGTTAATTAATTATTAAAATCTTTATAAAACTCTATTCACCCCCCCCTCTAGTAGTTCTCAATTGGTATCAGAGCAGGCTTCAAGGAACCCTAACCAGGTCTTGAAGAATGGAGGGAAATGGTGAAAGGTGTTGTTTGGACAAAACCACAACATGCTGCAATTGGTGTTTAGGAACAAGCCACAAAACAACTGAATGCCCATGGAGATCAAAGGAAGAGCACAAAGAATGTCTTATTGCTACAACTAGTGAAGAAGAAGAAGAGGTAAGTCTCTTTGATTTATCTAAAGAAGAACTTATTGCTATTATTGAAGAGACACATAATAAATATGTTGAGTGCAAAAAGAAATTAAAGAAATCAAATAAAGAAAATGATGATATAAATGTTAAACTTCTTGCTCTTGCATCTGAAAATGAGGATCTCAAAGAGGGAAATAAATATTCTGATCTTAAGTTAAAATCTATGGAAGCCGATTGCAAGCTCCTTTCTGTTGAAAATTCAAACTTGCAGACTCAAGTAAACGATCTTCAAAAACAACCATTATTGTGCACCCATATAGACTATGACACTATTGTTAAAGAAAGAAATTTATTGTCAACTAATCTAGACCAAGCAAAACTAGATATTAAGAAAAGAATGGAAGAGATTGCCAAGTTACAACAAAAAGTCAGTAATTTAAATAATAATGGCATTCTTGATCAAATCTTAGATAATTCCTATCATCAAATTGGGAGAAGAGGACTAGGTTATAAGCCTAAAGGGAAGTCCTATCAACCTAGTTGGAAAAAGTCACAAACCCATCAATCTATATATGTACCTAAAGGAACAAATACATTTTTACCAAAGAACAACCTAGAACAAAACCATAGAAAACGACTTGAGGTTGATTCTATATGTTGCCATTATTGCTCACGTCTTGGACATTACTCTTTTTCATGTCCTTATAAGAGAAAAGATGTCGAGTTAGTTTGGGTTCCAAAACCTCCAAACTAAATGAACAAAATCAAGTTGAGATATGACCAAAGACATTAGTTGCATATTTCTGTGTCTATCTCAACTCAACATAATGAGATTACAAATGTAAATGAAATTAATATTAGTTTATTCCCTAGATGATTTAAAGTTATGCTTAGTCAAATGAAAAGAAAATTCCTATTTTCACATGATTGTTCGTAAAAGTATTTTCTGGTCTTTTCATATACTAATCATGTAATGGAATTATCATTGTATGATGTTATTACCATTATACCATGTTTTCATCATTGGGTGTGCATAGATAATGAAAATTGTATGCATGGATCCATAAAAATATATAGGCAAGCAAAAATGATTTATTAGTTATATGTTATTGCTTGCAACACAATCCATAAATTAGTATCTTTAAAAATCTTGAGAAAACTAATTGTACCTTCAATGAAGAATCTTAAGTAGTATGCTTCAACTTGATATTTAATCTTATGCAGATATTATACTCAATATATTCAATCTGAAAATCTGCAAAAAAAAAAAAAAATTGCCTCTTGGTCAAAATAAAATTTGACAAAGGGGCGCTATGGTCGTAGTCAAATTCGACCTAAAACAAGTTTGACATAATAACTATTTGGATATCCTTTTATGATTAAAAGAACAATTAATCACAACTTGTCCAAATATTGTCAATAATAAACACAAAATTACTCCCTTGGAAAATCTATATATGTGTTTTACAAAAATAGTCTATCAATTACATTAAAAATCAGCTTCAAATTCGTACTCAGTAAGTTTCTCGGTCGACGAATTTTTTGACCGAAAACCTCTCGGTCAGCCCCTCTTTCTCGACCGACATAATCTAGACAGATTTAGTATCGGACATACTTTCGGTCGAAAAATGTTCGACCGAGACAATGTCGGTCGACAATTGTTCGACCGAGAAATAGCCGTTGGATATAACCGTTGTAAACCGACCGTTATGACCGTTTATGACCGTTATATGACCGTTGGGGAGCCAAGTGGCGCGTCTGCAACATGACCGTTGCGGACGCTCGGTCGACGAGTCGTCGACCGACCAGGTCGCTGGATTGTTATAAAAGGAACCAAAAATGGGTCACTTCCTCACACTTGCATACTCTTGCTTCCATAGGCTCTCTCTAGTGCATTTTTGTGCAACTCTTTAGCATCCTCATCCCCAAGCCTTCCTTGCTTCTTCTCCACCTTCAAGCAACACAATGGCCTCATCATCTGCTCGTGGGAAGAAGAAGGTCGCCGGCAGGAAAGGAAGGGAAGCTCGGGAAGCTACTCCACCACTGACGATCATCAACGACATTGCCTTCGTCGATGGAGATGCTGGTGATCGATATCTACGGCTTTCCTCTAAAGCTCCTCTCCCACGACGACCAGTTGAAGTTATGGACTTCATCAACATCGTCGACTTGGAGGACCTTTTCGAAGTACAAAAGTTAAAAGAATTCATCAACCCTTCTTTTCCTTCCTATTCAATCAAGGTAGTGAATGAATTCTATGCAAACCTCATTTCCCACTCTGAAAATGAAACTATCTTCTTCTACACTATGGTCAATGGGCATAGCTTCCGATTTACTGAAGGGGATATTCTTGAAATGCTAAACATTGACATAGATGAATATCAAGACAGCCTTGACCTTACTTCTGGAAACCCCCTTAACCAATTTCTCCAAGATGACCACACCATTAGTCTTAGTGACATCAAAAGGACCATTTTTAAATCCAATACAACCTGTCACGAAGATAGAGGCACATATTATGCTATAAATCTTAAACCAGCTGCTAGGATTGTAAACCTTATTGTATCAACAAACATACATCCTAGAGCCAATAAGTCTGAAGTTCCTGTTTTTCGTATGTGTCTAATATATGCCATTATCCAACGTATTCCCACAAATTTTATCCGCATCATTCTTAAAAACATGCTTGAGTTTTCTGGCAATCCTCCATATGCCGATTTTATATGCCAAATTACTCAACATTTCCTTAAGACCCCACTTGAGGATATGGGATATACATGGGAGCGTAGACCACAAAAAATAAGTAAGAATACAGTAGAAAAAAATGGGAATTGATTTTGGTCATAAAAGGGCTAGAGTTGAAGGAGAAACATCTCATCAAGACATACCACCACCCCCTCCTTCTACTAATCTATCACATGACCCCATTCAAAACACTCTTACTTATATAGCTGGTTCCCAATATCACCTAAGCAAACAACTAGACTATAACCATCATGCCATGACTTATATAAACCAAAGAATGCAAACCCTTTCACCAAACCAACCTGATGAATATCCGTATTCTTTAAATCCTGGCATGCTCAATCCATACAATCCTTCATACAACTATTATCAAACTCCATCTCCACCATCTGTGGATCTTACGCACACTCAGTTTTCATCCATGCAACTGCAAGATATTGCCGCTCATTTCCGATTTGACCGAGTACCTACATTCTTGGAAGCATATGCTCTAACTAAGACAGGTGCTCTAGATTGGAAAACATTGGTCCAATATTATGGAACTGAGCCTTTTCTTGGGAAAGACCCTGACATTGATGTAATCCTTAAGTCTTTCCAGTAAATGTTGGAGTTATTGTAATGATATCTTTTGAATAATTGTAATGGGTCATCTCTATATGATGTGTCTATCTTTTTATGCTTGTAATACATGCTTTTAATGAAATTGGCCATCTTTACTTGATTCCAATGGATATTTTTATGTGAGACATATTCAAAATATGGATTATAAGATCATCATTGTAGAACATACCAAATAAGGGGAGTAATAAATAAAAATGCAACCTTTATAATTGTGGCAAAATTGACAAATTACTTAAAACAGCTATGAAACAAATCCAGACACATTCTCGGTCGAGAAACTGTTCGACTGAGAACACTATCGATCGAAAGATCGTCGACCGAGCAGGTTTCTTTTGTCAAGTTTGCAATAAAACTGAATATATTCGCATATTAATCATGTTTCTCCTCATCATGTTGAAGATAAAATTGGCAAAACCGCTTCCACTTTGGAAGATGTTTTCTTTGATATTGGTGCTACTTAAACACAAGCTCTTGGTTGTTATATGGACATCATTTTAATGTACTTAATCTTAGTATACTTTTGATAAAGGTCAAAATCAAAACTTAAAATCATTTGTGAACTTAGCAGCCTTAAATTGCTTTAATTGTAAGATTAAGGGGGAGCTCATAAAAACAAATTTGATTATTTGATTAAGAAGCTTACAAAAACATTATTTGGAGCTTGTTACGACCTTAGTATTTTTGGTTATGAAGAAATCTATGAATTTCAGAAAAATGATATAACTTGTACTTAAAGGAACTCTCTAAACAAATCGGGACTTAACATCCCTTGCATTTGGATGGAGACATTTTTATGTACTCTGAGATTAAAGGATTCTCATATCATTTTATGGGCTTAACATTCCTTGTAAAATGGATGAGAAATCAATACATATGCCATGTATCTAACAGGATCTCATATCATTTCAAGGCTTAACATCCTTTGCAAATGATTGAGAAACAAATTGTGGCTAAATTAGAAAAATATGATATTAAATCCATGTTCCTAATAGGATATCTAATTAAGGGGGAGTTTTTATTCTTAACGGTTATCTTTTTTAAATGACAAAGGGGGAGAGATAAATATAAAATTATTAACATTTAGTCAAACTCAATTAATGAGTTTCATAAATAAACTCTTGGCTTTACATTGAAAGTTGCTATATTCCAAAATGATCTGGATTTCATGTTCCATAATTCATGGGGAATAATAAGCACACATTTTATACACAAGAGAAAAAGCTACAAAAGGTAATCTAAAGGTATGAAACTCATATGTTTTATATTTCCTTTATTTATATTTTGGAAATGTTTGTCATCTTCAAAAAGGGGGAGATTGTTGGCTAAATGGACATCTATAAAATCCCTTTGTTTTGATTATGACAAACATTTCATTCTTATTAATCTAACGAGCTACTTGAGTGTGCAGGATGACAAAGCAACAAGGGAAAATCTACAAGCTTACATATTTACATTTTCATGCAATGTAATCACTATTGTAAAAACTTGTACAAAAATATAATGTACAAGTACTTAGAATTGCATGTAAATCAAGCGTTAGATTCTTCCTAGCTGAACACCACAGTTAGACAAGTCATCCCATTCAAATAGGAGTATTTTTGCACACTCACACACATAATTAGTGCCTAAATTGAAACCTTGAAACAGGATCAATCTCGGTCGACAAACCCCTCGACCGAGACACTCTCGGTCGACAATCTTCTCGACCGAGAAAGATCCAAAGTAGCCGTTAGACACAACAGACAAGTTAGTTGGCAGTTGAAGAAAGACGTTGCAAATCACTTGTTCTAGAGAGCCTGTCGGTCGACAAAAGTTCGACCGAGTAGGTGTCTCGGTCGACCATTTGTCGACCGAGATGGTCTCTGACAGCAACTGCAGAATAAATTAATTAGCTGTTGTTAAAGCAACAACTTTGTACCTAACGGCTAGTTAAGCACTTAGAAACCCCTAGAAGATGTCTAGAACGTCCTTAAGCATCCTTAGGCCATTCCTATAAATAGGACAAGCCATAGGACACTAAAAACTCACTTGTTACACTTGAGAAATACTTGAGCATACTTGAGCAATCTGTTGCAAGCAATTTGAGCATTGTGATCATTGGCCTACTTTCCCCTTAGCTCAAATTTTGTGTCTTATAGGCTAGCATCTCCTTACTACAGCACTTACACTTCTACACTCATTGGTTAGGAGATCAATACGCTTGATATAGGCAAATCAAGCCTTGTGCTTAAAAGGATAAGTTGTAATTTCTATTCTCTTTCTTGTTCCTTTTTATCCTTTGTATTCTCCTTGCTACTCCTAGGGTTGGAGGCTGCGGATTGGAGAGAGTTTGACTTCTCAGGTGGAGAAGGGGACTTCAAGCTACTTCAAGAAGGCTATCGCACGGGAAGCTACTTCAAGAAGGCTATTGCAACGGGAAGCTACTTCAAGAGGAAGGCTGCTTCAAGGTGGTGCAATTACTTCTAGGTGAAGGCTGCTTCAAGGTTGGGCGATTACTTCTAGGTGAAGGCTGCTTGAAGGGTTTAGGAAAAGAAATTGTATTTTATGTAAAATCCTTGCGAGGTAATAAAATAAATTTCTTTTCAAATCCCGGTTGGGTAAGCAACCGGGTAGTGGACTGACTTCCTTAGTATTTGCTAAGGTTGGAACCACTCTAAACTCTTGTCTCCTTGTCCAATATCTTTGTGATTGATTGTTTGAGTTAATTAATTATTAAAATCTTTATAAAACTCTATTCACCCCCCTCTAGTAGTTATCAATTGAAGAAAAGATAATTTTTTTTAGAGTGGTTCCAACCTTAGCAAATACTAAGGAAGTCGGTCCACTACCCGGTTGCTTACCCAACCGGGATTTGAAAAGAAATTATCTTTTCTTCAATTGAGAACTACTAGAGGGGGGGTGAATAGAGTTTTATAAAGATTTTAATAATTAATTAACTCAAACAATCAATCACAAAGATATTGGACAAGGAGACAAGAGTTTAGAGTGGTTCCAACCTTAGAAAATACTAAGGAAGTCAGTCCACTACCCGGTTGCTTACCCAACCGGGATTTGAAAAGAAATTTATTTTATTACCTCGCAAGGATTTTACATAAAATACAATTTCTTTTCCTAAACCCTTCAAGCAGCCTTCACCTAGAAGTAATCGCCCAACCTTGAAGCAGCCTTCACCTAGAAGTAATCGCCCAACCTTGAAGCAGCCTTCACCTAGAAGTAATTGCACCACCTTGAAGCAGCCTTCCTCTTGAAGTAGCTTCCCGTTGCAATAGCCTTCTTGAAGTAGCTTCCCGTGTGATAGCCTTCTTGAAGTAGCTTGAAGTCCCCTTCTCCACCTGAGAAGTCAAACTCTCTCCAATCCACAGCCTCCAACCCTAGGAGTAGCAAGGAGAATACAAAGGATAAAAAGGAACAAGAAAGAGAATAGAAATTACAACTTATCCTTTTAAGCACAAGGCTTGATTTGCCTATATCAAGCGTATTGATCTCCTAACCAATGAGTGTAGAAGTGTAAGTGCTGTAGTAAGGAGATGCTAGCCTATAAGACACGAAATTTGAGCTAAGGGGAAAGTAGGCCAATGATCACAATGCTCAAATTGCTTGCAACAGATTGCTCAAGTATGCTCAAGTATTTCTCAAGTGTAACAAGTGAGTTTTTAGTGTCCTATGGCTTGTCCTATTTATAGGAATGGCCTAAGGATGCTTAAGGACGTTCTAGACAACTTCTAGGGGTTTCTAAGTGCTTAACTAGCCGTTAGGTACAAAGTTGTTGCTTTAACAACGGCTAATTAATTTATTCTGCAGTAGCTGTCAGAGACCATCTCGGTCGACAAATGGTCGACCGAGACACCTACTCGGTCGAACTTTTGTCGACCGACAGGCTCTCTGGAACAAGTGATTTGCAACGTCTTTCTTCAACTGCCAACTAACTTGTCTGTTGTGTCTAACGGCTACTTTGGATCTTTCTCGGTCGAGAAGATTGTCGACCGAGAGTGTCTCGGTCGAGGGGTTTGTCGACCGAGATTGATCCTGTTTCAAGGTTTCAATTTAGGCACTAATTATGTGTGTGAGTGTGCAAAAATAATCCTATTTGAATGGGATGACTTGTCTAACTGTGGTGTTTAGCTAGGGAGAATCTAACGCTTGATTTACATGCAATTCTATATACATTGTTGCTCTGATACCATATTGTAACACCCCAATTTTTATATCACATGTGCATAAGCCAATTTTTTTCAATTGGGGAGTTTTACAAACATGATATACATTAAAATAATGATAGAAAAGAACCATTACAGACTATGTAATAATACACTCTCATAAATTCTTGGGAAAGAAACTCTATTACATCTTCATATATAAAAGAAACTTAATATCGTGATACCAGTTGATACCAATCTCATATCAATTCTAGGACTATGTACATGGTACCCCACCAAGAAAACCTCTTAAAAAGTAGTTGCATCCTCTTGTCATGACTATCTCCTGAAAGTTTGTACTTATAGACATCTCATCCCTAGTCATGCATAAAGGGAAACCTAGGTTAGAGTAAGTATCATTGAATTTCTAATAAGAAAAAGATAAATATACTATAACTAAAGATGAACTGATATCTGAAAGCTATAAACTTATACTAAAATGATGTGTCTTTTATTTATGTCTTTTATCTGATTTGTGGCCGCCATTATACGATAAGTTTTCTCTATTAAAACAAGAGTGTCCTCTATGGTGCAACACATCCTCTGTTGGCACTATGTGCCCTCTGTTGACACCAAAGTGTTCTCTATGGTGCAACACACCTTGTGTTGGCACTACATACCCTCTATTGACATTGAACTCTCCTCTATGGTTCAATGCACTCTCTGTTGGCACTATGTGCCCTCTGTGACACCCGCAGTGTTTGGCGCAATGTGCCCTCTGAATCATCCTAAGACTCTCTGGTGAGGACTTATCCTATATTGTATAATTAATATTCTGATGTCATTTTCTATCTTTATTCTTAAGTTCTTATTCAGAATCTTCATCTCTCATCTCTGAATCTTCTCTTAGTTTCTTCTCTCTAAATCTTAATCTCTTACCTATGCATATGTTCTTAATTTCTTTCTCTGAATCTGTATATTATCTTTGTATCTATATCTCTATTCTTTAATTCTAAACTGAATCTAACTCTAGATCTAAACCATGATAATCTTATTATCTAATAAATCTTAATTTGGTGCTCTATTTTCACATGAGGATTTAGCATAATTCTGACATCATACATTGGATATCCGAGTTTAAAGGCTTAATATAATAATTTGAACTAAGCATAAAAATACTATAAATCTCAAATACTTGAAATCTGGTGATATATCATTGTAACTTAAACTAGATGACATTTGGTTTCTCAAAGCATCACAGGATATGAATTATTGAAGCCTAAAACTAATTTAATCTCTAGGTTACTATTTGTTGATGTGTAGGCTGAAGCAAAATAATAGTGAAATTCAATGGACATGGCCCACTTACCTTTATTTCAAAGAATTAATTGTTTGCCTTCGGTCCTTCAGTCAACTCTAAATCATGAAATGACATTAGAACGCAACTTGTGTTACTTATCATTACTCAATTCCCAATTAGATGTTAGTTCGTTTTATAGGATTTGTCTCAATTCAGTCTTATGTATGGACACCACCCTAAAATTTTCTTGATCTCATAATCAATCCTTATGTAATTTTATTGTATGTACACATCTAACCAATTCCTTTATTACAAACTTATTGTAAAGTATTCACCAATACCAACATCAACTTGTATGCGACTAGATCCATCACTTATTTCTAATAAACCTTGTAAAGTCTTATGTTATAATTTCGTGCCTGTCTTTATAACATTCTTATTCCGAACATGCTCGATCTTAGTTACATGAACGTTTCCTGAAAATATAAATACCCATGGTGACATACCTCATAGATTAATCATAGTACTCCAATACTATTATAACAATAACCAACTAAATTATGTATGGTATTGAAATAATTTTGATGATTACATGATATTCTAATTATCTTTATCATGATAACACCTAGTTTATGACTAATATCACCCTTGTACTCATTTTTGTTAATTCATGTATCAAAACCCTGATATTTCTGACTAATCATAAGATATGCCATTCAAACCATTAAACTACATGTTCACATTACATCATACCTTCAAAATTTATGTGGTGTCGATTCCCTAGAGCGCATCAACAAGGTTCAAACCTACATCACCAATTTAATATAGCATCCACACATACAATTATATCTATTTTTCCATTAATCTAATTATATCATATGATACTTACCATGGACTTAGACCTCTATCACTGTGTTCATCGTCTGCCAAGCTCTCCAACGAGCCCTTATATGTCTTATTCTAAGAACCAGATCAATTTCCATGTACTCCTAAAGTATCTTAATCAAGTTAAAATCGTACATTCTTTGTTACCTTGCTATTTAATTTCCTTCAGGCCTGATGGGCCTCGTGGCTGGCGGCCCAACATGTTAGGAATCCATAACCGCTACCCTCCCCTCTCGCTGGGAGAAGAACAGGGAACGACGCCCCTGTTTTCCGAGAAAATAGGGCGACGTCCATGGGGGCGCCGCCAGGGGGCATCTGCTCGTTCCTTGACCACCAGCTCACAGTCCAGACAACGGCAAACTGCACTCCCCTCGTGACAGACACACGCGGAAGGGGATCTGTGAATCCCCTGTACCACGCCCAAAACAGGGCGCCACCGATCAAGCTTCTTCAGCGAGCTCCATGGTCAACGCTCAAGCCACACGGCTCATGCCCAGTCCTTCATCGACTTTGTTTGTGCCCCAACAGCCAGGGCGACACCATCTCTATGACCGGTTGGGTAACTAGCAAAGGTCCAACCCTTCACCTTGACCTCTGTCGCTGCAAGGTCTGTCTCTTTCTTTGCACATATCGACTCTTGAAACCCTAGATTCTGCTCTGGCCAGCCTAATACTTCGTAGATCTGAGCCTTTTATAACCACTAGACCACAGATCTTGGCAAGGAGATCAGACTCTGTTGAGTCCCTGTTCGGGCGCCGGTTCTGCAGTCCGGATAGGACCGGAGGCGCTCCTGCCCTTTTTCTTTTCTTTCTTTTTTTTCTTGTGTAAAAGTCCAATTTTTATAAGTAACTCTATAGACTACTATATTATGTTTTTTATATCTCAAATTTTGGAATTACATTATATTTTCATTATCTTCCTTGGGAAATGTTTCATGTCAAAATTAATTAGATAGATACTCCAAACCTATCTTTTAAGTAAAAACTAGATAAATACTAAATTAATTACCTAGGTCACTAGATAATTCAAAATCATCCGAAATTTCTATCAACATCTTATATTCTAATTATACATCTACTAAAATATATTTTGAGCATTTCTTGTGAGTATGAAATACTCTATTTTTAATTTGTACTTCAAGGAGCCATTTGTAAAATCTAACTGGCCCAATTGGTCTAGAATTGATTTATGGGGCACACGACCCATTGCATGGTATTCGAAAAGGTCCATAGGCTTGATTCTATCCTCGATTATAAGAATAAAGTCTAAATTGACAAATTTTTTAATTGAAGCTTGCTCCCAACACATTTGATCAATATTGCATTTCTTTCTAATTGCAAAGACCATTACTAGGTCTAGGGCTAAAACCATCATCTTTACTTGTCATACTTCCTTAATAGTTAACTCTAGTTGTGATGGAGTGGACTTTTGGAATCCTAAAGGTCCAATGGCATAAGTGAAATCATATGGTTGAGTTATATTAAGAGTTCCAAGCTTTTGACAAAGTAGGTGTATTGATGTGAGGTTGACATCATGATTAAGATATCTCTTTTTAATGCCTTCTTGAGGAATTTAATAGAATAATCAAATAGACGAGTTTTGTCACCAAATTTGAGTAGAATGTAGCTCGATAGGTAAGGAAGCTATGGTTAAAATTTGGTGCCATTTGGATCTCCCTAGAGGGAGTTATTAAGGTTTGAATTTTGTGAAATAATGTGCATTATTAACAAATTATAGACCTAAGTTGTTGATCAGATATGGTGTTACGCCCCTGGACCCTTGGGCGGGTTGTGTGGCCAAATCCTAGTTGTTCATTGCAAATGTAGTGGTAGAGACTGTCCACTCGAGGGAGCCACAGATCGGCTCAGCTGAGGCAGTGTTCCTGGTCCTTGGATGCCATCTGACAATAGTGGACTCATTCCTTGTAGTTTCATGATCATGGACAACTCCATGATCTGCTACTCGTAGGTCGTGGGTTGAGGGTAACTTTAGAGTGGGCAGATAGGCACCTAACCCTCATTTGAGATGTGAAATCACGACATGAGAGGGAACGAATAGCCAACCATCTGCTTCCACTACCATGGTTCACTCATATGTATGGATGACGATGGTAGAGAGGTTATGAGAAGGAGTTAACAGGTAAACCAAAGGCCCCGTCTCCCCCTTCCTTTTCCACCACCACGGTAGGCCATGCCGGAGCCGCTTTGACCTAGAGTAGTTCCTCGCTAGAGAAGACCCTCACCGTAGTGCCCAACACACGAGAGAGCAAAGTCCCGCAGACGGCAGACTCACTTGTGGAAGATCGTGTTCCACACGAGGAGAGTGAGAGACTTCCAAGGAGTACTCACCACAATCCATCTTGGTGCGGCAACACCCACAGAAGGAGGAGACGTTGGCCGATCCCAATGCTCTGACCTGGTGGCAGAGCACGCCGGAGCAGCCCCCCATAGCGGTGGCACCTGAACTTGGACACGGAGGAGGAAACTTCAGGCTTGTCCACGGCGGCGGCCAGATTTGCGGCACGTACTAGAGGAGGCGAGGAGCGAAGCAACGCCAGTGATAGCTCACCAAGCGAGGAGGAGGCCGCTTGACTTCTTGCTCGCCATGGGGTCCAAGCGCAGCTGCGCTCAAGCCCGGCAGCGTCGGGCGAGAGGTGGGGAACACGAGGATGAGGATGAATAACTTGGCGGCTGATCGTATCCGGAGGTGTTGAAGAGGAGAAACCTCGGCGGAGTCCTTCATCGTAGATCCAAGACACGAAGGTGGCGGTCGCACACTTCCCAGGCGGCGGCATCTGGGTTGCAGATAACCTGAGTCCCGCTTGGGGACTTCATCTCGATCGCATGAAAGAACGGAGGACGACTCCCATTCCAGTTAAACCGGGTCCAGCCCCAGCCAGAATTGCCAGCTCAACTAGCAAAGCAAAAGAGCAGCGCCCCCTTTAATGGCCACATGGCAGAACATCATAGGCCGAAGAAGGTAATTACCTCTAAAATACCCAGTTCTTAATTAAATCATAGTAATTAGCACGTTCATCAGAAAATTACAAACAAGGTACCAAAATTCTCAGAAAATTGCATAGAACAAGATAGAACTATAATATTAGGCTTTTGATGCATTAATCTTAGTGATATTATGTAAGATGTGTAATACTTATTTAATGGATAATAAATAGCAAATGACGACATAAAATCATGGAAAAATATTAGTAAGTCCATAATTATGTATAGAATGCATATGATGTTAGATATGGTCATGTTCATGTACGAAATTATGTAATTTGCTTAACATGGCTAATTAGGGCTAATATCACTAATGGTAATGCAATAAATGCATACATGCTCAATAAGTGATGAAAATCATGGAACACCCTTATATCTGTAACTAGAAGCTAATATGTAAATCTGAGATCAGTTTTATACACGAAATCCATGTTATATGAAGTTGACCTTATTACATGGTTTAAAATCCTAGTTACGTTAATAATGTAACCTAGGGTTAATGTGTGACATAATGTTAATATGTTCACCTAATGATGGAAAATACGATTATCAGTTATTGAATAATAATCTAGAATATGAGATCAGTAAAATAATCCCAAGACAAGGATACAAGTAACAATGAGAAAACCCTAATATGAACTAAGCTAAACCCTAAAATGGATATGATTAGGGTTAAGACGAGATGTAAGATGATGAGAACCTGATGATAGTATATGATCTTGTCTTGATCAGGTTTAACAAAGATATAGATGACATGGGGAATATGTGATTAGTATATCTCTTGATCAAGGTATGCCATTACCTCTTACTTGTCTTATTATACAATATGCTTGTGTTATATGTGTAGTAAAATACTTGGCATATGATATTGGATGAAATGATTGCTCTTGTATAATATGTTGCATGATTTTCCATACTTATTGCTATGAACACATGAAACATAATACATCTGTTCCATTATATCTAAGCACTTCAACTCTTTGGTAGTAAAGTGCTGGAAAACAAGTACTTCAACTCTTTGGTAGTAAAGTACTTGGAAGTGATCCAACTCTTTGGTAGTAGATCACATTGTGAAATGATCCAACTCTTTGGTAGTATATCATAAAGGCCTTAATGCATTCAACTCTCAGGTAGTAAATGCATGGATGATATAATGGAAAATATGCTTAAAATATGTGTTCTTTTTTGTTGATGAACATCTTTGTGCAAGTATATGATTTTCTTATATTTCATTATAACTGTCAAGTATTAGTATTATCTTATTTCCAAGATATGATGAGAGGTATATAAAAGACACATAGACGTACTTAGTACAATATTCTTGAATATTGTGCTGACGTGTACCACATGTAATCTTTTGTTTAGGTTGTGGCTATGGTCTTGAAGATCCAGTATAGTTGAGAGTTGTGTGGCGAGCTGATGTTCAGGTGGACCTGTTGTCTTAAGATCATGTTGTTCATATGTAGTACATGTATATGTATGTTTACCTTTCAATGTGTAATACCAAATGTTATAACAATTCATGTTGTAATTATATGTTGAATGGTGAACATGTGTGTATTGTTTTATTTTTGTTCATGTACATGTGCTACTGTGTTTCCTTCTAACTCCCTTGATTTTCTCCTTCTTGGCCTAGTGTGGGATGTTTAAATTGGGATTCTCGTTGTGGTGAGGGTTTCAATTTGGACGTCACACATCAGATTAAGTTTTAAAAAAATTCGGGGATGTCACAGGTGGTATCAGAGCATGAACAATAGCAAAGCTTGACATTTGCTCATTATGCAACTCAAAACTAAAGAACTTTTAAATTAATAATCTCTAGGGTTAGATTAGTCATCTTTTAGAGACTAGATCTGACCTAGCCTCTAGGTTAGCACCTAGATGTCTGAGAACTAGGTCTAGACTGGTACTTGTTGAGTAGTAAGTCCTTAGATGCCGTTCTTTCCTTATAGTGCAACGGTATTGGACATTGCACTATTTGGAAATGACGTGCATCAAGGGAAGAGAAACCCTAGATGTATTGTGCACGTTGTCTAGAGTAGCTACACTAGTCTACCCCTTGTTCTCACCCTTTTCACTAGTTTTCATGACATGGTACTCTCTACTATGTGTGGGATACTCGTTTTTAGGATTTGGTTTTTGATTCCAAATGGATCGAACCTCGATAGTTTTCTCTGACACTTGTTTTATCGGAGAAAAACTATATAATATTTTATTATGTATATGTATTACAAAAAAGTTTCCCCAAACATGTACGAGTAGGAGGTGATCATGCAACCTAAGTGAAAAGTGAATGACATCAGTCTAGAAGAGAGAGTAGTTCTAGATTAGATGTCTAGAGCCTTATTTGGTATATATGATAGATGGAATAGATGATATAAGTTTTGATGATATGATGTAAGTCTTATATAGAAGACATAAGATGTTTATGATGATATATGTTTGTATTTGAGGACTTAAGTTCAGATTTGAGGATTTGAGATGAGTTTTGATGACGCAAGAAACTAGACTTTTATGAGATAAGATATGTTAAGTTAAGACAAGGTTGTGAGTCAGCATGAGCCTCAAGCTCTTTTACAAAGGAGGACCTCTAGTGTTAGGACCAGTTTTGGGGTTAGCTCAAGAGAGAGCGAGACCCACAGGGAGAAGGTCAGATAACCTAGACTCCATGATATGAGAAATATGTGATATGATATGTCCTAAACTAGAATACTCCTGAGTGAATGAGATGTGTTGCTTAATGCATGATTCCTATAGTCTTGTTGAACCCTAGATGTCCTTGGGAAGACCAAACCCTAGGGACAAAGAGAGGTTGGTTATGTGTGCATATGTGAATATGAATATGAGTGCCTGCCATCTGGGTGAGGGAGAGAGCCCAAGACCCTGGAGGAGGTAGCTATGTTAGATTCGATGAAGCCTCATGCTCGGGTTGGTGGTTTCCCACATAGGAATCTAGTGGTGTATATAAGAGAGTTTTGGGTAAGCATGTTTCATGGGTAGAAGACCTGTGATGAGAACATCATGTCATGTTTTGGTTGTGCTTATGTGGCTAGAACTTGTGAATTTAATCACTAGTACCAATGAGGTAGACCTAATAACCCTTGATCAGAGAGGAAAAATAAAGTATGTGCTTATGAGATCCTCATAGAGTTGAGTTAGCTCAGAGACACTGAGCAGGAAACTACCTTCATGATATGGGTCAGGATAACCTCAGTTGGACTAGGTGAAGTTTTGATATATGTTTGATTAGCCACTGACATAAGTTGGTTTAGCACAACTATGATACAATATACGTAAGGATGTGACCTAATCTCGAGACGTGATATATAGATATGATATGATGAAAACCTAGAGATGGTTTAATAAATATCAATGCATAAATGGTTAACCATGTACATGAATAATGATGATAATGTGATACTGTTGGTTAATCTTGTAATAAAATCACTAGTAAATGTTGCAATTTATTATGAGTAATGAAATAAGATCATATGAATGAAACATATTACATAAGGTGTTAATCTTAGTGCTTAATAAAGATGAAAAATATAGTTTGACAGTTAGCACAACATAATGATTATAACACCTTGATATGATCTAGATGAATAAAGTGTCTTAACTTTAGTTAACTCCCTCCTAAAAGGCATATGTTAACGTTGAACATGTTTTAACAACTTATCTCAATAAAATGTTGATGACACCTTGATGTATGAGTTAATATTAGTTAACTCCTTTAGAACATGATAATATGATGTGGGAACCCTAATGCATGGCTAAAGATAAGGAAGAAAATCTAACATATGAGATATGTAATGACATAACCTAAGCTTCTAAACCCTTGTTTGAGCCTTCTATGAAGTGATGTTTCACCGTAGATGCTTTCGAAACCTCCTAAGAGTGGTTTGGATATGAGTATGGAGCTTATGCTTTTGGATATATTGCACATAGAGTATTGCCCTACATATGGAAGAATATCTTTTTTTTCTTCTTAGAGTATGAGTATGGTTTACTTTCGAGGACAAAAGTTCTATTAAGATGTATATGATGTGAAAGACTGGATTTCTGGCTTAATTTCGAGGACAAAATTTCTTTTAAGGTGTGTAGAATGTGATGGAGTGGACTTTTGTAATCCTAAAGGTCCAATGACATAAGTGAAATCATATGGTTGAGTTATATTAAGAGTTCCAAGCTTTTGACAAAGTAGGTGAGTTGATGTGAGGTTGACATCATGATTAATATATCTTTTTTTAATGCCTTCTTGAGGAATTTAATAGAATAATCAAATAGATGATTTTTGTCACCAAATTTGAGTAGAATGTAGCTAGATAGGTAAGGAAGCTATGGTTAAAATTTGGTGGCATTTGGATCTCCCTAGAGGGAGTTATTAAGGTTTGAATTTTGGGAAATAATGTGCATTATTAACGAATTATAGACCTAAGTTGTTGATCAGATAAGGTGTTACGTCCCTGGACCCTTGGGTGGGTTGTGTGGCCAAATCCTAGTTGTTCATTGCCAATCTAGTGGTAGAGACTGTCCACTTGAGGGAGCCACGGATCGGCTCAGCTGAGGCAGCGTTCCTGGTCCTTGGATGCCATCTGACAGTAGTGGACTCATTCCTTGCAGTTTCATGATCGTGGACAACTCCATGATCTGCTACTCATAGGTCATGGGTTGAGGGTAACTTTGGAGTGGGCAGATAGGCACCTAACCCTCATTTGGGATGTGAAATCATGACATGAGAGGGAACGGACAACCAACCATCTGCTTCCACTACCATGGTTCACTCGTATGTATGGATGACGATGGTAGAGAGGTTATGAGAAGGAGTTAGCAGGTAAACCAAAGGCCCCGTCTCCCCCTTCCTTATATACTACCGCGGTAGGCCATGCCAGAGACGCTTTGACCTAGAGTAGTTCCTCGCTGGAGAAGACCCTCACCGTAGTGCCCAACACACGAGAGAGCAGAGTCCCGCAGACGGCAGACTCACTTGTGGAAGATCGTATTCCACGCGAGGAGAGTGAGAGTCTGCCAAGGAGTACTCGCCGCAATCCAGCTTGGTGTGACAAAACCCATAGAAGGAGGAGACGTTGGCCGATCCCAATGCTCTGACCTGGTGGCAGAGCACGCCGGAGCAGCCCCCCATGGCGGTGGCGCCTGAACTTGGACACGGAGGAGGAAACTTCTGGCTTGTCCACGGCGGTGGCCAGAGTTGCAACACGTACTAGAGGAGGCGAGGAGCAAAGCAACGCCAGTGATAGCTCACCAGGTGAGTAGGAGGCCGCTTGCCTTCTTGCTCGCCATGGGGTCCAAGTGCAGCTGCACTCAAGCCCGGCAGCGTCGGGCGAGAGGTGGGGAATATGAGGACGAGGAGTAACAACTTGGCGGATGATCGCATCCGGAGGTGTTGAAGAGGAGAAACCTCAGCGGAGTCCTTCATCATAGATCCAGGACACGACGGTGGAGGTCGCACACTTCCCAGGCGGCGACATCTGGGTTGCGAATAACCTGAGTCCCGCTTGGGGACTTCATCTCGATCGCGTGAAAGAACGGAGGATGACTCCCGTTCCAGTTAAACCGGGTCCATCCCCAGCCAGAACTACCGACTCAACTAGAAAAGCAAAAAGAGAAACACCCCCTTTAATGTCCACGCGTCAGAACATCATAGGGCGAAGAAGGTAATTACCTTTAAAATGCCCAGTTCTTAATTAAATCATAGTAATTAGCGCGTTCATCAGAAAATTACAAACAAGGTACCAAAATTCTCAGAAAATTGCATAGAACAAGATGGAACTATAATATTAGGCTTTTGATGCATTAATCTTAGTGATATCATGTAAGATGTGTAATACTTATTTAATGGATAATAAATAGCAAATGATGACATAAAATCATGGAAAAATATTAGTAAGTCCATAATTATGTATAGAATGCATATGATGTCAGATATGGTCATGTTGATGTACGAAATTATGTAATTTGCTTAACATGGCTAATTAGGGCTAATATCACTAAAGATAATGCAATAAATGCATGCATGCTCAATAAGTGATGAAAATCATGGAACACCCTTATATCTGTAACTAGAAGCTAATATGTAAATCTGAGATTAGTTTTATACATGAAATCTATGTTATATGAAGTTGACCTTAATACATGGTTTAAAATCCTAGTTGTGTTAATAATGTAACCCAGGGTTAATGTGCGACATAATGTTAATATGTTCACCTAATGATGGAAAATATGATTATTAGTTATTGCATAATAATCTAGAATATGAGATCAGTAAAATAATCCCAAGACAAGGATACAAGTAACAATGAGAAAACCCTAATATGAACTAAGCTAAACCCTAAAATGGATACGATTAGGGTTAAGACGATATGTAAGATGATGAGAACCTGATGATAGTATATGATCTTGTCTTGATCAGGTTTAACAAAGATATAGATGACATGAGGAATATGTGATTAGTATATCTCTTGATCAAGGTATGCCATTACCTCTTACTTGGCTTATTATACAATATGCTTGTGTTATATGTGTAGTAAAATACTTGGCATATGATATTGGATGAAATGATTGTTCTTCTATGATATGTTGCATGATTTTCCATACTTATTGCTATGAACACATAAAACATAATATATTTGTTCCATTATATCTAAGCACTTCAACTCTTTGGTAGTAAAGTGTTGCAAAACAAGTACCTCAACTCTTTGGTAGTAAATTACTTGGAAGTGATCCAACTCTTTAGTAGTAGATCACATTGTGAAATGATTGAACTCTTTGGTAGTAGATCATAAAGGCCTTAATGCATTCAACTCTCAGGTAGTAAATGCATGGATGATATAATGGAAAATATGCTTAAAATATGTGTTCTCTTTTGTTGATGAACATCTTTGTGCAAGTATATGATTTTCTTATATTTCTTTATAACTGTAAAGTATTAGTTTTATCTTATTGCCAAGATATGATGAGAGGTATATAAAAGACACATAGGCATACTCAGTACAATATTCTTGAATATTGTGCTGATGTGTACCGCATGTAATCTTTTGTTTAGGTTGTGGCTATGATCTTGAAGATCCAGTATAGTTGATAGTTGTATGGCGAGCTGATGTTCAGGTGGACCTGTTGTCTTAAGATCCTGTTGTTCAGATGTAGTACATGTATATGTATAAGTTTAACTTTCAATGTGTAATACCAAATGTTGTAACAATTCATGTTGTAATTATATGTTGAATGGTGAACATGTGTGTATGGTTTTATTATTGTTCATGTACATGTGCTACTGTGTTTCCTTCCGACTCCCTTGATTTTCTCCTTCTTAGACTAGTGTTGGATGTTTAAATTGGGATTCTCACTGAGGTGAGGGTTTCAATTTGGACATCACACATCAGATTAAGTTTTAAAAAAATCCGAGGACGTCACACTAGTTGTCTCCACATATCATAAAGTACATATAAAATTTCCAAACCTCGAGGATATTACTAGAATAGTCCTACTTTCACAAAAGACACTCTGAACAATCTTTTTCCTTTAAACCCATATATCATGAAAATTGGATTGAACCTCATTGTAACCGTAAATCTATCATATATTGAATTCATCAAAAACTTAATCATGTACTTACTATGTTCCAAAAAAATAGGGGTGTGATATTTACCATATCTATCTTTTTATTCCTAATCTCTTTCACCTTGGTATCGATTACCCTCACAAGTGACTCAGGGTATGTCAGCCTCCCTTGGAGTTCAATAGGCTAAATGCTCAACACATGGCTAGGATCCTTCACATTGCGCGTAGGATTGGACACATTGAACACATCATGCATCATACTATATTGAGGGGATAAGGCTAAATGATAAGCAACTTCACCAATTCGTTCTAAAATCTCAAACGAACCTATGTATTGGGGACTCAACTTTACTTTGTTCTTAGTTATAACATGGAGTAGTCGGATTTTTAAAAATACTTGTTCACACACAGTGAAGTGCAAGTTAGTCCACTTCGCATCATCATACACTTCTATCTATCATTGGCTCTTTTTATCCTTTACTTGATCAAAATAACTTTATCTACATACAACTGTAGTTCTTCTAACCTCAACAAGGTTCTCTCACCGACATCATCCTAGTGAAACGGTGACTGACATGGCCTCCCATAAAGGGCTTCGTACGAAGGTATCCCGATACTGGCTAGGTAGCTATTATTATAAGCAAACTCAGTTAAGGAAAAGTACTGCCCCCATGATCCACCCCAATCGAGAAAACATGCTCTTCACATATCCTCTAAAGTATTGATGTTCTTTCTAACCCCATCAGTCTGGGGGTGATAAGGTTTTGCTAATTTTTAGCCTCATACTGAGTTCTTCATGCACTTTCTTCGAAAATTTGGAGGTGAGCTAAGAGTCACAATCAGAAATAATTGAACCCAAGACACCATGCAAACACACTATTACTCTAATATATAGTTCATCTAAGTCTAACACCTTGATGTTGATCTTTAAGGTGAGAGACTGTGCTAAATTGGCTAGGCGATCCACCACAACCCATATTCAATCATGACCTTTCTTTGTCTTGGGGAGACCCGCCACAAGTCCATAGTGATATGTTCCCATTTCCACTCATGAATCTCAATTGATGGCAATAATCCATTGAGTCACGGATGTTCAACCTTCACCATCTGGCATGTGAGACAACTAGCCACATATGCTTCTATGTCTGTGTTCATTCCAGGCCACCAAAAGTATCGTTGCAAGTCCTTAAACATCTTGATAGTATCGGGGTGTACCGTATACTTAGAAACATGAGCTTCTTACAAGATATTAGTCATGAAGGGTGAATATTCAGGAACCCAAATATGACTCTTATATCATATTCCACCATCCACTCCCACTAATAGATTTGTTTGAGGTTTCTCCAACAAGCCTTTCATCTTATCAAGCTCTGGGATGGCTAATTGGGTAGCTACCGACTCGGTCAATAGGTTTGGTTTTATTTGAATGTTAGATAAACATATTCGATTTTCTAGTGGCTATGGAGTCCACCTAGCAAACTCTTCCATCTTCCTCCACTAGGTAGATTGGACAACCACACATCTAATTGGTTTTCAACTGAGGGCATCTGCTACTACATTAGCTTTTCTATGGTGGTAGGCGATGGTAAAATCATAGTCCTTCATATAATCCATCCATCGTCTTTGTCTTAAGTTCAAGACCTTCAGAGTCAGGAGGTACTTCAGGCTCTTATGGTCGGTGAGGATTTCAAAGGTATCTCCATATAGGTACTGTCACTAGATATTTAGGGAATGAATAATTTCTATTAGTCATGTTCCAGGTAGTTTACTTCATTCGTCTTGAGTTGTTTGAAGGCATAAGCAACAACATATCTATTTTTCTATAGCATGCATCCAAGCCTCATATTTGATGTGTCGATGAATATCATAAAACCTTCATTGCCTGATGGTAGAGTCAACAAGCAAGTTGTAATCAACTTCTCTTTCAACTCCTGGAATTGAGCTTCACACAACTCAAACCATACAAACTTCTCATCCTTTTGGGTGAGCTTGGTGAGAGTCACAATAGTCTTTGAGAAATCTTAAATGAAGCATCGATAATACCCAACCAATCCCAGGAAGCAATGAATCTTGAAAGGGTTCTTTGGTGTTGGTCAATCATGCAAGACTGACACCTTAGCATGAGCCACTGAGATTGTCCCTCCGGATATAATGTGTCCAAGAAACATGACACGATCTATTCAAAGCTCGCACTTTGAGAATTTCCCATAGAACTTCTTATTTTTTAGGATGTGAAAGACTCTAGCAAGGTGGTCAAGGTGTTTCTCTAAGTCATCAGAGTAAGATGTCATCTATGAAAACAATGACAAAGGAGTCAAGGAAAGGTTGGAACACATTGTTCATGAGGTTCATAAACACACTTGGGGCATTAGAAAACCAAAACAGCATGACTAAGAACCCATAATGGCCATAGAGGGTTCAAAAAGTAGTCTTTGGGATATCCTCACTCTTGACTGGTAATTGATGGTATCTGGATCTCAGGTCAATCATTGAAAAGACTCAGACATACTTGAGTTGGTCAAATAGGTCATATATACAGGGTAAATGATACTTGTTCTTAATGGTAGCCTGAATTATCATCCTATAGTCTGTACACATATGAAGCGATCCATCTTTCTTTTTTACAAAGAGGACTGGTTCTCCCCATGGAGAAGTGCTAGATCGGATGAAGCCTTTGTCTAGCAATTCCTGTAGTTACTTTTTAGCTCAAGAAACTCTATGGGGGCCATCATGTAAGGTGCCCCTAGAAATAGGATTCTTCCCAGGAGCTTACTATATCAAGAAGTCCACTTCTCTCTCCATAGGTATGCCAGGAAAATCATCCAGGAGCACGCCTGCATAATCCTTTGCCACTTCTCTTTCCTTTAAGGGTTGCACCTTGGTCTCCGACTCGATAACCACTTCTAGGAATGTTTGACAAACTTTGGCCATCATCTTCTCTACCTTCAAGGCTAACACATACAAAGTAGTGGTTGCATCCTTCCTACCTCTAATAGTAAAAGGTGGATGACCTGGTCTCTCAATTCTTATCTTCTTTTCTGTATAGTCTATATGCACTCTATAAATATACATCCAATCCATGACAATGATTACATCAAACTCGCTCATGTCAAGGATGATAAAAATATGTAGGAAGTTCATAATGTAGGTATTTAACATATATAGTTGGGGTTTTCAAGAGAGACATAAATATTCAACCACTTGGGTAGTGACATTCAAAACATATCCTAAATCCTTGATGTCCAAACAAAGCATAGTTGCAAGATTTCTCAAAATAAAAGTATTGGTAGAACTGAGTCATATAGTGCTTTTACATTTTGTCCCATGATCTCAATCATGTCTACATATTTTTTCATGAAAGACAAACTACCATTGCATTTTGAAACTAAAGATAGGAAAAAGAACTCTAAGGGTGATTACAGTCTATCAGATGGTTAGCATTGTCTTGTGCCTCTTCATTGTTCATGGCAAAAACTCAGACATGTCTCTGCTCTCCTAGAGGTGGGGCTATAGCTAGTGAGGCACTTCTACTGGTGGTGCTGCTTCCACAAGTTGGCCTGTCACTAGGCATGGGCCTCTCAAATCAGGGAGAGGACAGATGGCCTGAAAGTGTCCTTGCTGACAACAAAAATACACTTTCTTCTCAAAACAACACTTCCTCAGTTGTGCTCTTCCACAGTTGTGACACCTTGGGGAACAATTCTCGTTGTAGGGTTTTCTTTCCTCCATGTCTCCCTTTGGCATGGTTGCATTCTTGTCCTTTTATGTGTTCATTCCAAGGGCTAGAGATGCCTTCTGTGAATCCCAAGAACCCTTTTGATGGGATATATGCATGCATCACTATATTCTTCATGTCAAGGGTGATATTATAGGTGTTGGTGAAGTTTTTTAGTCTGCTCGCAATCATGTGGGGCTTGATTGCATGGTGGAAACATTCCAAAAAATGATCCACTCATCTTTCCTCAGTCAACGTGTAACCAAACTTCTCTAGGAGGTGAAACTTGTGAGTGAAATCTTCCACATACATATTGCCCTAAACTAGGAATATGAGATCCATCTCTTTCTCTTTCTTAGCTGAGATAGATATGAATATGGCAAATAAGATGGTTCAGAAGTCAATCTAGGCCATTGGGTCTTCATTCAAATCTTGACCCATGATTTGATTCTCCCACTAGATCTTAGTTGCTCCTTTAAGAATATGAGAGGCAAAGGGTAATTTCTTGTTTGGATCTACTTCCAACATATGGAAGCCATTCTCCACTGCTAGGAACCAGGAATCAACTTTGTCAACTACTTCAATTTTATCTTCTCCCCAGAATTTTTTAATGTTCATCTTGACGAAGTCCAAAATGGTGGCTCCAAGGCAAGGGCACACATGTAGTGACTCACCATTTTCATCTTTTGCTATATCCTTGAGGGCCAAGGAACTAATGGCCTTAGTCAATTTCTTCTACTGTTCCATCCAGAGAGAATCGAGAGTGTGCACCACCACTTGTCCAACTATGGGTCCAGGGCTAGCAGTAGGATCATCTTTAGACTTGATCTTTTCCTTTGACATTGGTTCACCTTTCTGGTCATCCTCCGGGTTTAGGTTGTCAAAGGGAAAAATATTTAGGGTCAAGGCCTTCCTCAAAGGCTTCTTTGGATCTCTTCCTCTTCCTGGAGGGCTCTTCCTCCATAGCTCTTATTTTCTTCTCTAGGGACCTCCTCTTCTTGTGGGAGGACCTACCTTCACAGTGATCCTGGGTAGTGTCAAAGGGAATGACGACGGTCTTGGTTTGGACCATGCTGATTCTCATAGGAAGTCAATTAAACTCCATCTAAGTTTTAAGAGCATTAAAGCATCATATATTATGTCCATGACTTCTTTATTATATGCTTTTTATTGTTTGGTGGAGGATGTCTCAATCCCTAATTCTAATAACCCTAGTACTCATAAAGGGATACCAAGAGCAGTTATAGGTGCCTAGCGTCTAGCGAGTGAAGGGTGAAAAGAAGTGATGAACATATGAGAATCCTAGAGGTATGTTATTTTGAGTAAAGCCATATGACTTTGGCCATGTCAAAAGTAGGGTCCATGAGTCCTCGTAACCCGACTAGCAGTGTAGAGGAAAATATTACCTGCCCACGAATTGTGGTCCTTTCTAAACATCGTCATATTTGGAAAATGAAAAAACCACTAGAGGGGGGGGGTGAATAGGGTTTTATAGATATTTTAAAATAATTTAACTCAAACAACCACAATTGAGATAATAAGAAGGAGACAAGGTGTTTAGAGTGGTTCCAACCTTAGCAAATACTAAGGCACTCAATCCACTACCTGGTTGCTTACCCAACCGGAATTTTGGAAGTATTTAATTTTATTACCTCGCAAGGATATTACATAAAATTACAACACTTTCAACACCCTTTGGACAACCTTCACCTTGAAGTAGTCTCACCAACCCTGAAGCAGCCTTCCTTGAAGTAACTTCAAGCTCCCCCTTGAAGTAGCCTTCCTCTTGAAGTAGCTTCCCGTTGAGACAACCTTCTAGAAGTAGTCCAAAGATATCCTTCTTCACCAAGAAGATCAAACTCTCTCCAATCCGCAGCCTCCAACCCTAGGAGTAGCAAGGAGAGTACAAGCAATAAGAACGAACAAGAAAGGAAATAGAAATTACAATTACCACTTGAAGCACAAGGCTTGATTTCCTATATCAAGCATATTGATCTCCTAACCAATGAGTATGGAAGTGTAGGCTTAGGGGATAGGAGATGCTAGCCTATAGGACACGAATTTGGAGCAAAGGAAATGAGTAGCAAGTACTAGTGTTTCTCAATTTCTCAAAACAGATTGCCAATTGCAATTATGAAATCTCAAGTATTGCACAAGTGTACTTTGGGTGTCCTATGGCTTTTCCTATTTAAAGGAATGGCCTATGGATGCTTAAGGACGTTCTAGACACTTTCTAGGGGGTTCTTAGTGCTTAACTAGCCGTTAGGTATCCATTAGTTGCTTTAACAACAACTAGTTAATTAATCCTGAAAATTGCAGACAGAGACATTCTCGGTCAAAGATTTGTCGACCGAAAGTCCTAGTCGGTCGAGGACTTGTCGACCAAGGGACTATCTGTATCAACATTCTGATCCAACTCCCAACTACCTTGTCTGCTGTGTCTAACGGCTACCTGGGTCATTCTCGATCAAAGAGTTTGTCGACTGAGAGTGTCTCGGTCGAGAATTTTGTCAACTAAGATTAACCCTGTTTCAATGTTTTAAACTAAGTACTAAGTGTGTGTATGAGTGTGCAGTTGTGACACTATTGTAGGGGATGACCTATCTAAGTGTTGTGATTGGCTAGGGAAGATCTAACGCTTGATTTATATGATGTCTAAGTACTTGTACATTATATACTTGTACAAGTTTTTACATTTGATTACATTCATGATTTAAAGCAATTTTAGCATATAGATCTTCCAATTGTTTGTCATCCACCTTATTCCTGCAACACTCAAGTAGCACGTTAGATGCACAAGAATGAAATGTTTATCATCATCAAAACAAAGGGATTATAATAATGTCCAATTTAGCCAACAATCTCCTCCTTTTTGAAGATGACAAACATTTCCTAAATATAAAATAAGGAAATGTAAATCATATAAGTTTCATACCTGAAGTTTACCTTTTGTAGTCGTTCTTGTTTTGCAAGTGGGTGTTGGCCGAGATATTATGAAACTCATTTTATTTTATATTATTTCTCCCCCTTTGTCATTTCAAAAAGATATCCAAGATAATTATTGAGTATGACTTTTTATTACTCCCACTTAATTTTATGATATGCTCCCCCTTAAAGAGATATTCAATTTTAAAAACAAGTGATGAATGCACACTACACATTTGTCAAATTTAGCCATAATTTATTTTTCAATCATTTGCAAAGAATGAGATCCTTTTAGGTTTATTGCATATATTACTCATTTTCTAGGATATTTAAACAATTTTAAGGTCATAACTAGTTTGTAAGATTTGATTTTGACCTTTTATTTGAGTTTTTGTACTAAAATCATGTTTTCAAAGCACATTTTGAATCAAGATACTAAGATTTAGTACAGTAAAATGATGTACAAATAAGCATTTTATCAAGTTTGTTTTAGGTCGACCTTGACTACGACCATAGCGCCCCTTGGTCAAGCTTGGTTTCAACCAAGAGGCAATTTCTGTAGATTTCCAATTTAAAATGCATTTGTGTCATGAAGTTTTACTATTTATGCAAAATGGCATCTTCATATGAGCTGAATCACAATGATAAAAAACAATATCCATTCATGGTTTGTAATATGGATCAAAGATTATTTTAGACAAACCAATGAAACACAATGATCATGGCACAATAATTATGATAGAACAGTAGAAATATATCCATAATGCAATGATCAAGATAGAAACATATACATATGATGATTATGATCTTTTAAACTAAATTTCAATACACATGGTTCCTATATAGATAGACCGAGAATTACTTAAGAAAAACCATGTGGATTATGATAAAACAGTAATACCATGGTTCATAATTTTTAGTTTTAAGCCAATCCATGTAGAAGATAAACCAAAATAATCATATTTATTGTTTATGGATTTTAAGACAAACCATGTAAATGAATATGCTTAACAAACTTTGTCAATCAATGAAAAAAGTATGTTCAAATATCAGTCTACAAGATTCATTCTTGATTTGCATATTAAATCAATCATTAATAATAAATTGAGAGCAAACTAGATTAATTAAAAATAGGTTCAGCAGAACTTGGTTCGGTCGAACTGTTTGTCGACCGAATTTATCTCGGTCGACGTTTTTCTCGACCGAGAATGCTACTGTTTGTACATGTTTTATCAGATTTGTTGCAAACTTCAAGATAGTAACATGCTCGGTCGACTAATTCTCGACCGACAGTGTTCTCGGTCGAACAGTTTCTCGACCGAGAATGTGTCTGCACTATTTTTCAGTAACTATTTACAAGTAAATCATAGTTCATTTTCAATTCAATTATGCAATTTGAAAACTCAGTTTGGTTGATATAGAACATATGAATATCAAAGTAACATTTAGATCAAATCTCAACTAATTTTATTCAAATCTTTATGTTTTGAGGACCCTAATTAAGGAAAATTTTCAAAGATGTGTCTCTGCAGATGTATATTTTCAAGTTTGAAACTTTAATTACTTGAATCAATTTGTTATCTCATTATGTTAATGTTGAGATAGACATAGAGATATACAACTAGAGTCTTTGGTCATATCTCAACTTAATTTTGTTCATTTAGTTTGGGGGTTTTGGAACCCATACTAACTCAACATCCTTTTTCTTGTAAGGACATGAGAAAGAATAATGTCCGAGACACAAACAATAATGGCAACATATAGAATCAACCTCATCTCTTTTTCTATGATTTTGTTCTAGGTTATTCTTAGGTACATATGTATATTTGCCTCTAGGTACATACATAGATTGATTTTATAGCATTTGTGTTTTTCTCCAACTAGGTTTTTGGTAAGATTTTCCTTTAGGATTATAACCTAGTCCTCTCCTTCCAATTTGACGATAAGAATCATTTAAAATTTTATCAAGGGTATCATTGTTACTCAAACTACTAACTTTTTGTTGCAGCTTAACAATCTCATCCATTCTCTTATTGATGTATAACTTTGCTTAATCTAGATTAGATAACAAGGAATCTCTTTCTTTCACAATAATATCATAATCTAGATGTGTACACAAAACAGGTTGTTTTTTAAGATCATTTACTTGAGTTTGCAAGTTTAACTTTTCTAGGGAAAGAAGATTGCAATTTGCTTCTATATATTTTAGCTTAATATCATGATCTTCAATAACCTTTTTGAGATCTTCATTTTCAGATGTGAGAGCAAGAAGTTTAGCATGTAACTCATCATTTGCTTTATTAGATTTCTTTAATTTCTTATTGCACTCAATATACTTATTATGTGTCTCTTCAAGACTAGCAATTAGCTCTTCTTTAGGTAAATAAAAAAGGCTTACCTCTTCTTCTTCTTCTTCACTTATTGTGGCAATAAGGAATTCTTTATACACATCTTCCTTCTTTGACCTCCATAGATAGCTAGGTGTAGTGTGTCTTATTCCTAAGCACCAATTGCAACTTGTTGAAGATTGGTCCATGCTTTTCCTTTGCTTGCGGTTGTAGACAACACCACCCTTCATTCTTCAAGACTCGATTAGAGCTCCTTGAAGCCTGCTCTGATACCAAGTAAAAAAACCACTAGAGGGGGGTGGATAGGGTTTTATAGATATTTTAAAATAATTTAACTCAAACAACCACAATTGAGATAATAAGAAGGAGACAAGGTGTTTAGAGTGGTTCCAACCTTAGCAAATACTAAGGCAGTCAATCCACTACTCGGTTTCTTACCCAACTGGGATTTTGGAAGTATTTAATTTTATTACCTCACAAGGATATTACATAAAATTACAACACTTTCAACACCCTTTGGACAACCTTCACCTTGAAGTAGTCGCACCAACCTTGAAGCAGCCTTCCTTGAAGTAACTTCAAGCTCCCCCTTGAAGTAGCCTTCCTCTTGAAGTAGCTTCCCGTTGAGACAACCTTCTAGAAGTAGTCCAAAGATCTCCCTCTTCACCAAGAAGATCAAACTCTCTCCAATCCGCAGCCTCCAACCCTAGGAGTAGAAAGGAGAGTACAAGCAATAAGAAAGAACAAGAAAGGAAATAGAAATTACAATTACCACTTGAAGCACAAGGCTTGATTTCCTATATCAAGCGTATTGATCTCCTAACCAATGAGTATGGAAGTGCAGGTTTAGTGGACATGAGATGCTAGCCTATAGGACACGAATTTGGAGCAAAGGAAATGAGTAGCAAGTACTAGTGTTGCTCAATTGCTCAAAACAGATTGCCAATTGCAAGTACGAAAGCTCAAGTATTACACAAGTGTACTTTGGGTGTCCTATGGCTTGTCCTATTTATAGGAATGCCCTATGGATGCTTAAGGACATTCTAGACACTTTCTAGGGGGTTCTTAGTGCTTAACTAGCCGTTAGGTATCCATTAGTTGCTTTAACAATGGCTAGTTAATTAATCCTGAAAATTACAAACAGAGACATTCTCAGTCGAAGATTTGTCGACCGAGAGTCCTAGTCGGTCGAGGACTTGTCGACCGAGGGACTGTCTGTAGCAACATTCTGATCCAACTCCCAACTACCTTGTCTGTTGTGTCTAACGGCTACCTGGGTCATTCTCGGTCGAAGAGTTTGTCGACCGAGAGTGTCTCGGTCGAGAATTTTGTCGACCGAGATTAACCCTATTTCAATGTTTTAAACTAAGTACTAAGTGTGTGTATGAGTGTGCAGTTGTGACACTATTGTAGGGGATGACCTATCTAAGTGTTGTGATTGGCTAGGGAAGATCTAACACTTGATTTACATGATGTCTAAGTACTTGTACATTATATACTTGTACAAGTTTTTACATTTGATTACATTCATGACTTAAAGCAATTTTAGCATATCGATCTTCCAATTGTTTGTCATCCACCTTATTCCTGCAACACTCAAGTAGCATGTTAGATCCACAAGAATGAAATGTTTATCATCATCAAAACAAAGGGATTATAATAATGTCCAATTTAGCCAATAGAAAACACTAATAATTCCCTCTGGGCCCTACATAATTCTTAAAATTTAACAATTATTAGAGGTCAAATGGTAAACCATCTCTATACCAAATGTGACGACCCCCTCCCCTTGTTATCCCCTATTCAGGCAGACCAAGAGGGAAATGGCCATTACCAAATATATAGGAGCGATGGTTTAGCAAATAACCAGAAATAGTTAATAAATGTTTCCCTAGATAGGAATGAGTTTGATACAAGATAAAAAAGTTACATTCTCCAATAAGGAGTTACATCGATTTCTAATATTGCAACACAAAATAAAACTATCTAACTAAATCCTCCAGAATTACATTACTTCTTGTTTGTTTGGTTCCTTCTTCTCTGGATGTCCATTTTCCATTATTCTTGTAGAAATAATTGCAAATTATCCTAAAACATTGTGAAAAAAGAGTACAACCAATATAACAAGTTATACTGGTATCTGGGGGAAACAAAATGTTTGCATCTATTTGTAACAACATATCCACAACAAATATTGTTAAAAAATGGAATTATCATTTTCTTCATAACTTCTCAACCCATTTTTACTCAACCGCTGGGATACCCTCTCTTAGGGTTTTGTCCCTGTAGTGGACAGTACATGACCTCTCAATCTGGAGCTAGGTTCCATGTTGGTCTTCCCAATCTGGGGCTTGACCTTATATGACCTTCACAATTAGGGCCTAGTCTGACCTTCCCAATCTGGGTCCTGGTCTAAGTCATCACAATGACTCTTTCATTCTTTCTGTTCTAAAACTTCCAGAGTTGGTATGCAAGGTTTGAGCAAGTTACTAGCATATAATGTGATATTTGTAGTGACCTTATAGATTGCATGAAATAAATAAACAAGCAAGCATTAATTTTGAAGAAATCCTGGAAACCTCAAAAAATGGCGACAAACTAATGTGAATATTCATAGGTATAACCACATACCTTGATCAGAAGTATTTGATGTCCAAGTAAAAGACAATCAATGAAATCAACTAAGCAATTATCCTGAAAGTTAAAGCATAACACCCATGTATCATTATTCTATCCAACATTCAGCATCAAGACTGATGTGGATCTCAAGTTAGATTTCATTAGGGTTTTGTCTTCCTAAACCCTAATAATCACTTTTCATGTCCTTTGGGTTGACAAACCCTAATATTATCATTATTTGCACTTTTCATCTCAAGGAAACCCTAATTCATCAAATCAAAGGTTCTCAATCTCAATCTAAAATCAAGTTACCATTTTTATCCAAAAAGACTAATCTTTTATTATTAAGATTAGTTGAACTCATTAACATCATCATAACTTGGCAATTAGGGTTTTAATTCATTTAACACATTAAAGATAACAAAATTATGTACTTTTTGAACTAGATGTAGATCTAGGCATTGATCATATTTTTATTAAATTCTTCATATTTTTCTGAGTAAAATTCATATATTACTTGTTACAATTGGACAATCTTACAATTTACTACAATTTTTACAAAATAAATCATTTTGGGCCAACAGGGGCCTGTCACCTAGGCAAGGAACCCCAGGTCCCACCCTGCCAGCTTGATTAGATTGGACAAATGGCTCTCACCAACTAAGTGGCTGGTCCACGTAGTGACTCACTGATTAAATGAAAAAAAAGACAATGCTACCCTTACCTCTTCAACATAGGGCTGAGGACAGGAGAGTCAATTGCCAAGGGGTTGTCTTCAACCTTCATTTGTCCACGAGCATAGGAGCACAATAAATGAGGAGGTTGACTTCAGTAAGGAGATCATCAGTGTGTGAACAAAGGCCACTCACTCCTCTGCCACGCTCCCACAAGCTCGCTGACACCTTCAATTCCTCCGTCAAGGGTTGAAGTCGTCGGGATGATAGAAGAGAACTTTGGCGATGAAATAAAGATGGAATAGGGTGAAGGTTGAGACTAACAGAAAAATTCAGTGTAGGGAAATGACCGTGGGACTCAGCTAAAAAGTTGGAAACAACTGGTGTCCTCACAGAGGGTCTAGGGTCCCCTTTTTATACGCTCCTATGGCAGCAGGGTTATCTCTAGGATGGGAGATTGGGTGAATCTCGTATAAGCCTCAAAACTCAGTGAAATTCATGGTACATATCTTCGTCATATTCTCATGAAGATGAAGATCAAGTTTGCTTGCTCACTCTCTCATCAAATATTTGGGAAAATGACTTGGAAAGCCAGCATGTCTGTGGCCCTATTTCCTAATCTTGCCTAGGGTAGGAGATAATGTCACCACTGTTGGATCACAGATCAATGATCATCATGCCACTTTCCTAACAAAGGGGGCAAAAAAGGATTTCCTATTTTAAAAATAAAATCATGACATTGAACATAAATCCTTTCACTTTAGGGATTTTATAAAAATCCATAACTCTGATTCTATAAATCCTTTTGATCCCATATTTTATAGGGAAGTCCATAATGACTTTATCTAGTCGTGGGAAAAGATTGATACCAAAATTCAAAAAGTAAGATGTTTTTGTTAATATGCAAGTATTCCCTTTATAAGGCATATTTCAAGCATTAAAACACATCCTTTTCTCTTTCTTTCTTTTCTATTTTATTTATTTTGATTACTCTTCTTATTAGAAACCATGTGAAACTAAAATCCAATTACTAGTGGACATCCATACCACTTTCTAGAGAATTCCATAAATTCTCACAAGTATAGTTAGTTATTATATGTTTTTTTGCTTATTATTGAATTTCCTTATCTCCCTTTTCCCTCATATCCATTATTGGATTAACAAAATATTAGAATTCAAAAAATAAACAATCAAGGAAAATTTGCAAGGGGAAACCTTTATTTCAAAACAATGCACACACAGTTCTAATAGGTCCCTTTTATTCAAAGCATCACAATTCAACTAATAAAAATACAAGTGAAACTGAGGTTATAACAGGGAGTTTGTTGGTATGTATCCACAGAGAGCCAATCATATGAGGATTGTACTAAGGTATCATGTACTTGGTTTGATAATAATAAAGGTAACTCCTATTATGTTTTTTCCGGTCATGATATGATGGTACACATGGTAGATGTCAAATGAATGATGTTACTCGATGACATGTGTCTTGAAGTTGGGGATCTAAACAATGAGATCATATGTATGATAATAGTATACATATTTTTGTTATATCCCTAGTTGAATATTATTGTACAAGAAAAATAGACAAAATTAATACATAACACTAGAATGTGTGTCGAATGAGGATAGAGTCTCATTAGTCATGATACTGAATATCAACTCAAACACATAGGTATTTGTTCGGGAATAGTGTACCGGACAGACCCACCTTGAGAGTGATACATGGAAACCATAGAATGGTAGTAAGAATCAACTATCAAAGTGACAACGGCGATTGTGGTTCCTAGACCTAAAGTAACTACACTCATCACGTGCCATTTGATGAACTTTTTACACCATCCAACATGACCTTGAATAAGGGTTTCCATAAAGGCAGTGCTCGAGTACATTATGACACATGGGTACTGATTGTGAGTGATATAGATGGGATTTGGCCCTCCTACATAAGTTGATATCCTGGCTACTTGATAAGTGAGAATGAGACACGTAGTTCCATACTCATGTTAGTCAATATGTGATGTGTGAACTCACATCATCTCATACAGTCTTCTGTAGTTCAAGAAACATGTATTGAATGTTAAGAAGATGAGGATTTCATGCCTTATGTTCAATCTGAATATCAGAGACAAAGGAAAAATATGATGATAGTAACACTGATCATGCATGTAGGTCGAAGTTGTTCTCTAAATTTTAAATTACTTGGGTAGCAATAAAATATTACTAGATGCTGCTCATTGCTTGTGATGTCATAATCCATTTATGAACATTCACTGCCAACGTAAATTGAGACATATAGGGTCACACACATAGGATGAACTTGGAATAAGATTTCACTCATGTATAAGATTTAACTTGATTACTAAAGTATTTTGGTAATCAACTTAATTAACATTGGTTGTCAGTTGGATGATTGGAGTGTCCAATCAATCGACTAGTGATCCAATTGACTGACTGGAGTGTCTAGTCGACCGACTAGAATGTACTGACATTGACCTATGGAACCAATCAATCGACCTGTTGGATTTTCAAATCGACTTACTGAAAGGAGTTGCCAACAAATTGTCAAAATATCCAGTCAACCGATTGGAAGTCCGGTCGATTGATTGGATGACCAGTAGGAATGGGCCAAGCAATTGATGCTGACATAATGACGTGTGTTAATCATCGTATTGAAAGACAATATATTTGTGAATAGAAAACTAAGCCAATCGAGCAAATGGATTCTCTAGTCGATCGACTGGCATGCCAGTCAACTGACTGGAATGCCAGACGACCGAATGGTGTGCCAGTTGACCAACTGGTGATTCACAATATCCATCAAACTGTGAGATCTGACCCTTTGTATCCCCAAAATTTGTAAAACCCTAGCCCATCCACTCCTATCTAAAGGGGGGGGGGTGGCCAAGGATCTCAATACTCTTTTATGACCAGACTCCTCATCTCACAATTGTTGTAACATGAGAGCTAGAGGCATATTAACTGTGAAAGGGAGAGATATCCAAGGGGAGAAAAGTTTGTGCTAGTACGCTAACAACACAAATGGACAACTACTTCTTGTTGGCTCTGAAAGCACAACGTTAAGTTCCTGATAGTCACACATAGACTACATAGAGGAGTAGAGGTTCTTTTTTCTACTCTAGGAGGATGTCTTCAACCGCTGTCTATGGTGCTACACCAGGAGGTCTACACGGAATGCTATCCAGGTGATGCTTGAGAAAGAAGTACAACTCTACAAGGATTGTCGCTAGATTTTCCCCAGAACCAAGTATATATCTTGCACCATCTTTCTTTGCATAGTTATTGATATGATCACCAGGTTATGAGGAATGTTGCAAGATTTTTTTGTCACTTCCATCTCTGACGCCATATTTCCCTAAAATGGGCACGCGTGCTACCAAAAGAGGACATACAAATCAAGAACTACTTTTAATCCACTAATTGAGATAATTTGAGTGGTGCGACCATTATCTTATCACTCAATTTATCACTTTTTCTTTTACAAATTGTTATACTTACTTTATAAGAACACACAATATTGTTTTTATATGAATTGATATAATGATATATCTAAATTGAATCAAATTTATCATAAAAAACTATGCATCTTTTGTTTATTCATTTCGTATAGTCGATCAAGTCCAATTCAATTGGTTAACCATTCACTAAGATTTTGACTAGACCACGTAAGATAGATTTGACATATCACTAGACCAAATTTGACCACTCTGGACTAGATCCCATGGTTCGATCAAGTCTAGTTTAGTCTCGCGGTCAAGTTTGATTTCATGCCGAGCCCTAAAGTGTACAATTTGAAAGCCTTACCTATGAGAGATACACATAGAATCAAAGTCATTCATGGTCAGTGGCAGATCCAGAAATCTACCACAGGGGGCTGTATTACTATGAGTCGTGACAAATATTGACTATGCATATAGATGGGGAAAATAATACTTATTTAGAAAAAAATGAAGAAAAATACACCTAACATAATGTCTCATTGTCTCAAACATACAAAAATAAGTTATTTGTAAAAAAATAACATGAATGAAATGATAAATTCACTATATCAAAATAATGAATTTGGTTAAATGTCTGAAGTCATAAATAGCACATTATTTGACCATGTCCTACAGATTAAACAACTAGATGATCAATAATATAATCATAATTCATGACCACTTGATCAAGGTATTGTGCATAAAATTGGTAATGAATAAGACTAGTCATATTAAAAATGGAAACCAACTCATCTTTTAAGTGGAGAATAAGTATTACAATATAATATGACACAATTTAGTGGATGGTGTCATACTGGAAGAGCCAAAAAATTGTAGCAGTCAAATCTTATACTATAAAGGATATAAGTATAATGTACTAGGTATATTATAAGATCTTGACACAATGATAAGTTGAAGAAAACTTCAGAAAGAAAGAAGAAGGAGAATATTTAATGTGGTTGCATAAACAACATATGATGGAGAAGGAAATTGGGAAATGAAAAGTGAAGAGAATGAAGAGGAAAGATCCATGCATATTTTTTATCTAAAAGTTAAAGAATAGGGGATATGAAAGAAATAATTATATATTTTATTGACTTTCATTTTACATGTAATCCTTATTTTTCTCTCTCTGTTTGATTAAAATTATATCTATAAAATGGCTTTTCTTACCTTTTTTACTCCTTCTTACCCAACCATTTTACATATTTTTCCTATTTTTTTACCTTGTGTCAATTCAATCATTTTCTTTTCTTTAATAGATAGAAATATTGTCATTATCTTCTGGGATTCTTGTAAATCTGTAATAATTGTTATTTGGCTTAAACTTATAATATCTAAATATTATTTAACAAAATGTTTGTGAAAAATCATGTAACAATAAATACTATTTGGATCTATTTCACTACTACAGAAATATCATTCAATGTCACTTTTCTGGGCGTCGGTTATTTAGGAAATCTGACGCCTATAACATTACACGTCGGTTATTTAGGAAATCCGACGTCTATATTCGAAGACCAGCCAGACACAGGTATCACTTTGTATTCAGCGTCGGCTGGGTAAAAACAAACTGATGCCTAAAATCGCCAGCGAAATCCAATTTCGAGCGAAAAAAAATTGGCCCCAAAGTGTCACATACATCGTCGGTTTTTTAACTACTAACCGACGCCTATATAAGATGAAAATTTGCACAAAAAGTTCTAATTTTGGTGTCAGTTATCCTATGATAACCGATGCTGATAATGGTTCCCGTCAAATAATTTAGGGCAAAGATTGTCTAATTGGACGTCGGTTTTTTACTATCAACCGACGCTTAAGAGTAAAAGGTGTCAGTTTTGTAGATAACCGACGCCGTTGACAAACTTAATAGACCTGCATCACCTGAGTCTTCCTCTTTCTTATGTTTCATCATGATAATTTTCTCTACTGCTCGCCGCTCGCCTAAAATCGCCCGACGACCCCCGCTGCTGCTCGCCGACGCTGCTGCTGGTGCGCCTCTGCTCGCCGCCGCCGCCGCGTCCTCTTTCTCCTGCTTCCACCGCTCACCGCCACTGCTGCTCGCCGCTCTACTCTTCTCTTCTCTGGGTGCCGTTCTGCTCGCTGCTCGCCGCCTCCTTCTCTGCTCGTTGCTCTCACACTGGCACCGCCACTCTTCTCCACACTAGCTCTAGGTAGCCCTAGCCTCTTTTCTTCCTTCTCCCTAGCTCCTTACCAACAGAAAGCATGGCTGTGGTAGGCCAACACAGCCACGGTCGTGCTTGCTGTTGGTAAGGATATGAAGAAATCTTTTTGTAATGCTTTATGTAAATCCTAGGATACGAACAAATCTTTTGCTTGCATATATTTGTGCTTCTAATCCTAATGCTTGACCTAATTTAGTAAATTTTGATGCATGTTGAAATAAGATTTAAACTTGTCCATTCTAGCATCCTAATTTGATTTGATTAAACCCTAACATCAATTGTGATGAAACCCTAACATCAATTGTGATGAAACCCTAACATGTATATATCTATTATTGTGTTTGTTGGCCTAGAAACCCGTCTAAGATATACTCATTAGGAGTAAATCTTGGATAGTCTCCGGTTTGGGACTGTTCTTGAACACCTAATCTCACTTAGGATGTAAGTGTATAATGTGTATTGGGTTTTCGAGAAAATTTCGGTAGCATTTCCCCGTTTGTTCTCTAAGTACATATGTACTTAGAGAATAGCGGGGAAATGCTGCCGAAATTTTCTTGAAAACCCAATACACATTATACACTTACTAGAGAGATTAGGTGTTCAAGGATGGGATAGGTGGTACACATTTATTATATATAAGAATGACATCACATGTGTTTGTTGGCCTAGAAATCCGTCCAAGACCCTAATCTTGTCCTAATATATACTTGTTTTCTCTTTGATCATAGAATGGATAGATCATGGATGTCCATTCGCAATCGCTGCACCCCAGAGTTTATATCTGGTCTTGATTAGTTTATTAGATTTGCCGAGGAACATAGGAAAGAACCTAGAGATAGGTTCTACTGTCCATGTAGGCATTGCGGTAACAACTTGAAAGTCAGCACTGGTGACAAAATCAAAAGTCATGTCATGTGCAACGGGATTGTACAAGGCTATACAGATTGGCACTGGCATGGAGAGATTTCAAACTCAAAACCAGTGGATGTCGATAGCAGTTCTTGGGTGGAAGAAGAAATTGCCTCTGATGACGTAGATGTGAACGAACCAGTTCCAGTAGACATCGTTGATGCGATGCTAGATAGTTGTAGGGTAGAGCACACCGATCCACCTCCTATCTTTAGAAACATTATGCATGATGCTGAGATACCGTTATACACAGGCTGTGCTAAGTTTACGAAGCTTAGCACTGTGTCGAGATTGTATAAGTTGAAAGCTAACAATAGATGGAGCGACAAAAGCTTCACTTCATTGTTGACTTTGTTGAAAGAAATGCTTCCTGAAGGAAACGAGCTGCCAATCTCAACATACCGGGTAAAGAAATTGTTGTGCCCAATGGGAATGGAGGCCAAGAAGATACACGCATGCCCGAATGATTATGTGTTATTTCAAAAGGACTATGTGCATTTGAAAGATTGTCCAAAATGTGGTGCGTCACAGTATAAATTGATGACTTCGGGGGAGTCCAAAACTAGTTCTCCTGCCAAGGTGATGTGGTATCTACCTATAATATCACAGTTTCAACGCTTGTTTGCAAATTCGAAAGATGCGAAGAATTTGAGGTGGCATGTAGATGTTAAGAAAAATAATGATGGGATCCTACGACATGCGTTTGATTCCCCACAGTGGAAAAAGATCGATCTATTGTACCACAAATTTGGTGAAGAAGATAGGAATCTAAGACTTGGGCTTTGTACATATGGGATGAATCTGTATGGGACATTGAGCAACCAACATAGTACTTGGTCAATTTTTGCTTGTTATATACAATCTTACTCCCTAGTTGTGTATGAAAAATAAGTACGTTATGTTGTCGTTGTTGATATCGGGCCCTAAACAACCCGGAAATGATATCGATGTTTATCTTGAACCTCCGATTGATGACTTAAAGAAACTTTGGGCTGAAGGTGTGATGACCTATGATGCTTCAGGAAGAGAGACATTTCGTTTGCACGCTATGTTGTTTTTCACTATTAATGACTTTCCAGCATACAGGAATTTGTCTGGATATAGTGTCAAAGGAGCTAAAGCATGTCCTATATGTGAAGAAAATACTGATTCAATAAGACTAAAATATGGCGGCAAGACTATATATCTTGGTCATCGAAGGTTTCTTTCAAAATTCCATCCGTATCGTAGGAAGCGCAAAGCATTCAATGGATGGAATGATGAACAGAGTGCACCTAAACCTATACCAGGGGATGTTGTTTATGAAAGAGTAAAAGACATTGTCAATGAATTTGGTAAGAAATCACAATGTAGTATGGCCACACGGAGTGACAATTCTTTATTCAAGAAGAAGTCAATATTTTGGGATCTTCCTTATTGGAGTTCTTTGACAGTCAGGTATTGTATCGATGTAATGCACATTGAGAAAAATGTCTGTGATAGCATCATTAGTACTCTGTTAAATATACCAGGTAAGACTAAAGATGGGATAAAATCCAGACTGGACCTACGTGAAATGGGAATAAGGTCAAAATTAATAGAATTACGTGAAATGGGTAATAAAAGAACATACTTACCTCTCGCTTGTTACACATTGTCTAGAAAGGAGAAGAAAGCTTTTTGTGAATGCTTGATAAATGTTAAGGTGCCATATGGTTACTCATCCAACATCCATAGATTGGTATCAATGAAAGATCTGAAGTTGATAGATATTAAATCTCATGATTGTCACACTCTAATACAACAAATATTGCCCGTGGCAATTCGATCTATATTGCTGAAGCATGTAAGGTTTGCAATCACCAGACTTTGTTTCTTTTTCAACAGTCTATGCAGCAAAGTTATTGACCCTGATACTCTCGATAATTTGCAAAGAGAAGTGGTTGTTACCCTATGTCAACTTGAGATGTATTTCCCTCCTTTGTTCTTTGATATCATGGTACATCTTGTTGTCCACTTGACTAGGGAAGTGAAAATGTTGGGACCAGTTTTCTTGCATTGGATGTATCCCTTTGAACGATACATGAGCATTTTTAAAGGTGATGTTCGAAACCGTTATCGGCCTGAAGGGAGTATTATTGAAGGTTATGTGGCGAGAGATGTTATGAATTTTTGTAATGACTTTCTGAGTGGTAATAACACTCCTATTAATGATAAGAATATTGAGGAGGGCAAAGGAATTTTGGGATCACGGGTGAAAGTAATCAGCTGTGAGCAGTTGGAACAAGGTCACTTGTATATTTTACACAACATGGACAAAGTGAGTGTTTATATCGAGGAACATACCAATTTCATCAAGAGACAACATCCTCGAGCAAGTTCAATGTGGCTTGCTAGAGAGCATAACAAGACTTTTGCTAAGTGGTTTGAAGATAAAGTCTTACATCAACTATCTCAAACACCAAATGATAGAGACATGGATAAGATGAGATCTTATTTATACATCCATATACCTTGTGTAAGATCTGGTGATCTGGTTTCTTATATATTAATGCATATGTAATACATGTTTTGCAGCTACTTAGTCAAAAATCAATGTAAACAATTTGCATTTGACCATGTAGGATTTTTGATTCCATCATTGATTAGTATGGTAGTTAAAGACCCTGATAGTGTTCAACAATACTGTATAGATGCTTTTACAATTTTTGGTCAGCAAAAGAAGACGATAATAATAGCTCCATTCAATGTCAAGTAAGTTTACTTTACTTATAATTTGGACTTAAGAAAATTACATTTTTATTGTGGATTTTGAGTTATTAATTTTAACTTTTTTGCCTCTAGCGGTAGGCATTGGGATTTACTAGTTATTCTCCCCAGGACGTTCACTGTTTATTATCTAGATCCTGCGGGGAGTACATTGAATACTAAAATTGGACACGTAATGAGAATGCCATTATTATGGTGAGAAATATTTCATTTTTATATCCGTTAATATATGTTATTATATTACTATTTAATTATGCAATTTACTATGTTACATTAACATGTAGGGGTTTAGATGCATTCAAAAAGGCTGGAGGAAAGGTCCCCGGGAAAAAGAACCAACCAATAATTTGAGAGAATGTGAAAGTAAGTTCCCGACTCCAATGTATATATTGTTTATGTGAACTGTGCTTAGTTGTATTTTTTAATATTTTATATGTTTCAATTTATAGTGTGCTACACAAGACAATGGCTGGGCATGCACATACTATGTGATGCGATTTATGCAGATGATTATCCAGTATGCCACATTGGACATCGATACCATACATGAGGATATCAATCTTATTTTTATATTATTACTTATATATATACATCATTCTCTTTGCAGGTGTTTAAAATTGACCACACTATAGGTAAACACTTAAAAGATGTACATGCTCCATATACGATGGAAGTATTAAATGAAGTAAGAGAAGAATGGGCAAGAGCCATACAAACAGTAGAGACTGTAAAATATAATTGGGATGATGATAGCGATGTTGAATGATATTTTGTAAATGAATATTTCTGAATGTTTATATATGTCTGGATGTTTTTACATGTATTTGAATGTTTCTACATGTGTGAATGTGAGAATTGAATTGATGTCTGAATGTATCTACTTGTGTGAAAAGTATATTTGTTGATTTTGCAGGTTTGTGGCTTGTTTGTTGGCTGATATCAATGGATGTCGTAAACCTGCATTTCAAAACTAAACTGCAGGTTCTCATCCTGCTGACCAACCACAGCTTGCCTGCAAACTGATAAGAAAAAAAAATTAAAACATAGGCGTCAGTTATTTATAGAAAACCGTCATCAAAGGCTTACAACATCGGTTATTGGATAAAAACTGCCGCCTAATGTGACAAACAACCCGACCGTACAGAAAAGCACGACCGTGGTGGAAAAAGCGTCAGTTATTTGTATAAAACCGACGCCTATAGTACTAAACACAGCCGTGCATGGAAGCACGGCCGTGGCGTCTGAGAATATGGCGTCGGTTTTTTAGTTACAAACCGACGCAAATAGTGTCCTAGATGACACCCTTTTTTTGGCGCGAAGCCTTTTGGCGTCTGCTTACTATAAATAACCGACGCCTATAGATACCCTGCTGGCGCGTTTTCGGTGACGCAAAGCCTTTTGGCGTCGGTTATAAAAATGACGTCGAAAAGTTCGACCTTTAGCGACGCCCACATAGGCGTCGCTTTAGAACCGTCACTAAAAGGGCATAAACAACCGACACCAAATACCTGTTCTGTAGTAGTGTTTCCATATAGTAATATAGATCTTTGCTTAATTTGAGAGTGATTGATAAAAATTTGAAAGAAAATATATAAATAGAAGGTAGTTAGTTGTGCATGTATGGTTATCATTTTTTTCAATGGTGTATAATTATAATTGAGTGAACTTACTAAATTTATAGCTAATAATGTTTGCCAATTAATAAGTCAATTATATTACATTAGATTCCAATTAATACGTCAACATGATGCATGATATATTTTTATAAACTTCATTTATATAATTAGTTTCTATCTTTTAAGGGTACATGCCCCTTAGTCTTTGTAGTGCTCTACTTTCAAGTATGATAGGGGAGACCATTTGTGTAAGTTTTAACACAATTAAAATGAAATTGTTAAGCAAAATTTTAGTAAGAGAGAAACCAAAGTTATAATTTCTTAAACTCAAATTGATGGCGTCCATATTAGGACATTAAATTTTATGATTTGTGAGCTGGTAAGGACATGATCCACAAATACATTAAGTTTAACCACTAACTAGTTCATACAAAGAAGGATGATAGGATTGATTGAAATCATAAGATTAAAAGTCACATTTTGTATGATGTAATAAAGTATTTTTACTAAATACAAATTTGTACATGGTATATCATAGTAATAACAATTTTTTTTTGGAATGGGGGTGCGCTTCAGTCTAGGCAGCCCCCCCCCCCTCTGGAATCACGGTAAAAATAATCCACCGTGGATGTTTAGGATGGGAAAGAAATATGACACCCCCTGATTCATGAGGTATCCGTAGAAAGTCGATACTTTTCCATATGGTAATAGTTAATTTAATCTTAATATACACCGCGTATGCCGTGTATCTACAATGACGTTTCAGCTACAAATTTATTCAAGAAGAATTCAGCATGATGATAGGATTGATTGAAATCATAAGATTAAAAGTCACATTTTGTATGATGTAATACAATGTTTTTACTAAATACAAATATGTACATGATATCATAGTAATAAAAAAAAAATTTGGAATGGGGGTGCTCTTGAGCTTAGGCAGCCCCCCTATAGAATCACGGTAAAAGTAATCCACGGTGGATGTTTAGAATGGGAAAGAAATATGACACCCCCTCATTGATGAGGTACCAAGTAGAAAGTCGATGCTTTTCCATATGGTAATAGTTAATTTAATCTTAATATACACCGCGTATGCCGTGTATCTACAATGACGTTTCAGCTACAAATTTAGCATTATAAAGTTTAGGTACAGAGACAGTGAGGTACAGAGACAGTGCAGCACAATTGACAGCTGTTGCATCGTATAAAATTCAATTTTCAAGGAGAATTCTTGCCAATACTGTGAAAACTTATTAACTTCCTTTGATGACTCCATGATCTGGCGCGTAATCTACCATTCTAAGTTTCTAACGACCAAGTCATACAATACATGTTCCTCTGTGGCTGCTGGCCCCGAGTTTTTGCCTTTTCCTCTGTCTCTCCGCCCTGAAGGTTGAACGAAACCCCCACGCTCGCAAACTGTCCTGTCGTCCTTCGCTTCTTCAAGGTCCCGATCCCCAGCCGTTTCCTTTCAAACCTTTCTTCCTTAGGACCCTGGCATCGCCGATAGGTTGAGAGCGATCAGCCGTTCAGCTAAAGATGCCGCAGCAACAGGCTCTTATCTACAGCTTTGTGGCTCGCGGGACGGCGGTTCTGGCCGAGCACACACAGTTTTCAGGAAACTTCTCTAACATCGCCGCCGATTGTCTGCGCAAGCTCCCGGCATCTAACAATCGATTCCTCTACAACTGCGACGGATACACCTTTAACTACCTCGTTGACGCCGGATACTGTGAGTAGCCTTCAGCCTCCCAATCAAGGCTTCCGGTTTTCTTATCTGTGGCAGCTTGGTTTTGTCGGCTCACCGAGTATCGTGTTTCGTTCACCGCCCCCCTCCTCTTCCTTCTTTCTATATTTGAATTTAACCTACGAGCCCAACTTGTTGGGGTTTTATTTTATGGATGCTTCGTTCTTTACCCTGTTTTTGCTCCTCAATCCGAAATCCCAGAGAACAAGGTCACCGCTTTGAAAAAGTACAAGTCTTGTCTGTTAGACTGTCAAATTGGTTACTGATCAAGCTTTTAGTAGATTTTTTGAATCTATCAACCATCCTGCTGTATTTTTACCATGCCTTCGAAGACCCTGAATTGTGTACAGGAGTACTTGAATCTGAACCTCCCCTTTCATGTTCTTCCTATATTGTTCCTATCCTATTTCTGGTACTTACCTCCTACCCTGCTCCTATGAGCCTATCGTGATACTCATCTATGTCATGTGTCATTATAATGATACCGCGATCATGAGCAGCTGTATTCTATGTCAGATAGCTACGCATTTGTTTGCATCAATTAATCGTTATCTGACAGTTTTCAAGCATAAAAAGGAACAAAATCTAACGATCTTATGTTTTTATCGTTCGTGCCTGAAAGGAACTCGAACCAGTGTTTAAGCTGTACTGTATTTTGTGTTTATGTTCATTAACTAGCGGTTCGTTAAAAATGCTTCTTTATCAGATACTTGTATCTAACGGATTAAGACATTTGTTAAGTTTAGATACCACTAGCAGTGGAGGGCATGTTTCTATAGATACTATATAGTCTACAATAGGAATCAGAATCTTGTAGCAGACACTTATGGGGGTGTTCTTGCCTGTAGCGAGAGGTACCATAATGGGTGACGCCAGTTATCAGCGAACATAGATAAAATTACCTAAGCCCAATGTGGAAGAAATCTATCTAGGATCCCCAAGCCCCTGGGGGGCAGCAGAAGGGATGGGTAAATCTATAACAGGATCAATACACTGGTCAAGTACAATAGCAAATAGAAAATCCCATATTTATTCAACTCCCCAAAAGGTAATAGATAAAGGTAGCACTCACAGTTAAAGACTTTACAGGACAATTAACTCAGGGATAGATGTTACGCTCATGTATTGTTAACAGAGGGACTTAGTTCCACCAATCTTGATAGAGATTTTGGCAATATAGCCACTCACAAGTTGATAATACCCTCAATCACCTAACATGTACAATTTCAAGAAGGACATGACCGTTGGTAAGGGAAACGAAGAAACGATCATCCTTGGGAGAGAAGGATCCAACCACTCTGTATAGGATCTCGTCCAATTATTTGCAAACTACAAAATCAAACCACAATGAGCTCTTCTTTCATCGGCAATCCACATCTCTTCTATTTACTCGTGCTACCTGTATTGTACTTCTGTTTTTCTGCTGGTGGCGGTTTGACGACAATCCTGTTCTATGGCAATAAAGTTTTGGTTTGATAGAGTTCCCTTGCGGAAGCAAGAAGGCATACACGGATTGGGGTTGATGGAGTCTTGAGGACCAGACCGTTGCCGAGGTTTATGCATAGAAGTGGTGAGACCGATTTTCAAGAAATTAATTCCATACCAGTCTTCCAGCCACTAGATCCTCTCAACACTTTGTTCACATTTTGATTGTTTGTTGTTGTGTACTGCCTAGTTTTGTTATGATACAGCTCATGGAGATCAGAAACTCATGTAACCTTGGTTGTACCTTGCTTTCTTAATAAAGTAGGGTCGCCATTCTTCCTAACTCCACTAGCAACAATCTACTCAACCAACAGGCAATGCTTGTGGGTTTCAGATTGACAGACTCTTGTTCAGAAGCTGGTCAGGCTTAAGCTGGCCTGTAGCCACTTCCAAGTATACAGTTTGCCTGCAAACTCTTGGGGCATGTATGCTGTCACCATATTCACTAGTTTGTTCAGCATTGTTACTTAACATGTTTGTCATATAGATTCTTATCATATCATTGAGTTTCGTAGTAGGCTACTCAGTGAATTTCGTATTCAGAGTAGTCACTAGGAATTCAGCACTTCAACAATTTTTATTCAATGATTCTTGTACCGTTGTAGTGAGGCACTTACACTTTTTTTTCTCAGCTTATTGTGTGGTAGCGACTGAGTCAGCTGGAAGGAAACTTCCTATTGCCTTTCTTGATAGGATTAAGGAAGATTTTACCAAGAAATATGGGGGAGGAAAAGCCGCCACAGCTCCTGTTAACAGCCTTACCAAGGAGTTTGGGTTGTACACTTGTCTCAATTATAGTAAATATTATGGCCCAATATATAGTTTTTCCATCTCATTCTGTGTATACTTTCAGCCCTAAGCTCAAGGAACATATGCAGTACTGTGTGGATCACTTGGATGAGATCAACAAGCTGGAAAAAGTGAAGGACCAAGTTGCACAGGTTAAGGGAGTAATGATGGAAAATATAGACAAGGTATATGTTTCTTGCAGATTAAGCATGCCCCACATGATTCACTATATTAGTGTCCTCATGAATGAAGTTGTATTAAAAAGTGCTTGTTTCTTACAGGTTCTTATCGGTACGGAGAAGATCAATGATATTGTACAGAAAACGGATCATTTGCGCTCAGAGGTTGGAAATTTTTACTTTTGAGTGCTTTACGAAAACACTTTTTAGATTCAATCCCCACTTTATTAACTCATCGACGCCTCCACTAGCTCTACGCTTTCACTGGATAAGGGAGATCTATGACATGTCATAGCTGATGTATGAAAAATTTTGGAATTTCAGGCAGATGGTTTCAGGCGGCAAGGGACACAACTCAGGAGAAAAATGTGGTTGAGTAACATGAAGATAAAACTGATTGTGTTAGGCATCATCATTGCCCTTGTTCTTATAATAGTATTGTCTGTTTGCAAAGGATTTAGTTGCTCCAAGTGAAGGTATACACGAGAGGAACATATTTAAAGGAGACACGTTTCGGGTTGAGCCTGTGTGCATTGTTCATGGAATTGATTGTTACACCTGAGGACATATGATCTCGCTTTGCTCATGTTCTTCCCATCATTAGCTCTTGCTCACTGTGTATATGAATTCATAATAGATTTTTTCAGGTGCTTGACTTTTTTATTGGAAGAATAGTAGGGGATTAATGCTTTACCCAGAGTCTACAGCTATGCAGTTACAAATAGCAGAATCCACAGTTACAGGTGGTTGGTTGTGGGAGTTCAGGGTGCTCTGCGCCTACACTGATGCTGGGTCTTGCTAGCCTGCCTGCCACTACAGCTACAACAAACAAGAGAGAGAGATTAATGGGGGAAATGGGATCATTTTTTCTACTTTGCTATTGCATGATGATGTCCCTCTTAATCTCACAACGCTTTACCCTTGTTTGCTCCTTGATACTCCAGTTTTTGCTCTTTGATATCTGGAGTTGCAGAGAATGACACAGCATTCCTCAAACTTTATGGCCATGTCAGTTCTTGTTAAAAGTCGGATGATGAGTAAGGTAGAAATATGCACAGGGTTTTTGAATCTATCTGTCGTCCTGCTCGGTTACTACCCACTACATATAATAATTATATAATTAGTAATAACAGTGCCTCGACGATCCTGGTTTGAGCAGAAGTAGTCCTTCAAGCTGAACCTTCCATTTTGGGTTCATCCTGTTGGTTTGACGGTATTTCTGTTTCTCTTGGTCGAGATGTTCTGTTTATCTTGTTCATTCAATATGTCAATTAGCTGTACATCCGACACTTTTGGGATCTCAATCAGAAACCGACAAGTTAAATAAAGGTCTTACGCTGTCATTTTTCATTCTTGAAAGAAAGTGAAGCTTTTATTTTCCTCTTAATTTGCTGCTGCACCCTATGTAGATCTTCTCCGGAAAATAAAGTCAAACAAGGCATCGACTTCTCGATAGATATTATGAAATTCGGCTAGCTCGGAGAGCAATCTTATTAACAAAGGAGTACAATAGGTCCTATATGTTGGGAAAAGTAAAGGGATCCGACCTATCTCCTAGTCGTATTTGTATTTGAGTAGAAGTTGGCTTATACAACAAATTCCAATAGGAGTCAAATCTCAAAGAAAAAGAAGATGGCTCCCTCCCTATGTGCAACATGGAGTTGGACTCGGACTTGGAAAAGAACTCTTAGTTGCAACCACATGCCATGGAGGCCTATAAACAGAGACCTTGGGAGAGGCATTGATATCATCCAATCAGTTGATGTGAATATGTGATCCCTCCAGTTGCTAGTTGGTGCCTTCTAGGGTAGAAGCACCAAAGAGTATGAAAATTGGAGGAACTCTCTTGGTTGATAAAAGAGGGTCAGTATAACGCCCCTCCAAGCACATACATATCAGCAGAAGAAAACCCCATGTTGTCCATAACAAGGGTTGCTCGACTATGAGGAACATCACAAAACATGATATACACAACAACAAGATAGATGAAACACCATTCATTAATTTGAAATATAGTTTCATACATTATTCTTGAAAGGAAAAACATAACCTGTCTCATCTTGATCTCAAACCTAATACATGTAGGCTAAGAAAATCTAAAGTATGAAATAAAATTGGACTAGATAATCTATTGAGTGGTAGAAGGAACACCACCAATCTAAAGTCTCTTGGATTTCAGCAACACTGAAGGGATCACTTCAGTTCTCTCTAGCTCCTTGATCTAGGGGCATTTTGTCTCACAACCATGTAAAATAAAGAAACATCGTAACTAAGCGACACTATGCATTTTATAAGAGCTAAAAAATAAACATATAATTCAACTGAAATAAACTTGACATGACTTAGAATTAAGAATTATCATTACACTTTATCTTTCATTACATCAACGAATAAGGAAATGTTACCATACACATTCTCTATATAATTGCGCACATGGGGGCACATCATGCTCGGAAAGCCCATACTGTTAGGAAGCCCATAACGACCATAAAGGTCCATCATTGTGAGAAGCATATAATAGGTTACTCATTTCTCTTATCTTAATCATTAACATCATTATTCTTATCTTGCCATCAATGTAAATTGTCTTCATCTAATAATTACACCAAAGTGCTCATCAAGCCAGTTAAGGCTCATCTTAGTTGCACCAAAGTGCTTATTTATACCATAAAGACAAAACAACATCAAGATGAACAATTCACAACTTAATTGCATTATCTTAATCATCATTGGATTTCTCCCTCTTAATCTTGAAATTAACATTATATGATTTACATGATTCTTTCTTCAATGTCTTAATCATTACATGATCATAGAAATAAACTAATGAGCATCAGTGATAAGTATAGGACTTTATGAATATAGCAAACAACATGCAATAATATAATTTGACGCATCAACATTGGCTAAATTTCATTCATTAACTTCGAAAATAAAGTAAAATCCTAAATCATACTTAACATGCAATTCATCCAAAGTACATATTCATTGTGGCATGACCCACTTACGTGGAGCATAAAAAATTATAAAGTCTCTCTGATTGTAAGTCACTCCTACGTCTCTTGGCGATCAATTTCACTATTGGTGCCGGAGAGAACAGCAGAGAAGAGGAAATCACTGAAAACAAAAGTTGAGTAGGCTGGAGCGGCTCAGGGCACAAGATATTGAATTGAAGGAAGAGGAGCATTGCCATGAGTCTCACGATCATTTTGGAACCCTTATGAATAGGTGTGAGAGTCAGGATTGTCATCTATAAACCCATGGCGGCGAGAAGAGTCACAATCCTAAACAAAGTTTCATCGATAGGGAACAGAGTCCCCTCAAACCCGGTATTACTAGGTTTGGATCGTATCAAGGATTGTTATGGAGAAGAAATTTCTGGAAATAGAACTCAGTGGAGGGAGATCAAGGTCGGAGAAGGAATCGATTTCTAACAAACTGTTCTCAGTCTCCTACTCAAGGTAGGAGACGAGTTAGAGCCATGCGATGAAAAATCCAACGGTTGTAAGGGAGTCCACGTCAAAAGAGAATAACCAGGTTCACGTGATAAGAAACTATAAGCGAGGAGTAGAAAAACAATCTGTGTGACATTTAAGCTTTAGGATTTTAGGTTAACCAGAATGTGATTTGATTAATTCCTCATTTAAACTATATATAAAATTCTTTAATTTATTTGGAGGATCAAACAAAATCCTATTGACTTCAAAATCGGACCACTAATTAATTAGAGAGTCTACAATCTTCAATATCGAATTAGATTTAGGTTTCATTTACTTTTTGCTCATAAAACTCATATATGTCATTATAATAATGCATATATTATTAAAAGGTGAGATTAATGGAATTATCCCTTCCTTAGTGACTTGGTTGAACCAAAATTCGAGGCTGAGAGAATAGTTCATTATATTTTGGATTTAAAGGTCATATTCAGTTCTATTAAATAGATAAAATCTTAAATTTGCAAATTTAGGGTTTCCCATTAAGGATTCATTAATAAGTTTATATTTTGAGAATGTTACAATTCTACCCACCTTAAATAAATTTGGTCCTAAAAAATTTCCCATACTACTGATGAATACATGTTCATTTATCTTTTTGCATATTTTTCATAATCCTTTTTATTAGATCTTATCTATTTTTCAGTAATTTTGGGGACAAATTGCAATTTACCCACTTTTTAATTTCTTTTGCAAATACTTATCTTCTTTCTCCCTTTTTGTAGGTTTTTTCTCCAAAACTAGATTTTGACCTACTGAGCTGGCAAGAAGACCATCTCACTAGGCCCATACGGTCGTCTCACCTCCAGAGATCTCCACGTTTAGAGTCAAACAACCATTTCACCCATCGACTCAACATGCTACCTCGCAAACCCAGACGGGCGTCTAACTTCCACGAGACGGCTGTCTCACTTCTGCGAGACGACTGTCTCATCAGACCCAGACGAGCACCCGAGCTATCCTAGATGGCTAGGTCATCTTGACCTAAGATCAGATAGATTAGCAAAAGGCGCTGCCACTTCTTAAGGGCTTTAACCCTTTTATAACATACAATATGATGCCAGACGGTCGTCCCACATCATCAAGAAGTTCGGCTCGAACATTACTTTGAGCCCAAGCAATCCACTCAAAGGGCACTGCCACTCCTGCAAGGGTTTTGAACCCTAAGCTCGCCCACAACAACGCGAGACAGGCATCCCACATCATCCAAATGACCATTTTGAGGTCTTACTTCGAGACCAAGAAATGGAATCAAGGGCACTTCCACCCCACTTGGCTAGGGTTCGGTCGCTGCTCCAAAGCTACATCACATCACAGCCGAAATGAGCATATTACTTATAGCCCAAACGGCCCTTTCACAATTCGTGAACCACACTTTACAGCTCCTGCCCCTCTCACTTCTTTTACCCACATTTCAGGGTTTCCAACCCTCCTTCCCCTATAAAAGGAGAGAGACTCCACTAAGAAAGGGGTCCTCAATTTTTGTACTCGCATTTTAGTTTGAAATTCTATCAATTCAATTCTTAGTTGTTATTTTTACATTCAACAACAAAGTTGGTTCTTTGTTCTAGATCCAGATTTCTCTCTCGTTCTTGTTCTTTCTTCTAGTTCTTTCTTTTGGAGAGGGGGATTGAGAAAGTAAGTTGTTTAATTGTCACCACCTTTGGTCTCCTTGGAGATTATGATCTTTGTGGTCTATGGCTTCCTATCTTCTTCCCCTTGTTTCTCCATTCCTCACTATGACCAGTGAGTAGTTCCCTTATCGAGGCGAGGGGAGTATCCCCTTGTCATGTGTGATCAGATCAGGTTTTACAAGACTATTTTAGATTAATGGTTTTTAGTTTAGAAATAATCAATTCTTTCTAGAACCACTTCAAACATCATACAAAGAAAAATGCTTGAGAAGAAGAAAGATATCGGTTCCTTTGGGATTGGGTGCTACCTAAGTGATAATGCTTGTAGGAAGGGCCTTGTAGATTTAGGTGCAAGTATTTCTATCATGCCTTATAGTCTTTGCAGGAGGTTAGGATTCATTGATATGCTTCCTATCACCATCATCCATGACAAAAACTATGGGTATCATTGAAGACATACCTGTAAGGGTCTAGAAATATGCTTATGTTCCATGCGACTTTGTCCTCATGGACATAAAGGAAGACTTACTGTACCCCATCATTTTTGTCTATCCCTTTTTGGCCACCTCTCATGCCTTGATTGATGTCGAGTCCGGTACCATCTTCTTGTGCCTAGGAAAACAAACCCTAAAGTTTAAGGTATTTGAAATCATGTGTGAACCAAGCCTCCAAGAAGAGGTTTATCTCCTTGATTGTGTAGAGAAGCTCCACCGATTGAGAGAAGAATGGGAGATAGTTAAGGATTCCCTCTATAATGCCCTAGTAACCCCTATTGATTGTGCTTTGAAAATGAGTAATTGGAGCAATATAGAACACTTCTTGACACTTTTGAGGAGATCCCAGATGAAGAGTTTGAGGATCTCAAAATGGTCTGTATTGTAGATGCAAAATTTGAACTTCCAAGGCACATGAGATGAAACCCCTCCTTAAAGGTCTTAAGCATGTCTTCCTTGATGAGAAACAACTTTATCCTATTATCATTACTCTGTTCTTAACTATAAACATGAAACCAAGCTCATGTCTGATCTTAGGAAGAGGAAATCTGCCTTAGCATACAAAATGGTTGATTTGATAGGGATCGATCAAACCATTTGCATGCATAAAATTCTTATGGTCGAAGAGTTCAAACCTTCTAGATACCCATAAAGGAAACTAAATCCAAACATGAAAGAGGTTGTGCGTCTAGAGGTTATCAAGCTTTTGATTTCAGGAATCATCTACCCCATCTCAGACTCCCCATGGGTTAGTGTCGTTCAAGTCGTCCCCAAGAAAGGGGGTACCAATGTCGTGAAAAATGACAATGATGAGCTTATTCCCACCCATACTTTCATAGGGTGGATGATGTGTATTGACTATAGAAAGTTGAATAAGGCCACTAGGACATATCACTTCCCCCTTCACTTTCTGGATCATGTACTAGAGTGCCTCTCCCATCAACAATATTTCCGTTATCTTGATGGCTATTCAGGTTTTTATCAGATCCCCATTTATCCAGATGACTAGGAGAAAACGACCTTTATTCTCCCATTCGACACTTATGTGTTCAGGAGAATGCCATTTGGGTTGTGCAATGCTCCAGCCACTTTCCAGTGGTGCATGTATGCTATCTTTGCTAGACTAACTGAGACCATTATGGAGGTGTTTATGGACGATTTCTCCATATATGGAGATATCTTTGACTCTTGTCTCCATTATTTATCTCTTATTTTGGAAAAATGTGAGGAAGCACACTTGATCCTCAACTGGGAGAAATGTCACTTTATGGTGATGGAAGGGATTATCTTAGGCCATAGGGTGAGCAACTGTGGCATTGAAATTGATAGATCCAAGATTGATGTCATCTCAAAATTGCCATCCCCTTATTGTATGAAGGTTGCTCGTGCCTTCCTTAGGCACACAGATTTTTATGGTCGCTTCATCCATGATTTTTCTAAGTTTACCAAACACTTGACAAAGCTTGTGTACCTCTAAAAATACACCCCTTTGTGTTTGACAAAGCTTGCGTGGCTAGTTTTCTTTGTTTGACAGATGATCTCACTTCTACCCCTATCATTGGGCCATGGATGGGTCTTTTCCCTTTGAGTTAATGTGTGATGTGAGTGATTATGTTTTTGGTGCTATTCTTGGACAATTTTTGATAAAAAACACCATGTGATTTACTATGCATCCAAAACTCTTGATGATGCCCAACCGAATTACACAACTACTGAGAAAAAAATATTTTCCATAGTTAATGCCTTTGACAAGTTCCGCTCATATTTGGTAGGGTCCAAAGTCATTGTTTACACCGACCATGCAACCATTAGATACTTGATGACTAAAAAGGATGCCAAACCTCGCCTTCTTCATTGGGTCCTTTTTCTTCACAAATTTGACTTAGAAATCCTAGACAAGAAGTGCATGCGTGAATGTCGTTGTTGAACATCTTAGCCGGCTTGAATTTTTTGATGATAATGGGATTCCCATTAATGACTTTCTCCCTAATGATAAACTGTTGAAAATGGAATCTCAATACCCTTGGTTTACTGATTATGTAAATTTGCTAGCTGTAGGTGTGTTGCACCCTAGATATAAGGGACATTCTAAGGCTAATTTTTTGCATGATGTGAAACAATACTATTGGGATGACCCATACCTTTTTAGATTGTGCTCCGATGGCCTTTATCGTAGGTGTGTCATTGAGGAAGAGGCTCACAAAATTCTTGAGAAAATCCATTCTGGCCCCACTGGAGGCACATGAGCTCTCAGAAAACTGCTAGGAAAGTCTTACAATCTGGTTATTTCTGGCCCATTCTTTTCAAAGATTCCTATCAATTTTTCCTTGCTTGTGATGAATGTCAAAGGACCGAAAACATATCTAATAGAGACCAAATGCCCATGAATTCTTGGAAAGAGATTGAAATATTCTCTAGTACATAACCAACATTTAGTGTCGGTTATTTAAGGCCTTTAGTGTCGGTTTCTAAGCGAAACCTATGTGGGCGACGCTAAAAGCCAAGCCGTTACGCGTCGGTTCAAAAACCGACGCCAAAACCCTTCGCGCGCCACCGAAAACGCGCCAGCAGGGCACTATCAGCGTCAGTTATTAGATAAGGAACCGACGCCATATACCTTCGCGCTACAGAAGGGCGCCATCTTTGGCACTATCAGCGTCGGTTATTAGGTAAGAAACCGACGCCATATACCTTCGCCACAGAAGGGCGCCATCTTGGGCACTATCAGCGTCGGTTATTAAATAAGAACCGACATCATATAAGCCCCAACACGGCCGTGCTGGCCAGCACGGCTGTGGTGTCTGGTCCGCTGCCACGGTCGTGCACTCCCAACACGGCCGTGCTAGCCAGCACGGCCGTGGTGTCTGGTCCGCTGCCACGGTCGTGCTGGCTAGCACGGCCGTGGTGTTAAGGAAATAGACATCGGTTACTATTAGAAACCGACACTGTAACGATGTGGCGTCGGTTTTATACCAATAACCGACGCCTATTTTTTGTTTTTTTTCTGTCAGTCTGCAGACCTACTGTATGGCTGGTCGTAGGATGAGAAACCTGCAGTTCAGTTATGAACTGCAGGTTTTACGACATCCATTGATATCAGCCAACAACAGGCCACAAACCTGCAAAATTAACAACAAAAATATTCACACATTTAGCAATGCAACCTGCAGTTCCATTTGATTTTCACACATTTAGAAACATTCATGTAGCTAGCAATCTGTAGTTCCATTCATTTTCACATTCACACATATAGAAACATTAATATAGCAACCAACAGTTTCATTCATTTTCACTCAGACACATGTAGAAACATCCAGACATGTAGAAACATTCACACATATATTATAATTCAGAAATTCATTTACAAAATATCATTCTTTAGTCATTATTCGCTATCAACATCCCAATTATATCTTAAATCCCCCACCACTTGTATGGTTGTTGCCCATTCTTCTCTTACTTCATTTAATTCTCCCATCGTATAGGGAGCATGTACATCTGGTAAGGCCGTTCCTGTAGTGTGGTCAGTTTTAAACACCTGTAAAGAGAATGATGTATATATATAATTAATGAGATATAAATAAGATTGATATATTTCATATTATATATCTAATGAGACTATATAATACCTCAGCAATACAATCGATGTCCATTGCAACATATTTGATAATCATGTGCATAAATCATATAACATAGTATCCACATGCCCATGTGTTGTCTTGTGTAGCATACTATAAATTCAAACATACAAAATATTAAAAAATACAACTAATTAAGCACTGTTTACATAAATAATATATACATATATTGCAGTCGGGAACTTACTTTCACGTTCTTCCAAATTATTGGCTGGTTCTTTTTCATGGGGACCTTTCCTCCAGCCTTTTTGAACTCATCAAAACCCCTACATGTTAATGTAACACAATACATTGCATAATTAAATAGTAATGTAATAACATATGTTAACAGATATGAAAATGAAATATTTCTCACTGGAATAATGCCATTTTCATTATGTGTCCATATTTTGTATTCAATTTACTCCCCTTAGGATCTAGATAATAGACAGTGAACGTCTCGGGGACAATAACCAGTAACTCCCAATGCATACCACTAGAGGTAAAAAAGTTAAAAATTAATAACTCAAAATCCACAATAAAAATGTAATTTTCTTAAGTCCAAATTATAATAAACAAAGTAAACTTACTCTACATTGAATGGAGCCATTATCATCGTCTTCTTATTTTGAGAAAAAATTGCAAAAGCCTCACAGCAGTATTGTTGAACTGACGGAGGGTCTTTAGCTACTAGACTAATCAAAGATGGAATAAAAAATCCTACATGTTCGAATGCAAAATCTGCACATATCTTGTCTAAGTAGCTGCAAAATATGTATTAATTACGCATGCATTAATAAATAAGAAACCAGATCACCAGATCCTATACAAGGTATATGGATGTATAAAGAAGATCTCACCTTATCCATAGCTCTATCACAGATGTATTTAGCCAATCATATCGAAACAACTCCAAAATATCTTGCATAAATAGTTTGCTTTCGTATGATTGACCTGCAACATCTGAATATATAGAAATAGTTATAGGGAAATTTATATCATGTTCTCCTAACCATATTGTCATACCCCTACAGTTAGGACCTAACGGGACAGGTAGGTCCTGTGGAACCCAACTGGGTAATGTAGGAGGTGGAAGTGGAGGCCTAGATGCTGTGGGTGTCTTCTTTTTAACCTGTATATATATATAATAATTTTAGATCAACTGACATCATATACACACACTAACAATTTAACGTAATGTAAATTTACCATACAATTTTAGTAAAGATGACATCCGCTTTTAGCCACAATATCACTCCGCCTTCTGCCTCACCAAGCGTTTCACAATATGGGTGGGCATATGGCAATGGAAGATCCATCCACTTGGGGAATATATGTACCGGGCTCACACGAATCCAACCAGCTGGTAATTGAGACCCGTGAAACATATCCCCTAGTAGGGATGGGTAAGCTGACGCCTCTGCAATGACATATTCATTAACTTTTAGACGGCATGGCTTCAACCCCTACAAATTTTTGTGTAAAGAATGTTATATACATATATACATATCATCTTTTTTTGAAACGACTACAATTTCATATATACATATCCTCTTGAAAACATATCATCTTGAATTAAAAAAATAGTTATTATGTCATAAAAATACTTACAGCAGATTTTCTAGGTGGTGGGTCTACAGGATTACTCCCAACCTCTGCAGTAGGAGTAGAGCCTGCAGTAGGAGACACCATAGATACTGTCTGGTAAGTGGCAGTCTGAGATGCCTGCCACTTTTTCATTGCTTCTTCGAGTTTCCTATCAAATAGCTTATCTACCTATACATGGATAAAAGAAACATCAAATTCTAATTATTGAATTCTCTTTTACAGTAACATATACAAGGAAAAAATATGTTACCTCTTCTTGTGAAAGTCCCACTTTTGGGACATGTTTGCGTTGGGATGGCCCAAAAAAAGCTTTGATGCCCACACCAGTGCCTGCAGCCCTAACACGTCCAGGATGCTCTGGGTTACCCAGAGCAACTGTCAATTCATCCCTTGTGCCCTCAGGGATGAACTTGCCTTGTTTCCTCAGCTCGTGTAGCTCCCGCTAATCGCCAAAACAAAAATTTGTAATTAAGTAAACACCACAAATAATCAATATTCGAACGATTGTTGTAAGAGTTCTATTTTACCATTTTTGCAGCCGCCTCAGCAGTTGCGGGCTTCGTTATTTCTCCCTTCTTATTTTGCCTCCCAGCTATCCAGATATCATGGCGAGGTAGAGGTCTGCTACCTATAGTGGAGGACTCCTGAGTAGCATTAGACTGAGCAGTAGCCTCAGACTGTAGTCTTTGGCGAATGCCTGCATACCCCTTTGGACCCATTGTGTGGTCATGCACATTCAGTGCACGCCTTGATCTTTGTGCCTCACTGAGGTCCTAGTTAGTATGCACATTAATGATTTGGTTAGTAACAGTAAATGTTAATCTTGAATAGGTGAATACAACATATATTAATGAGATTGGGACTGACGCCTAATACCTTGAATTCATCCGTTTGTCTTGAAGCAACAAACGCGTCCCATTCTTCTTTGTCCAAGAAGTTCCACTGTTCAGTGGTTGTCTTCTTCCTCTTGTCAGCTTCTTTTATGTATTCTCGGGTGAGATTTGTCCTATAGTTCCTTAGGACTCTCCCACAGCGTTGCATCACGCATTTACAATGCATCTTTTCATCAAATTCAAATATACTCTGCAAATTAGAATTGCTATTAACTAGTATCCAAAAAATTAGTAATCTAAAAAATAGAATTGCAAATTAATAATAACTCACGCATAAATCCTTCCATATTACGTCTTTCTTCTCCTTAGAAACTTTATGCCAAGAATCTATCTTACAACCGCAATGGCTACGAGTAACATACCCAAGATATGAAACAAATGAATTGCGATTCACACCAGATGCATTTCCTGCATTATCAAAATCCACAACAAGTTTGGGTCCATTGCCCTTTTGTGCTATTAACTTCTTCATCATAGTGATGCCCTTCTCCTGTCAACTTTTTGGTGTTGCTGATCAAGTGCCTCAAGTGCTTCAGATGGTACATGTGCATCATCAACCTAAAATTTGACAAAATAAACACATTTACAAGATATAACTATAAATGGACATATAGATATAAATATATGATATATTTTTAAAACTTACATTGTGAGGCGGCGCATTGATGTCCTCACCCTCATGGTAATCATCAGCACGGTCATCAGGAGAATGCTCAGCCATCTGAAAATTCACATTCACATTGTAAAGTCCACATTGTAAAGTAATTCAAATTGTAAAGCTCACATTGTAAAGTTAACATTCACATTGTAAAGTAATTCACATTGTAAAGTTCACATTATAAAGTAATTCACATTGTAAAGTTCACATTCACATTGTAAAGTTCACATTGTAAAGCTCACATTGTAAAGTTCACATTCACATTATAAAGTAATTCACATTGTAAAGTTCACATTCACATTGTAAAGTTCACATTCAGAAAAATAAAACATATAAAAAAATATAAACATGCCTCTAATATTGCGATTTTTTATCATTGAACAATCCTTCATTGTGATTTCCGCGCACATACAAGTCATCATTAGCTTCAATATTTGCTGGTATTGGCAACCCAACTGAGAATGGACTGGAGTCATCATACTTATCATAGTATTGTTCTTCATCTATAGGATCTTCAATGAACTATCTTTTACCATGAAGAACAACCGACCATTTGTCATTTGCAGGATCATCGATATAAAATACTTGTTTCACATGTGATGCCAATATGAATGGTTCATCATTCTCGCCAATCTTTTCAAAGTTCACTAAAGTGAAACCCAATTCATCCACTATAACTCCTTTGGTGTTATCAACCCAATTACATTTGAAGAGCGGAATTCTGAAATCTATGTAGTCAAACTCCCATATGTCTTTAATGACACCGTAATATGACATTTTAGCTTCACGTGGACTCTTATCCTTTGCACTTGCAAAAAACATAGTCGATGCTTGAAGGGTGACCCCACTGTTTTAGACGACACTCTTATCATCTTGGCGCTTTGTGTAATATGTGAATCCATTAATGTCATACCCTTCATAAGACATAACAGTCAATTTTGGTTTAAAGGTGAGGCATTTGATAGTTTCATTAATATCATCTGGGGTTTGAGATAGTTGATGTAAGACTTTATTTTCAAACCACTTAATAAATGTCTTGTTATGCTCTCTAGCAAGCCACATTGTATTGGCTCGAGGATATTGTCTCTTGATAAAATTAGTATGTTCCTCGATATAAACGTTCACTTCGTCCATGTTGTGTAAAATATACAAGTGACCTTGTTCCAACTGCTCACAGCTGATTACTTTCACCCGTGATCCCAAAATTCCTTTGCCAAATTGCTCATCAATATTCTTGTCATTATCAGGAGTGTCATTACCACTGAGAAAGTCATTGCAAAAATCCATAACCTCTCTCGCCACATAACCCTCGATAATACTCCCTTCAGGCCGATAACGGTTTCGAACATCACTTTTAAAAATGCTCATGTATCGTTCAAAGGGATACATCCAATGCAAGAAAATTGGTCCCAACATTTTCACTTCCCTAGTCAAGTGGATAACAAGATGTACCATGATATCAAAGAACGATGAAGGAAAATACATCTCAAGCTGACATAGGGTAACAACCACTTCTCTTTGCAGTTTATCGAGAGTATCAGGGTCAATAACTTTGCTGCACAGACTGTTGAAAAAGAAACAAAGTCTGGTGATTGCAAACCTTACATGCTTCGGCAATATAGATCTAATTGCCACAGGCAATATTTGTTGCTTTAGAGTGTGACAATCATGAGGTTTAAGACCTAGCAACTTTAGATCTTTCATTGATACCAATCTACGGATGTTGGATGAGTAACCCTGTGGCACCTTAACATTTACCAAACATTCACAAAAAGCTTTCTTCTCCTTTCTAGACAATGTGTAACAAGCGGGAGGTAAGTATGTTCTCTGATTTCCCATTTCACGAAATTCTATTAATTCTGACCTTATTCCCATTTCACGTAGGTCCAGTCTGGATTTTATCCCATCTTTAGTCTTACCTGGTATATTCAACAAAGTACCAATGACACTATCACAGACATTTTTCTCAACGTGCATGACATCGATACAATGTCTGACTGTCAAAGAACTCCAATAAGGAAGATCCCAAAATATTGAATTCTTCTTAAATAAAGATTTGTCACTCCGTGTGGACATAGTACATTGTGATCTCTTACCAAATTCATTGACAAAGTCTTTTACTCTTTCATAAACAACCTCCCCTGGCATAGGTTTAGGTGCACTCTGTTCCTCATTCAATCCATCGAATGCTTTGCGCTTCCTACGATACGGATGAAATTTTGTAAGAAACCTTCGATGACTGAGATATACAGTCTTACCGCCATGTTTTAGTCTTGTTGAATCAGTGTTCTTTTCACATATAGGACACACTTTAGCTCCTTTGACACTATATCCAGACAAATTCCCATATGCTGGAAAGTCATTAATAGTGCAAAACAACATAGCATGCAAATGAAATGTCTCTCTTTGTGAATCATCATAGGTCATCACATCTTCACCCCAGAGTTTCTTTAAGTCATCAATCAGAGGTTCAAGATAAATATCGATGTCATTTCCAGGTTGTTTAGGGCCCGATATCAACAACGACAACATTACGTACTTATTTTTCATACACAGCCAGGGAGGAAGATTGTATATAACAAGCATGACTGGCCAAGTGCTATGTTGGCCGCTCAATGTCCCGTACGGATTCATCCCATATGTACAAAGCCCAAGTCTTAGATTCCTGACTTCTTCACCAAATTCAGGGTACAATAGATCAATCTTCTTCCACTGTGGGGAATCAGACGCATGTCATAGGATCCCATCATTATTTTTCTTAACATCTGCATGCCACCTCAAATTCTTCGCATCTATCAGATTGGCAAACAAGCATTGAAACCGTGATATTATAGGTAGATACCACATCACCTTTGTAGGAGAACCAGTTTTGGACTCCCCCGAAGTCGTCAATTTATACCATGACGCACCAAATTTTGGACAATCTTTCAAATCCGCATAGTCCTTTTGAAATAATACACAATCATTCGGGCATGCGTGTATCTTCTTGGCATCCATTCCCATTGGGCACAACAATTTCTTTACCTGGTATGTTGAGATTGGCAGCTCGTTTCCTTCAGGAAGCATTTCTTTCAACAAAGTCAACAATGAAGTGAAGCTTTTGTCGCTCCATGTATTGTTAGCTTTCAACTTATACAATCTCAACACAGCGCTAAGCTTCGTAAACTTAGTACAACCTGTGTATAACGATATCTCAGCATCATGCACAATGTTTCTAAAAATTGGAGGTGGATCAGTGTGCTCTACCCCACAACTATCCAGCATCGCATCAATGATGTCTACTGGAACTGGTTCATTCACATCTACGTCATCGTAGGCAATTTCTTATTCCACACAAGCACTTATATCGACATCCACTGGTTTCGGGTTTGAAATCTCTCCATCCCAGTGCCATTCTATATAGCCTTGTATAATCCCTTTGCAAATGACATGACTTTTGATTTCGTCACCAGTGCTGACTTTCAAGTTGTTACCGCAATGCCTACATGGACAGTAGAACCTATCTCCAGGTTTTTTCCTATGTTCCTCGGCAAATCTAATAAACTGGTCGAGACCAGAAATAAACTCTGGGGTGCAGCGATTTCGAATGAACATCCATGATCTATCCATTCTATGATCAAAGAGAAATCAAATATACATTACAACAAGATTAGGGTCTAGGGTTAACAGATTAGAGTTTTTGCATGGTTAAAACTTTAGGCCAACAAATACACGTGTTGTCATTCTTATATATAATAAATGTGTACCACCTATCCCATTCTTGAACACCTAATCTCACTAGTAAGTGTATAATGTGTATTGGATTTTCAAGAAAATTTCGGCAGCAATTCCCCGCTGTTCTCTAAGTACATATGTACTTAGAGAACAAATGGGGAAATGTTGTCGAAATTTTCTTGAAAACCAAATACACATTATACACTTACATCCTAAGTGAGATTAGGTGTTCAAAAATAGTCCCAAACCGGGGACTATCCAAGATTTACTCCTAATGAGTATATCTTGGACGGGTTTCTAGGCCAACAAATACATGTGATGTCATTCTTATATGTAATAAACGTGTACCACCTATCCCATTCTTGAACACCTAATCTCACTAGTAAGTGTATAATGTGTATTGGGTTTTCGAGAAAATTTCGACAGCATTTCCCTACTGTTCTCTAAGTACATATGTACTTAGAGAACAAACAGGGAAATGCTACTGAAATTTTCTCGAAAACCTAATACACATTATACACTTACATCCTAAGTGAGATTAGGTGTTCAAGAACAATCCCAGACCGATGACTATCCAATATTTACTCCTAATGAGTAAATCTTGGACGGGTTTCTAGGCTAATGAGTACATATCCACTACATGTATTTTCTCACTTACATTGCATCACTCACAATTAGAGCATTATTAAATAATAAATCAAGAATTCAATAGTTTCAAACATGCAATAATTCACAATTAGAGCGATAAGATTCACTTTGTACAAACATACATGCCATAATTCAGGCACAATAGCAGGTGTGGTCATTGACCCGATTCAACAATATAAGAATAATTTTAGAAGAGTAATGTAGCACAGCATTATAGGCTATCCGATTATAATTGAGCAATATAGCACAAAATCAACCAACATGGCCGTGCTATGCAGCACGGTCATGCTACCAACACGGCCGTGATGCCCAGCACGACCGTGCCAACCTGCGATTTCACACACCTCGGCAGAGGAAGAAGAGGAGGAAGAAGAGCAGAGCAGGAACCTTCGGCGGTGTTGGCGGGGAGAGTAGCAGTAGCGAGCAGCAGGAGTAGGAGAGCAGGCCGCCGGAGCAAGATAGAAGGTCACCGAAGAAGGAGAGAAGGCCGCCGGAGCTGGGGCATAGGGCAAGCAGCGGTGGAGGTGGGCTGAGGACCACCCAAGCAAGCGGAGCAGCGCGTGACTAGAGTAAACGACGGCGGAGGTGGGGGCAGAGGAGAAATCACCGAAAATTGCCAAACCCTAGAGTAGCAGCTGCGCGAGACAATGAATGAAACAGATTAAGGGGAAGAGTCGGGCTCACGGGTGTTGTTAAGTTATCAATCGGCGTCGGTTATTGAAAACAACTGACACGTAAACCTAAAGGTGTCGGTTCTACAAACCAATCAACACCTATTCTTATTGATAGTCGTCGGTTTTTACTAGAAACCAACCGACGTCTATCTACATACGCCGATTAAAAAAGTTGTTCTCGATTAATGACCATAGTCGTCGGTTTCTTTCTAAAACCGACGCTCATAGGGGTGTGAAAATTTTCCCGGGAAAACGTGTGAAAACCCATAAGCGTCGGTTCTTGTAGTAAAACTGACGACCAAAATGTTCCCAATTTTTGTATCGCGAATAACCTTTCGTCGTCGATTTTTTAGTAAATAACCGACTCCAGATGTCAAATTTTGGAGGTAATTTTTTTCACGCGAAATTTGGGATTTGGCGGTTAATTTTAGGCGTCGGTTGTTTATTCTAGAACCGATGCTAAATAGAAAGCGATACCGTGTCTGGCCACTCCTCTCCGATATATGTCAGTTTGTGTTTTAAACCGACGCTGTAGGTTTTAGGCGTCGGTTCTTTGTTAATAACCGACGACTGGAAAGTGACTTCATAAGCCATTTCTGTAGTAGTGATTTGACGTGTGGGGAGTAGATTATATGGGCTCATTTCCTTCTTCTTGTAGGTTCAAATACAGCTTAGTGGCTATAGATTATGTTTCCAAATGGGTTGAATCCATCCCCACCAAAATCTGTGATTCCAAATCTATGAAAGAACTTTTCAAATACATTATTTTTCTAAGATTTGGGATACCTCATACCATAGTTTTTGTTGGAGGTTCCCATTTTTCAGGGAAAATTTTTGAGTCCTTGTTGGAGTCCATCACAAGGTTTTCATCCCTTACCACCCTCAGACTAGTGGTCAAGTTGAGGTGTCAAATAGGAAAATCAAGTCTATCTTAGATAAAATAGTCAATCAGACTAGGAGCGATTGGGCTTTGAAACTCAATCATGCCTCATGGGCATATACAACTGCCTCCAAAACCCCAATAGGCACCACTCCTTTCAAATTGATTTATGGAAAATCTTGCCATCTACCCAGAGAATAAGAACATAAGGCCAATTGGGACATCAAAACTCTAAATTTGACTTATTTGCTGTAGGTGAAAACCACTTTCTGCAAATGTAAGAGTTAAATGAGCTTAGGATGATGGCCTATGAAAATGCTAGAATCTATAAAGACAAAACAAAATTATGGCATGATGGCCATATTAGGCGAAAAGATATTAGAGAGGGTGAACAAGTTTTAATGTTCAATTCTAGGTTGAGACTTTTTCCTAGAAAACATAAATCCAATGGTATAGGCCCTACCTTGTCAAGCGTGCCTACCCTCATGGAACGTTTCTTCTTTAGGATAAGGCGTTAGGGGAGTTTAAGGTTAGTGGGCATAGGCTTAAATGGTACATCACCAATGAGGCTTTCTATCTTCTGAGGCACATCAACTCTCTTTACTCAAAGACGTCGACATGTACGAACCTCCACCTCCCCTCCTGAGCCTGAATCGGCTCCATGATCCAGCTCTTTCGGGCCTTCAACATAAAACTAGGCACTTATTAGGAGACAACCTAGTCATTTAGATTTTTACAATTTTTTTCTATAATTGTTTCAGCTAACCTTTGTTATTCAATTTTAGATTTGATTTTCAATTAAAAAAATATGTTGGCAACCCAACCTGATGTTCATTTGATGCATGCCATCTACCCACTAGGACAAATGGCCGTTTGAGAATGGTGAGACGATCGTCTCGTCCTTCCATTTGAAATTCAAAACTAAAGTGGTGCCAAAAACTCCCCAGACGACTATTTGGCCAATCTAAGACGGTCTTCTCGCCTATAAAATAATTAGCTCGGGGTCATTTCTCCACATCCACCGAGCACACTCCCCCTTCCTCCCCCAAGCAAGTTTCATCCCACCACCGCCACTTCTACCAAGCCATCCCTTGTTCAAGTCAGTCGCCTCCTACCAAGTAAGGTGACATCACCAACCACAATATTTTACCTACCATTCGTGCCATGTAGATGGGCATTTGGCCTTCCATACGGGCATCTCTTTTGCTAAGCACCGCACAAGTGACATACCCATTTGACCGTTTCACATAGCGAGCCGGCCATTTCAGCGCTTCCCAAACTGCTTCGAACACACTGATCTTCAACAATTCTTGATCCAGACAACCGTCTTGTTCCTTCTAAATGAGCGTCTCAGACCTCTAGATGCCTGTCTCGGCACTTAGCAACTTGCAACAATGTTCAATCACTTCCGTAGGAACAAGATCACGGCCCTGACCTCCTCCTCCCATGAGTCATCGTGCCATTCCACTATGAGACAGGGAATTCACATTGAGGAGCCCACTAGAGAGTCCTCCCTGGAGATCCATGAGGAACTGTCCCATGACCTCGAGGAACCAGAAGAGCAAGTTTGTCAGGCAAAAGTGGGCCACTTCCGATGTGACCCTGATTCAGTCAAGCCATACCCATCTTGCATATCCCCAATCCTGGTAAATATGATCAGTTCATCAACAACCACCATTTACAATGATTCACATAAACCTTCACAATTGGCATTGGACTTCCATGCTGGGCCTGCAGCATGACTCTGAACATGCTTGGGATTAAGGAGGTGGTTGGCAACATCTTGCTGAAAAATCACATTCTTTTCTTCCCATACCAGGTCACTTTAGTATATAGTGACCTCACCTTGGAGCTCATCACTACCTATCACTGTCTCCATGACTCATGGGGCAACTCTAGCTGCAAGGATCGAGTCATCTATGAAAACTTTGAGATCTCCATTCACCAACTCACATATATCATTCTACACAAGGGTGAGTTTGACTGGCTCTCCCATTGTATGGCTTGTTGTCACGATGACTACTCTGACAACTACAACACTAAAAAGTTATGTGCCGACATCACTAGACTTCCACCCAAGCTTCCCAACAGCCTCAAGGAATCTAGTATCAACAACTTGGTAGTCCTCTATCTTCACCGATTACTAGCTCTCACCTTCTTTGACAGGGAAGGTACTCAGGGCCTCGTGACTCTTTTTGACCTCTACACATTGTGTTGTCTTCTACATGACGAGCCATACAACTGGGGCAGTGCTATGATTGATCATATGAACTATTAGGCCACCCACACTACTTCTTCCTTTTATTACATTGGTCATATGGTGACCTATATTGTACTTTTCCTAGGCTACACTCATGTCTCATTCTTGCTGCTGACATAGAAGAATCGTCTGATTGACCTTGCATACTTGAAGGGGTGCAAGTTTCTCCGTCCAGGTTAGGGGTGAGCAAATAATGGTCCAGACCACAAAACCGGACCAAACTGCTCAATTCAGTCTGGTCCAGTTCGGTCCATTTTGTGTTCGGTCCGGTCCGCGGTCCGGGAATTTCGATGAGTTCGGTCTTTGGTCCGGTCCGGTCCGGACCGCAGATTGACTTTTATATAAAATTCATGTATATTTGAAGGTGTATTCTATAATAATTACAAATAAAGTACATATATAATCACTACTAGTATAAATGTTTGATACTAAAGTTATATAATTGTTAGAAGTGACTAAGATTATCAACTTTGTATAATTAAATAAGTTGCGAAACATGTAAAAAAGGCTGATTACAGTCCAAACGGTTTGGTCCTAGCACAAAACGGTCCGGTCCCGGTCCGGTCCTACCTCAAAACGGTTCAGTATGCGGTCTATATATTTGTTCAAATTCGGTCTGCGGTCCGGTCTGGTCCGGTTCTGGACCGATGCTCAGCCCTAGTCCAGGTGCCAATGGAGTCTATTACTTGCTTTCAAAAGACTCCTAGGTCATCCTCAAGCTTCCATGACATGCTAGGTTTTCACCCGCCAACCTAGTTTTTGACTTGTTAGATTTGTCATCGCATATTACGCGCTTCCTTCTGGAGCATCCCTACCCGGATGAAATTATCGAGCCCACGACCCCTAGGGAGGAGTGTCTTCTTGGAGGCACATGAAGATGCGACTGGACCACCGCCGCCGCCATCAAATAGTCACACCAGATGATGTCGAGGAAGTGAGGAAGGCCCTGAGGAGCCTTATGGCTTTTATGAGATCTAAGATCAGTTGGAGGACATCCAACGACAACAGTAGTGCCAAGGACACTGACTCAATCACATGTACCTAATGTAGCACTCCCATGAGTCCTAGCATGTATTCCAGGACACTACGATGCCATCTAACCCTGGTATGAGGAGTATTGGGTCCATCAAGCCTATCCTGACCCCAACTCCCCATATTGGGGAAACTACTACTACAATCCTCCATCATCTTCACATTTTCCACCGCCAGAGTGATCTTCTTCCCTCTATCTCTGATTTAGTTTTTTCTCAGGACGAGCAAAAATCTAAGTCCGGGATGGAGGTGGGTGGTACAATTCTATTCCACCCCCTATCTTTTCCCTTATTTGAAATTAGTATGTGTTTTTTATTGTTTTTGCATGTAGTTGCTTTATTCATGGCCATTACCTAGTTGGCCATTTTTTTTTCTATTTTCTTTAGTTGTAAAAATGCCATTATCTAGTCGGCCCATTGAGTAGACATCTATCATTGTACCTCAAATTGAATTTAGTAAAACTTTTTGCAAAATCTGTTACAAATTTCCATGTCTAAAACCACCATGTCACCTAGGACCCCTGAAAAACATCACTCCTTAGAATAGTTGGAAAGTCATATGGAATCAGTCAGAACCAAGCATACTTTTTCCATATATTTAAATAATGGATTATCTAGTTATAAAACTTGTATGATGTGGTTTAGGAATTCTAACTAGAGAAATTACACTATCTGGAAAAAAATGTTGAAGTTATAAGAACAAGAACACATCTTCCTTCCCTATATTTTCTTCTAAAAAAGATAAGACAAGAATCACCACTAGACAAAAATCAATTCTGGGGTGGCATGCTTCCCATATAAAAATTACATACCCCAAAAGGGGTGTTCCGTCAAAAGATGCCAAAAGTTCATATGAAAAAAAATTGTGACCAATTTAGCCACAACTTCAAAAATTCACATCTCGGGTCAAATAGAAGAGGGATCACTATTTTTCCTTACATGTCCCTTCATCTTGTTCTTGTGCAACAACTCACAAAAAGTAAAAATTGAGTGTGTCAGAGCAAAAGTAAGATGAAGCCTATCTTTCTACAAGATCTTGTTTTAGAAACAAGATATGATAATTGTTTTGATAGGGAATATATAACTTTATGGTATGTGGCTCTAGGATATTGGGTCACTTGGCTAAAATTTGGAGGAAGGATTATAGTGATGTTACAAGGGTAAGGAATGACATGTTAGGAGTATAAATTAGACTCTGTTTGTAATTTAATTTGCTCAGGACGAGCAAAGATTCAAGTCAGGGGTATTTTGATGAATGCATATTCATCTATCTTTTGTATTTTTTCATAATCATTTTCATTAGATCTTATCTCTTTTTCAGTCATTTCTGAGACAAATTGCAATTTACCCACTTTTTGATTTATTTTGCCAATACTGATCTTCTTTCTCACCTTTTGTAGGTATTTTCTCCAAAGCTAAATTTTTACCTATTGATCCTATGAGACACCCATATCGCTAGGCCCATATTGTCATCTCACTTCCAGGGATCTCCATGTTCAGAGTCAAACAACCATTTCCGCCCTCGACTCAACATGCTACCTCAGAAACCCAGACGGGCGTCCTACTTCAGCGAGACAACCATCTCATCAGACCTAAACAAGCACCCCTGATAGCCCAGACTGCTAGATCATCTTGACCTAAGTTCAGATAGATTCAAAAAAGGCATCGCCATTTGATCAGGGTTTAACCATTTTATCACATGCAATGCAGCGCCAAACGGTCGTCCTGCATCATCAAGATGTTCGGCTCAAACATTACTTTGATCCGAAGCAATCAAGTCAAAGGGTGCCACCACTCTTGCTAGGGTTTTGAACCCTAAGTTCACACATAGAGCCATAAGACGGACATCCCACATCATCTAGATGATCGTTTCAAGGTCTTACTTTGAAACCAAGAAATGGAATCAAGGGTTTCGCCACCCCACTTGGCTAGGGTTCGACCGCTTTTCCAAAGCCATGCCACGTCACAACCAAAATGACAATCTAGGTTTTAGCCTAAATGACCATTTTGCGACTCATGAACAACACTTCACAGCAGCCACCCTCTCACTTCTTTTACCCCCATTTTAGTATTTCCACCCATCCTTCCCCTATAAAAGGAGGGGGAATCCACTAAGAATGGGGTCCTAAATTTTTGTACTTGCCTTTTAGTTTGAAACTCTATCAATTCAATTATTAGTTGTAATTTTTACATTCAGCAATAAAGTTGGTTTTTTGTTCAAGATCTAGATTTCTCTCTCGTTCTTGTTATTTCTTCTAGTTCTTTCTTTTAGAGAGGGGGATTAAGAAAGCTATCTATTTAATTGTCACTACCTTTGGTCTTCTGAGAGATTTTGGTCTTTGTGGTCTATGACTTCCTATCTTCTTCCTCTTGTTTCTCCATTCCTTGATATGACTAGTGAGTAGTTCCCTTATCAAGGAGAGAGGAGTACCCCCTTAGCCATGTGTTGATTGAACCAAGTTTTACATGACTGTTTTAGATGGATGGTTTTTAGTTTAAAAACTACTAATTTAAATGAAGTAATTAATCATTTTTATCATGAGTTAATCCCAACGGATGCAACTGTGGAACCCATGATTTAGAATGTGTAAGCTAATTTCACAAGGATTTGGAGGTGACCGTGAAAAAATCCTCTTTACGATGAAGAACTAGGATGCATGACCACCAGGACCAATGGCTTCACGTGGAGTTCTTCTCTTGCATTTTGTTTACGAATAATTTGTATACTTGCTTCTATCTCACTTATCGTGTATCACTTATCTTCTTTTCACTTTGGCTAAGGTGGTGAAACCCCTAAGCCTCAATACTTTTCCAATTATGATTTAATGACCTCTTTCAACGCTTGTTTTGAAATTGCCTCTTTTCATTTCTTGCATTTTAGTTCTTGTTTAGATAATCTTTCCTTTCTAACAATCTTCTTTATGTTCTTGTGTTAGCATAATCTTTCTTTTCATTGTTATTAGCATCCTATTTTACTTTCTTTACACTTTAATTTCTTGCACTAGTGTAGTCAAACAATCCCCAACTGGAATTTATGTTTTGTTCTTTATTCAAAAAATACCAAAAAGAAATAATTTCAAAAATCAATCGAGATAAAGGATAACAATCTTAATAACATTGTCATGTGGGATCGACCCTTCTATACTAGCCTTAACTGGAAAGTAAAAAAGGATTAAACTCTAGGATAATAATCCTAGTGAATTGGTGTTCTCTTTGACACATATCAAATACCCACCTTAGGGTTTTCCATATTCCTATAACATCATAACATGTTATTCAAAAGATCATGGCTATACACATATATGGTATAAGGATAAACTCATAATTTAAAGATGGCGATATTAAACTGTACCTTGATCATTTTCCTCCTCCAATTCATTGGAAACATTCTCACCTATCTCCTAGGAGCTGATTTTTTGTTTCTGGCTTCCTTCCTTTGTATCTTAGGACAATTTGTCTTCATATGTCCATGCTCTCTACAATAATAGCATAATCTAGTACCGAACATGCATGGCCATCCATGGACCCTCTTACAAGTTGGGCACTGATATTTCTCTTGGACGGGAGGGGCTTCAAACTCATGAGCCTTACTCTTGTTATTAGGAGGTCGATGTTGATACTAGTTTTTCTTCTTAGAAGCTTCCTTCCTATAGGACCTTCTGGGGTGGTCTTCTAGCTCTAAGGTGTTATCCAGGACAGCCTGAAGGGTCATGTGGTCCCTTCTTGATCAGGCAAAGCTTAGGTATGGCTTGAGTCCTCGAATGAACTTCTCTGAAATTCTTTGTTCTCTGTCCTACGTCACTCATCATTATCATAAGTAACCTTCTGCAGGGTCCTAAACTTCATGTCATATTAGGTAACAATCATGTCACCAACATGAGCCAGATTAGAAAACTCTAGCTCCTTCTTCTCTATCATGGCTTCAGACACATAGTGCTCCTGGAAGGCATCCACAAATCCTTCCCATGTGAGTGCAGGTGCATCGACTGCTCTTGAATTGAGGAGATTCTCCCACCATGTACGAGTAGGTCCTTTCAACATATGGGTTGCGAAATGAACCCTAGAATGTTGTGGAGAATCTAGGTCATGAAAGAAATGTTCCATGCTTCTAATCCATTCTTCTCCCTTGGTGATGACATCATCTTCTCCTTCTCCAGCAAAAGAGTCGGGTCTGGTCTTTAATAAGTCCACTAAAGTCAGCTCGTGGTGGTTGGGTTGATGTTATCCTTGTCCTAGGGAATTGGTGAGCACTTGGATAAAGTCCTCCAAGGTTTCCTTAGGGTTCCTTCTTGGTCCACCTCCCTTATTATAAGAGCTATTACCATCCTCATTATCCTTTCCCTAGTTAGATTTCTTAGGGACCATCTAGAAAAACAAGGTACACCTAGGATCAGAACATGTGAATCTTTATCTTAGTGGCCATCTACTTGTCACTTTGATACCATATTGTAATGCCCCTCCAAGCACATATATATAAATGGAAGAAAACCACATGTTGTCCATAACAAGGGTCACTTGGCTTGGAGGAACATCACAAAACACGATATACATAACAACAAGATAAACGAAACACCATGCATTAATTAAAAATATATATTCATGCATTGTTCTTGAAATGAAAAACATAAACTACCTCATATTGATCTCAAACCTAATACACGTAGTCTAAGAAAATCTAATTCATGAAATAAAATTGGACTAGATAATCTATTGAGTGATAGATCAAACCCCACCAAGATAAAGTCTCTTGTATGTCATCTATGCTGATGGGATCACTTAAGTTCTCTCTTGATCCTTGATCTAGGGACAACTCGTCCCACTTCCATGCGAAACAAAGAAACAACGCAAGTAAGAGACACTATGCATTTTATAAGAACTGAAAAATAACCATATACTTGAACTTAAATAAACTTGGCATGGCTTAGCATTAAGAATTATCATTACACTTTATGTTTCATTACATCCACAAATCAAGAAACGTGACCATATGCATTATCTATATAACTGCCCACATGGGGCACCTCATTCTTAGAAATCCCATCATTGCTAGGAACCCCATAACGACCATAAAGGTCCATCATTGCAAGAAGAATATAATAAGTTACTTGATTCTCTTATCTTAATCATTAACATCATTGTTCTTATCTTACCATCAATGTAAATTGTCCTCATCCAAAAATTATGCTCATCAGGCCGGTTAAGGCTCATATGAGTTTCACCAAATTTCTCATCAATGCCATAAAGACAAAATAATATCAATAGAAATAATTCACAACTTAAGTGAATTATCTTAATCATCATGGGATTTCTCCCTCTTAATCCTGAAAATTAACATTACATGATTTACATGGATCTTTTTTAATGTCTTAATCATTACATGATCATAGAAATAAACTAAAGAGCATTAGTGATAAGCATAGGAAATTACGAATATATCAAACAACATTCAACAATACAATCTAAGGCATCATCATTATCCTAATTTCATTCGTTAACTTGGAAAATAATGCATAATCCTAAACCATACTTAACATTAAATTCATCCAAAGTACATATGCATAGTGGCATGACCCGCTTACCTAAGCAATGCAAATCCTAATTTAGTCTCTCTGATCTTGAGTCACTCCTATGTCTCTTGGCGATGAATTTTACTATTGGTGCCGGAGTGGTTAGTGGAGAAAAGGAGGTTGCTAGAAATGAAAGTCAAGTAGGCTGGAGTGGCTCGGGTGTAACATATCGAATCTTGGACTCTACCCTAGAACTTTGACCTTTTAGGTTTGACCAAACGAGGTTGAGGTTAGAATGATCCTAATAATCTAATTTATTCATAATCTAACGTGTCACGTAATTCATTTGGTGATAATAAGATGATAAAGAACTTAATTGAATGAGTAATTATGATAATGGGCGTCTAATGGGCCAAGTGACATACTACATGTTATAAAGTCTCAAAAGTGATAATAGACTTCAAATTCATAATCTAAATATCAAAATAAGCTTATATATCAATTTTCATCTAATTTGGACAACCTTGATATGATAAGGTAAGTTTAGGAGAGAGAAAGTTGATAAAAGGCATTAATGCTCAATAAAGTGAAATATAATTCTAAAAGATGGAAATAAAGGCAAATTTGTATTTCATACACTTAATTTAACTTGTGGTTGAAGTTTCACCTGATTTGGATAATCCTAATGTCATTAATGCATAAGGAAAGAGAAAATAGGGTTTGGTATACCTAACACGTTAAAAGTATTCAAAAGTAAACTCTAATTATATATTCAGAATCTACATATCTTAATTAGCCTCTGTGCCAAATTTTACTTAATTTGGATAATGTTTGGGCCCTCAATTTAAGAAAGAGAAAATAAGAAAATAAATACATTCACACTATAGTTCTAATTGGAATCGAATTGCATTTGATTTGTCACTCATAAGGTTTTGTGTCACACTGGTTTTGTCGGTCGAGTTTGTTTTGGGCCGTTGGATCTAGAATCCAATGACAGCTGCTCTATTTCCTTCCTCCGCTTCCTCTCTTTCCCTCGCGAACAGGCACATGTCTTCTCTCAATTTTCCTTCTCTGATTCCTCCCTTTCCTTTCTTCCTTTCCCTCTGTTTTCTTCTCCTTCTCCTTTCCTTCTACTTCCCAAACCCAATGACCCTATAAAGGTAGGGTTGTGGTTGCCCCTTCCCAGCAGTGGTTGGGCGCCACCTTCCCTCCCCTGTCCTCCCCTATTTCCTCTCTGTTTCTCTCTTTCTTCGCCAAATCCTCACAGCACAGGCGATCAGACCTTACGAAATTTTGCCCAGATGATTGCCGCCTCACCGGGAGTTTGTCCCTAGCTCTTGTTCAGAGTTTCATGACTCAGGGCTTCCTAACCTACTGGCCAGCTCCTGCCGCCAGCCATAGGGTAACGTTGTGGGTAAGTGCTTGTGCCTTCCCTCAATTGATCTTCTAGATACCCACTGAGGTTTGTGATGGTCCTCCGAAGCCAGTCTTTGTCTTGTTTTCTTCCAATTCGTGGATATGATCATTTTGCCCAAATTGCCTCTACCTAGCAGTCCGCTACTCGCTGCCATGGCGTGCAAGCAGGGTGTTTAAGATGACCCCTGATGGTTTGACTTCGCTGCCCGATGTTTGTTCTTTGATTCAATTTTTTTTCTAAGGGCATAAAGTCTTTTCGACGTTGTTTTCTCTTCCTTGGTGTATGCTACCCTAGCGTTGACTAGCTGACATGGTTACCTATGTCTCGGTCATGCCAGTGAACGACCCTTTGTCTCTCGCTGTTTCTCGCTGACTAAAGTCTGATGTGGCTTTTCTGGTTTTTCTTATTGGCCGATTTTTGAAAAATAATAACTAATTACTAAATGATAAAAACAATATGGAAAAATATTTATTGGAATAAAAAAAATAAGATATAATTAATGGTATACGTTTTTATGGCTAAATCCAATGATTAATAATGTGTGTTTTCAATGGATCTAATTAAATAGTGATTATCTTGTAAAAATCATAACTAGTTATCTATAAGTCAGAAAAATATAAAAAAATATGTTTTGAACTCCTAATGACATATACTATAATGTGGTATGGTTGTAAAACTAATTCTCATATAATTAAAAGGGTGGTTTTTAGGGTTTATGAAATCAATGTAAATCTAACCCTAATCCCACATACATGTTAATAGGTTCTTTGGATGCCTAGGCTTGGACCTAGAAGTGACTTTGGATTGTTTGACTCTTAAGTTGAAGTATGTTGTATCCCCTATTACTCAATGTTGAGAAATTCACCTATATTTTCATTCTCTTGAATTTGGCCTACACAATATGTCTTATCTTTTGATATCATGGTTCGTGTGAACTATCTTGCTTATTATGGACTTGTATATTTTCTTGATATCTTATCTTGTACCTTGGTGCATGTTGGTCTCTTATATTGATATGTGACACTTTGAAGTGGATGGTTATTTGTTTGTGTTATCCATTGTGTGATGTCAACCGTGAATTATTTTGACTAAACTATTTACTTGCCTCTACATTTTACATGCTATGTGATGCAGCAACACTAGAGTAGTATAATTGCATTAGTTTTGTCTCATTATGATTTATGGCAACATTGTGATATTTTGGATGGTGGATGTGTGATTCCCCATGCCAGGGCAGGATGTGTGATTCTTGGCCCATGTTATATATATTTGGATGGTGGATGTGTGATTCCCCATGTCAGGGCAGGATGTGTGATTCCTGGCCCATGTACCATCAGGGCAAAATGTGTGATTCTTGGCCACCATTGTTATTTATATTGTTCTAGGGCTATGTTTATCTCAAATGCATGCAAGATATTGATTATGGGGGTGTGTGCCCTACTTGGTGCTTCATTTTCCACCATGGTAGTAGATGTATATATGGCACATTATTTTTATGTTGTGTTATGGAAAGTATCATTCTTATTGTGATTCTTTCTCTTGATACCCATTTGGGTAGTCCTTATCTCTTGCATGGGAAGTCTTTTATATTTGATGTCCTTTATTTTATAATGTTGCTCAATTTCCTATTTAGTATGCACATACTAGCCTTTGCCGATGTCTCCTATTATTTCTCTTTTGTTGGGGTATGCTTCCAACCCTAGGTGGAGGAATTGGATGACAAGGCATGTTGGTCTGGGCTTAGATTGTGATGATGAAGGTTGGAGACAATCTTGAGGTGGTTTAGATTTCCTATACGTGGATCCTTATGATGTAAGTTTGTAACCCTTTGTTTTATAATTGAATATAGTCATGTTTTTATTCCACTGCTATACTTTGGTCTTTTGATTACCATTATATAAATATTTGAAAATTTTACACCCACTCCATCATACCTTCTGAGTGCATTTTGACTGGAGGTTCTATTTTTCAAAATTTTAGTTAGGAGGTGATTTCACTTATTTATAGCATGGTATCAGAGCCCATGGTAGTTGGAATCTTACTATTTCAATTTTGTCTCCCTTTATAACCCTTGACTTTGTTAGTTAGCTCTAAGTGAGATGTTGACCCTAGATTTGATCAATGATGATCTTTTGTGCAACCATGTTTGTTTTGAGGATGAGAATATGTTAGGAGATCTTGTTAAGGAAATATTGTGATTTGGTTTCTCAATTTGATTTTGGGCCCTAAATTTTAGTTTTCAATCACAAAGGTTTTACACAACAAATTATTTTCCATATAATACTATACGTACAAAACAAAATGTTTTCTCTGGATTTTCTGAAGTTTTCTTGAACTAAGTCACAATGAAGAGAAACTATAGTTTAAGTAGAATCTAAACCTAGTTTTATGACTAGGAATCATATAATGGTGTAGTTGATCTATGCTATGACTTTTTCATGTTCATATAGGGTTGATAGGTTAGAGACACGAGGAACAAAAAACTCAACCCTAGATGGTGACTTTAGTTGGATACATGAGAAATATTAATCTCTAAAAACTTTCATAACTAAGAGATGTGGGTAGCTCTAAAAAGTTGTTTAGTTTAACTTGTTAGGTTGATCCTTTTAAGGGGTGGAGAATAGTTGGTAGTTGATGTTTGGATCTATAGATTTCGAGGACGAAATCCTTTTAAGGGGTGGAGTGTTGTAACATACTGAATCTTGGGCCCTACCCTAGAACTTTGACCTTTTGGGTTTGACCAAATGAGGTTGAGGTTAGAAGGATCCTAATAATCTAATGCATGAATAATGTAATCTAATGTGTCACATAATTCATTAGGTGATAATAAGATGATAAAGAACTTAATTGAATGAGTAATTATGATAATGAGCCTCTAATGGGCCAAGCGACATAATACATGTAATAAAGTCTCAAAAGTGATAATAGACTTCAAATTCATAATCTAAATATCAAAATAAGCTTATATGTCAATTTTCATCTAATTTGGACAACCTTGATATGATAAGGTAAGTTTAGGAGAGAGAAAGTTGATAAAAGGCATTAATGCTCAATAAAGTGAAATATAATTATAAAAGATGGAAATAAAGGCAAATTCATATTCAATACACTTAAGTTAACTTGTGGTTGAAGTTTCACCTAATTTGGGTAATCCTAATGTCATTAATGCATAAAGAAAGAGAAAATAAGGTTTGGTATACCTAACACATTAAAAGTCTTCAAAAGGAAAATCTAATTTCATATTTAGAATCTACATGTCTTAATTGGCCTCTATGCCAAATTTTATTTAATTTGGATAATGTTTGGGCCCTCAATTTAAGAAAGCGAAAATAAGAAAATAAATACATTCACACTATAGTTCTAATTGGGATCAAATTGCATTTGATTTGTCACGCATAAGGTTTTATGTCACACTAGCTTTGTTGGTCGAGCTTGTTTTGGGTCGTTGGATCTAGAATCCAATGATAGTTACTCTCTTTCCTTCCTCCGCTTCCTCTCTTTCCCTCATGAACAGGCACATGCCTTCTCTCGATTTTCCTTCTCCGATTCCTCCCTTTCCTTTCTTCCTTTCCTTCCATTTTCTTCTCCTTCACCTTTCCTTCTGCTTCTCAAACCCAATGACCCTATAAAGGTAGGGATCTGGTTGCCCTTTCCCAGTAGTGTCTAGGTGCCACCTTCCCTCCCATGTCCTCCCATGTTTCCTCTCTGTTTCTCTCTTTCTTCGCCAAATCCTCGCAGCGCAGGTGATCGGACTGTGCGAGTTTTTGCCCATACGATCGCCACCTCATCGTGAGTTTGTCCCTAGCTCCTATTCGAAGTTCTGTGACTCAGGGCTTCCCAACCTGTAGGTCGGCTCCTACCACCGGCCGCAGGGTAACGTTGCAGGTAAGCACCTGTGCCTACCCTCAATCGATCTTCTAGCTACCCATCGTGGTTCGTGATGGTCCTCCGAAGCTAGCCTCTGTCTTATTTTCTTCTAATTCGTGGATATGATCATTTCACCCAAATTGCCTCTACCCAGCAGTCTACTGCTCACTGCCATGGTGTGCGAGCAGGGTGTTCAAGATGACCCCTGATGGTTTGACTTCGCTACCCCGATGTTTGTTCTTTGATCCGATTTTTTTCTAAGGGCATACAATCTTTTCGATGTTGTTTTCTCTTCCTTGGTGGATGCCACCTTGGCATTGATCATCTGACATGTCTACCTATGTCTGGGTCATGCCAGTGAGTGGCCCTTTGTCTCTCGCTGTTTCTCACTGACTAAAGTCCGATGTGGCTTTTCTGATTTTTCTTATTGGCCGATTTTCAAAAATCAATAACTAATTAATAAATGATCAGAAAAATATGGAAAAATATTCGTTTGAATTAGAAAAATAAGATCTAACTAATGGTATTTTTTATGGATAAATCCAATAATTAATAATGTGTGTTTTCAATGGATCTAATTAAATAGTGATTATCTTGTAAAAATCATAACTAATTGTCTATAAGTCAGAAAAATATAATAAAATATTTTTTAAACTCCTAATGACATATACTATAATGTGGTATGGTTTTGGAAACCTAATTTGCATATAATTAAAGGGTGATTTTTAGGGTTTATGAAATCAATGTAAATCTAACCCTAATCCCACATACATGTTAATGGTTCTTTGGATGCCTAGGCTTGGACCTAGAAGTGACTTTGGATCGTTTGACTCTTAAGTTGAGGTATGTTGTATCCCCTATTACTCAATGTTGAGAAATTCACCTATCTTTTCATTCTCTTGAATTTGGCCAACACAATATGTCTTATCTTTTGATATCATGGTTCATGTAAACTATCTTGCCTATTATGGACTTGGATATTTTCTTGATATCTTATCTTGTGCCTTAGTGCATGTTGGTCTCTTATATTGATATGTGCCACTTTGAAGTGGATGGTTATATGTTTGTGTTGTCCATTGTGTGATGGCAACCATGAATTATTCTGACTAAACTATTTGCTTGCCTCTACATTTTACATGCTATGTGATTCAGTAGCACTAGAGTAGTATAATTGCATTAGTTTTGTCTCATTATGATTTATGGCAACATTGTGATATTTTGGATGGTGGATGTGTGATTCCCCATGCCAGGGCAGGATGTGTGATTCCTGGTCCATGTTATATATATGGATGGTGGATGTGTGATTCCCCATGTCAGGGTAGGATGTGTGATTCCTAGCCCATGTACTATCAGGGCAAGATGTGTGATTCTTGGCTGCCATTGTTATTTATATTGTTCTAGGGCTATGTTTATCTCACATGCATGCATGATATTGATTATGGGGTATGTGCCCTACTTGTGCTTGATTTCCCATCATGGTAGTGGATGTATATATGGCACATTCTTTTTATGTTGTGTTATGGCAAGTATCATTCTTATTGTGATTCTTTATCTTGATACTTATTTGGGTAGTCCTTATCTCTTGCATGGGAAGTATTTTATATTTGATGTCCTTTATTTTATAATGTTGCTCAATTTCCTATTTAGTATGCACATACCAGCCTTTGCTAATGTCTCTTATTGATTCTCTTTTGCTGGGGTATGCCTCCAACCCTAGGTGGAGGAATTGGATGACAATGCATGTTGACCTGGGCTTAGATTGTGATGATGAAGGTTGGAGACAATCTTGAGGTGGTTTAGATTTCCTCTACATTGATCCTTATGATGTAAGTTTGTAATCCTTTGTTTTATAATTGAATATATTCATGTTTTTATTCTGCTGTCATTCTTTGTTCTTTTGATTACCATTAGATAAAGATTTGAAAATTTTACACTCACTCCATCATATCTTCTGAGTGTGTTTGGACTGGACGTTCTATTGTTTAAATTTTTAGTAAGGAGGTGATTTTACTTCTTTACATCAGGGCACAAGAGATAAAATTAAAGTAAGAGGAGCATTGCTTTGAGTCTCACAGTCATTTTGGAAACCTTATAAATAGGTGTGAGATTGGGGATTGTTGTCTATAAACCCATTGCGGAGAGAAGAGTCACAACTATAAAGGGAGTTTTGTCGATAGGGAACAAAGTTCCCTCAAAACTTAGGATTACTAGGTTTGGATTGCATCAAGGATTGCTATGGCAAAGAAATTTCTTGAAAAAGAACTTGATGGAGGGAGATTGGGGTCAGAGAAGGAATTAAGTCTTGACGGTCTATTCTCAATCTCCTACTCATGAGTCAAAGTCATGTGGTGAAAAATCCAACGATTACAAGGGAGTCCATATCAAAAGAGAATAACCAGGTTTGACAAGAAACTATAGGCGAGCAGTAGAACAACAATCTGTGTGACATTTAAATGCCAGGACTTTAGGTTAATCAGAATGTGATTCAATTAGTTATTTATTTAAACTATATATAAACTTGTTTAATTTATTTTGAGGATCAAACAAAGTCCTATTGACTTCAAAATTGTACCATATGTTAGTTAGAGAGTATACAACATTCCTATCTAATTAGATTTAGGTTTTAATTTACCTTTTGTTCATCAAACTCATATATGCCATTACAATAAAGCATATATTATTAAAATGTGAGATATATGGAATTATCCTTTCCTTAGTGACTTGGTTGAACCGAAATTTGAGGTTTGAGAGAATAGTTCATTATATTTGGGATGTAAAGGTCACATTAGTTTCTATTAAATAGATCAAATCTTAACTTTACAAATTTAGGGTTTCATATTAAGGATTCATTAATAAGTTTAGATTTTGAGAATGTTACAATTCTACCCACCTTAAATAAATTATATCGTCAAAATTTTCCCATACTACCCACCTTAGGTTTCTCCATATTCCTAGAACATCATAACATATTATTAAAAATCTCATGGCTATACACATATATGGTCTAAGGAGAAAGTCATAATCTAAAGGTGACAATCTTAAACCATACCTTGATCATTTTCCTCCACCATGTTCATTGCAAAGATTCTCGCCTGTCTCGTAGTAGTTGTGTTTTGGTTTTGAGCTTCCTTCCTCTGTATCTTAGGACAATCTGGCTTCGTGTGTCCAGGCTCTCCACGATAATAGCATAATCCAGTATCGAACCTGCACGGCCCTCCATGGATCCTCTTACAAGTTGGACACTGAGATTTCTCTTAGACTGTAGGGGGCTTCAACCTCATGAGCCTTCCTCTTGTTGTTGGGAGGTTGATGTTGATATTGGTTGTTCTTATGAGAAGCTTCCTTCTTGTAGGACTTTTTGGGGGTGGTCTTATAGCTCTAAGATGGAATTTAGGGCAACCTGAAGGGTCCCGTGGCCTCTTCCTTACTTGTGAAGCTTGGGTCTGGCTTGAGTCCTTGAATGAACTCCTTTGTCCTGCATCGATCACCATTATAATAACCATACTTCTCCATGATCCTAAACTTCATGACATATTGGGTAACAATCATGTCACCAACTTGAGCTAGATTGCAAACTCTAGCTCCTTCTTCTCTATCATGGCTTCAGACACATAGTTCTCCTGGAAGGCCTCCATAAATCCTTCCCAAGTGAGTGCAGGTGCATCAACCGCTCTTGAATTGAGGAAATTCTCCCACCATGTACGAGCAGGTCCTTTGACATATGGGTCATGAAACAAACCCTATAATGTTAGGGACAATCCAAGTCATGAAAGCCATTCTCCATGCTTCTAATCAATTCTTCTCCCTAGGTGACGCCATCATCTTCTCCTTCTCTAGAAAAGGAGTCGGGCCTGATCTTAAAGAAGTCCACTAAAGTCAGCTCGTGGTGTCTAGGTTGATGTTCTCCTTTTCCTAGGGCATTGGTGAGCACTAGGACTAAATCCTCTAAGGTTGCCTTAGGGTTCCTTCTTGTTCCACCTCCCTCACTAGAAGTGATAGCACTATCCTCCTTATCCTTTCCCTTGTCGGATTTCATAGGGGACAAACAAGGTACACCTAGTGTTAGAACATGTGAATGTTTAGTTTAGTGGGCATCTACTTGTTTCTCTGATACCATATTGTAATGCCCCTCCAAGCACATATATATCAGCGGAAGCAACCCCATGTTGTCCATAGAAAGGGTCACTTGGATTGGAGGAACATCACAAAACATGATATATATAACAAGATAAATGAAACACCATGCATTAATTTGAAATATAGATTCATACATTGTTCTTAAAAAGGAAAAACATAAACTATCTAATCTTGATCTCAAACCTAATACATGTAGGCTAAGAAAATTTAAATTATGAAATAAAATTGGACTAGATAATATATTGAGTGGTAGATGGAACCCCACCAAGCTAAAGTCTCCTGGATGTCAACTACGCTAAAGGGATCAGTTCATCTCTCTCTTGATACTTGATCTAGAGACATCTCATCCCACAGACATGCAAAACAAAACAAAAATGTAAGTAAGAGGCACAATGCATTTTATAAGAAATGAAAATTATGCATATACTTGAGCTGAAATAAACTTGACATGACTTAGAATTAAGAATTATCATTACTCTTTATCTTTTATTACATCAACGAATCAAGAAATGTTACCATATGCATTCTCTATATAACTGCCCATATGGGGCACATCATGCCTGAAAACCCCATCATTGATAGGAAGCCCATAACTACCGTAAAGGTCCATCATTGTGAGAAGCATATAATAAGTTACTCAATTCTCTTATCTCAATCGTTCACATAATTGTTCTTATCTTGCCATCAATGTAAATTGTCCTCATCCAATATTTGCACCGAAGTGCTTATTAGGCGGGTTAAGGTTCATCTTAGTTGTACCAAAGTAATCATCAATGACATAAAGACAAAACAACATCAAGAGCAACAATTCACAACTTAAGTGCTTTTTCTTAATCATCATGGTTCGTCAATGTCTTGATCATTACATGATCATGGAAATAAACTAATGAGCATTAGTGATAAACATAGGACTTTATGTATATGGCAAACAACATGCAATAATATAATCTGAGGCATCATCATTATCTTAATTTCATTCATTATCATGGAAAATAAAGCATAATCTTGAATCATACTTAACATGCAATTAATCCAAATTACATATGCATAGTGGCATGACCGGATTACCTAGAGCAATGCAAATCCTAATCTAGCCTCTCTGATCCTGAGTCACTCCTACATCTCTTGGAAATCAATTTTGTTATTGGTTCCGGAGAGGACAACAAAGAGGAGGTTGCCGAAAACAAAAGTCAAGTAGGTTGGAGCAGCTCGGGGAATAAGAGATCAAATTGAAGGAAGAGGAGTGTTGCTTTGAGTCTCTCAATCATTTGGGAACCTTTATAAATAGGTGTGAGAGTGGGGACTATCGTCTGTAAACCCATGGTGGAGAGAAGAGTCACAACCCTAAAGGGCATTTCATCGATAGGGCACGAAGTCCCCTCAAACCTCAGCTTGCTAGGTTCATATCACATCAAGGATTTCTATGGTGAAGAAGTTTCTAGAAAAAGAACTTGGTGGAGGGAGATCGGGGTCGGAGAAGGAATCTAGTCCTAACAACTTGTTGTTGGTGTCCTACTCAAGGTTGGAGACGGGTCAGAGCCATGTGATGAAAAATTCAACGACTATAAGGAATTCCACATCAAAAGAGAATAACCAGGTTTGCTTGACAAGAAACTATAGGTGATGAGTAGAGAAACCATGCATGTTGCATTTAAATGCCTAAACTTTAGGTCAATTAAAATATGATTAGATTGATTATTCATTTAAACTATATATAAGCTTTGTTAATTTATTTGGAGGATCAAACAAAGTCCTATTGACTTCAAAATTAGACCACATGCTAATTAGAGACTCTACAATCTTCCTATTTAATTAGATTTAGGTTTTATTTACCTTTTGTTCATGAAACTCATATATTCCATTATCATAATGCATATATTATTAAAAGGTGAGATTAATGGAGTTATCCTTTCCTTAGTGACTTGGTTGAACCAAAATTCGAGGTTGAGAGAATAGTTCATTATATTTTGAATTTAAAGGTCAAATTAGGTTCTATAAATAGATAAAATATTCAATTTGCACATTTAGGATTTCCCATTTAGGATTCATTAATAAGTTTAAATTTTCAAGATGTTGCAGTCTGTGACTTTGCCTTGAAGCAAAGTAGTGGCTGACAACCAATGGCACATTGGGTGCACCAATAGAGCAACTCTCTTGGTTGATAAAAGAGAGCCAATGACTTTGACTTAAAGCAAAGTAGCGGTTGGTAGTAATAGAAAAATTGTTGCCATAGCACCAACAGGTCAGACCTAGTCAGTGATTGCAGTGGCATCAAGTAGTCCCCAACAACTACAATGTCTACCAAGGAGAACAATTAAAGAAGAAGGTTTTGTACACATTAGGTGTGATTATCTTCTTCCTCATATTTTTTCTCATTTTGGGGAGCTACTCAAATTTAGGGGTAGTTAAATCCAGGTGGTGTGAGTTATAATCTTGATTACATAATGTTTGTTGGTTAGTATTGTCCCACTATTTTTTCTTCTAGTCTTGAGGAGAGTTTCCCATATTAAATTTGGTGTTTCTTCTTTGGGTTTACATGCCTTTTGGTAATGTTTCACAACAAGTTCTCATCACATCTGGGACTGTATCATACAACATCCCAACAAATGGTATTTGAGCCCATGTTGGGAAGATCCAGATGTAGATGGGGAAGGATGAAGATGTGATGATGATAAAGTTGTCGGGGCATAAATTGGCAGATTTGAAAACCCAAGATGGAGTATATTCTCTATTTCAAAGATCGTATGATCTAATCAAAATCCAGAGAGTATGTATGATGCGGATTTGAAAAAATTAGACAAGAAGATTGTCAAAATAGTGTGCAAGTGGCTCAATATTTCTATATTTCAACACGTCTCAGAGGAGTTCAATGCCAAATATCTGTTGGAAATTTTCAAGAAATTATATGAGAGGAAGGCTGTCACAAATAAAGATTTCTTGATCAGGAAGTTGGTGAATCTAAAGTATCGGGATGGTACAAGCCTTGTCGCGTACATGAATGTAATCCAAAGCCTTATAAATCAACTGGGGTCCATGAAAATGGTTCTTGATGATGAACTCTAGGGACTACTTCTTCTAGGATCAATACCTGACAGTTGGGAGACACTCTGTGATGCCCTGACATGCACCAACAAGATTACTCAAAACAAAATGTGAAAACAACACTAATCATGCGGATTGCCAAAAAACACAGGAAATTAAAATAGATTCTCAAAAGCACCATGATCAACGACTTATTACATATAAGTCCACAAGCCTATCACATTCATCATAGATTATATCACAAGGTGTTAACATCATTGTTCTTAAACATTCCTATCATCAACCTGTTAAATGAGATACCTGTTCCATATATATACATATACACATGCCATATCTTACATACATGGCTCACAAGCGAAAAACCTTGTATTGCTATCATAACCACAAAACACATTGAGAATACTCCCAAAAACCCAAGTGTATAGAGATGACCCTAGGACTCTAACACCAAAAGACTAGCAACACATACAACCTTAACAACTACTGCTCTTGCTGCTACTCTTCCTCAGTTGCATGATCTCTACCTCATCATGCATGACCACCTAAAAGATGTGGAAACCCACAGGGTGAGACCAAACTTCCCATCGAGAGATATAACTCTCCACCAACATCTATTAAAGCATAAATAACTAAGCAGGTTGCTAAAGTACTTAACAAGACGAGCAAATTCAACTAAATGATACTTATCTAACAGATAAAGTAGATTAGGAAACTAAGAAGTTATCATTGAGTAGTAGAACAATTAATGTTATTCAATTTGTCCCTATGCAAATATACTACATGGATGTGTTACATCTTTTATCATGCCCCGAGGAGATGAGGAATACCACTCATGCTCCAACTAACCAATGCTAAGTTGAAATCATTTCCATACAAGATCAAAGGAAGAGTTGGAATCCAATGATCTCTCCACAAACCTAGGTCAGTCTGAGTCTGCCACAATGACACATAAGGCCCAACTGCAAAACAACCTAGCATGTCTTGGTATATAGGCACAACGCTAGTGAAACTGAGTTACGACCACAACTACACTCCTTCCAGGGTATAACCCACAACCAATCTTATGAAATATCATAATTATACACTGAGTCACACCACTGAGATAAGGCCTTGACTGTTCTCCTGCCAAGGTATGGCCCGCAGACAATCCTGTGAAACATGTATACTCAACAATATACGACTCTGAGCTTCCACTAAGGGAGAACCTGTTTCACCATTCAACAGTAAGACTGACAATTGAATGAACCTATCTCACAAGGCAAGATACATGATTAGGTTCTACTTGATTAGTTATACCAATTAGGTGTATTTTAGCATCAATAAAGTTACAACGTACAAACCACAAACAAACCCTACAAAAGTAAGGGCATAGTTCAACTTTAGAAGGCATAAAATGTATAAGGTGTGAACCGATCACATCTTCACCACATGAAACTATTGTCCCAAAAGGCCATCATCACATTCACACTGTCACGGGATACCAATCCCTTATCACATCACTAGAGGATAACATGTGACATTGTGACGTCCAACTTATAAAAACAAGATTAACTAATGCAGAAGCTATCGTTAGCAGTGGATTACCAAAAAATCACTAAAAATTAAAACCATTTACAAAGAGATCCATTCTCAGCAAAACTCTTTAAACAAGAACCAAAATATTACATTTACACATTGATTCACAAAATACATTCCATGTACCATCTCTTCTAGAGGAATATATATACATCATTGCTCTGCTTAAAAAGCACAAGTAACAAAATCCTCGAGGCTTAAAGCCAAAATCTCAGATCGAAATATTAAAAGCACTAACTCCTAGGACCTGAGAGTACAGAGAAGACACATAGGACTCTACGTACTAATACTACACATGATAGCCAGTCTCTCTGCCTGGATATCGCTGATGTCCCTATTGTTGTTGCTGCTTCTCTTCCCCTACTACAGAGTTCCTGCCTCTTTGTCTGCGTCTACCTAAAAATGTTGGATCCCACGGGGGTGATACAATGTGTAAATTTCCCCAGCGAGAGATATAACTCTCCACTGAAAACATTATTATTGCAGTTTAATAGAAATAAACTGAACAGTGGAATCATATAACCGGCAACAGATAAATCAATATCTATGCAGATTAGAGAAACATTTCTATTCAAGCAATTTAGCTATAAAACGTGATAAGTTAGCATGTCTCTTATTCAATAAGGAATTGAAGAACATATATATAACACTTGTGTATCAAGGACATGCTAAGCAGGATAACATCAACCAGTGATTCTTGTATTTCAATCTTATGCAAATATGCTACACGACTGATTACATTTTACAATCACACTCAAGCTCTGAGAAGATGAGGTATACCGCTCATACTCCAACCGACCATTGCGAAGTCGAAATCGGTACCATACAAAGTCAATGGAAGAGCCGGCTTCCAAGTCCTCCCACATCTCGGTCAGTGCGGGACCACATGCAGGACATCTTGTGTCTATACTACATAGCTTGCCAGGGTATAATGGCATCTTTGCTATAGAGCTACAACGGTGGGTGCACTCTCTTCGCAATCGAGAGATTTCATGTTTACCTCCATCGATTCAGCATTAACATCATCGAGAGATTCGTGATACATCCATCCCGACACATATAATGAAGGATTGAGAGGTTTAATGTTTACCTTCCATCAATTCCTCCATTAGGACGTATGGATATTTTCACCCATTGACCCCGCATATTAAAAAATATGCGCTCACCAGGAGATTCCGTAGGAAAACCTTTATCACCATCACCAGCTACTGACGATGATGGATCTATGGTCAGGGCACTACATGAATAGATTTCACTTGATTAATTAAGTACATTATTATATCCTTTTAGCATCAACCAAGTTTTCAGACATAACTTATTTAAGACAAATGCTACAAAGAAACATGTACTATTTTCATTAATCACTTCTCAGTCTTTATAAGACACTGGGCTCTCAGTCCCTCATTTCAATACTGGGAACTATCATCCCTTCACAATCTCAATACCATAATCATATGATTCTGGGTATTCATACCCTTAGCTCATCACTGAGCACTGTTACCACTCTTTCAGGTAACTATCACCTTCAGGACATTTGACCAAGGTAAACATGACACTTCATACACAAGCATCTCTTATGCACTTGAGGCCCATTAACTCTCTTGTTACCTCTTACTAGGCAACAAGGCATATTATGGCACACAAGGCTCAATAAACAATTTTAATAAATAAAACATCATAGCTCATACCTGGCTATGTTCATCATCTCATGATTCCTGCATGGTTAGTACAAATGATAACAAGTATATCAATCATATTTCAATTTCATGATATTCAAGGGTAACACCACTATTCCCTTACCAGGGTTAGGGTTTCCCATTTCATGTCAATCAGGGTTACTCATTCCCTTTGCACAATTAGGACCAATGATTTATCATTCCATTGTCCAAGGTTAGAGTTTCATGCTATATAATATAACTCAGAATTAGGGTTTCACATTCCTTCACCCTATTTTAAAATTAGGGTTTACTATTCACATCTTATCAGGAATTATCATATACTAACACCCAATTTAGGGTTAGGTTTTACTATTCCTTTCAATTAGGGTTTTATATTCCATTACCCAGAATTAGGGTTTACTATTCATCCTAATTAGGGTTTATCATCAAAATACCCTAAATTAGTTTTACTCATGTCATTACCCCAATTTCATATCACATCATCCTACTAGTTTAGGGTTTTACTCAGAATTGCCCTAAATTAGGGTTTGAGTTCATTAATCAACTCAATTAGGGTTTTATGATCTCTTATTCAAGGATCATACCCTAAATTACATCACATCATTTTGAGTGTTTTAGGCTTAAGTGCTACATGATTATCATTCATGTATGAATCTTTCTCTCTCATCCTACTCAGGATGTTCACTTCTCAAATCTTGATTAGATTGAGCCTAATCTTTATTCAAATATATGCATTTATGGCTAACATGATGTATTGAATTATTACATCATTAAGCATCAATGATTAATCCCACTAAGGGTATCAATCATCTAAGTACATTAGGTTTCCAAATGGTTTAATCAATTAGACCTTTAATCATATGAGGGTTCCAAATGGATTGACCAATTGAACCTTCAATTCCGTTAGATGATCAATTGGATTAACTAATTGAATCTTCAATTGCATTAGACATTCAATTGAATTGGCCCTATTGGACCTTCAATTACATAAGGTATCCTAATGCATTAATCATGTTGAACCTCCAAAAGATTTGATTACATAGGCCCTAAACCACCTTAGTTCTCACAATTCAATTGATAGAAAACCAATTGGGCAATTTATCCTTGAAACCGATTGGACAAAATAGGTGTTGAAACCGTTTGCACTTTGGGTCCCCAAACGGTTTGAGACCATTTGGACCCAAACGGTCTTGAGACCATTTGGACCCAAATGGTCTTGCGATCGTTTGGGCGCAAACGGTCTTAAGACCGTTTGATCCAAACCATCTCAAAATCGAATGGACCAAAAAGTCCTTTCAACACTTACATGATTCATGATTTCAATGGATGAACCAACATCAATTGAGTCCTTGATTTCTTTATCACTTGAAATATTGAATTAACCTTCAATTAGACCATCAATTAGGGTTTTGAACCCAATTGATTTAGGATTTCAACTCAATTAACCTTCAATTATGACTTTGAATTGAGTAGCCATCAATGATCAACATTGTGGAACTGATTCAATTGAAACCAATGAACCATCATCAAACTTACCTGACCCCAAACGGTCTTGAGACCGTTTTCCTCATCATAACCTTGGAATTTGTGAAATTCCATTAGGGTTTAGATCATTGGATTGATCATCAAATCAGCACTCAATTGCATTTCAATTTGGTATCTCTGGACCTTCAATTACTCAACCATACTTAACCCTAGACCTTCAAAACGTATTGGGTGACCCCCAAACGGTCTTGAGACCGTTTGGGTGACTTCCAAACGGTCTTGAAACCGTTTGGGCTAATCAACCCAAAAGTCTAAGTTAACCAAATTGAATTTCAACACTTATTTCGATTAATGTTTGCTAATTGATTAACCTTCAACTGATGAACCCTTTAGAATTAATCAATCAAATTTGGTGGGTCATAAACCAGCATCATTAGCATCAAAATTTCCAAATGGTCAACCCTGGTCAACTCTCCCAAACGGTTTGAAACCGTTTATCTTCAAACAGTTTGATGAAACCGTTTGCTTTCAAACGATTTTGTTGAAACCGAATGAGCAACTTGTTGAAACCGAATGAAATACAATTTCTTTGGGAAAAGTGTCCAAGATGATGTCATAATCATCTACCTTCGTCCCTGTAGCTCTTAGTACTTCTGATTTCATGGAATTACCCATTTCAACCAACAATTAATCAAGAAGATGAAGGAATCAACGAAATTGCAAGATTGATAGTTGAATAACAATGTAGAGGGGTTCAAGTTATATAACCCGCCTCCAATTGAGCATCAAAGCTCCAAGATCACGTCAAAAATGGTAGATGCAACTCCTTTCACTATCCCAAGGCTCGTCCTCAAGCTTTGAGTGAAAAGGAATGGTTAGAATTGAAGATGGGATTGAAATAAGAAGAAATCATGCATTGTTTTGTGATTTCCACCATGAAATCAAGGTGAATGAAAGTCAAGAAGCTTACCAACAGGTTGGGGGTCGTCCTACTGGCCCTTCAAAGCTTCCTTGGTCGTTTGCAAGAAAAGGGTGGAAGTGAATTCGAAAATATCCTTTCATTCTATGGATAAATGAGCTTATATGCAATGTTTATTAAAAATTCAATTAAGAGAGAGAAAGTAGGAATTATCTCTCCCAAATTCTTTCCACTTTCCCCCTTCCTTTCCTTAGGGACGAGGATATCCTCTTTGCCTCTTATTCCCTTCAATTATCTATATTTTAAAGAAAAGCAAATTCAGCACCTTAACCCTTTTTATATTAATATCCATAAGTTAGTGGATATTTCTTTTTCTTATAATAAGGTGAGTGGAGTTTTCACCTCCTTAGGATATTTTCGTGCCTTTGCAAGGCACAAGGACGTTCACACTAGAGAAAATCCATCCATGTCGTTTTTGGTTGAAGGCCCTTCAATTATTTTATTTATTTTTCCATTAAATTGAATTAAGGTTTCAATTATGCTTAAATCTTGATTATTTTAATATCAAGATTCTCTCTCCTTCAAAGTAGCTCAAATGAGACGCCCCTCTTATATTATTGCCTCTACAAGATGTCAAGAATTATTATGGACCTTATTGAAGTGGAAATTTGCATATTGAACCCTAGGTTTTGGGTAAATTGCACATTACACCAAAACTAGATTTTAATGCACAAACATTGTTTAATCAGTTCTTTCTTGGTACTCAGGATTTCACAAGCCATTCCTCTGTATCATCTTCATTCTCATGATGTTTCAACACATGAGGAACATATTATCATGCACAATTTGCAATTTAACCCCTCGACTTGGGTAATTTGCACTTTAGTCCAAAATAGGCAAAACATTATTTTCAATATTATTCAAAAAGGACTAAAATTGAGGTATAAGTTCCTCTTGGGCCTTAATTACTTTTCAAAAGATAATATCAAACATATAATTATCTTTCTTAAACAAAACAACTAGGGTTAAAGCATAACCCAGGTCAGGGATGTTACAAGTTACCCACCCCTTACAAGGATTTCATCCCTGAAATCATCAACAAAAACATTAAGAGAAAAGAGTAGGGTACTTCCTCCTCATATCTTCCTCTAGCTCCCACGTAGCTACTTCAGTTTCATGGTGATGCCAAAGAACTTTTACAAGACAAATGTCTTTCTTTTTCAGCTTCTTGATTCTTCTATCAAGAATCAACACAGGTCCTTCAACATATGATATATCATCATTTAGTTCTACCTCCATAGGTTGCAGAACTAACTCTATGTCAGGATGACACTTCCTCAACATGGAGATATGGAACAGTGGGTGTAATCTATGCAACTCAGGTGGTAACTCCAGCTTATAGGCTACCTTTCCCATCCTCTCAATGATTGGATAAGGTCCCATAAATCTAGGAGCTAACTTTCCCTTCTTTCCAAATATCAGGATACCTTTCTAAGGTGAGACATTGAGATACACTCTATCTCCAACTTGGAATTCTAAGGGTTTACGACATTTGTCAGCATAAGATTTCTATCTATCCTGGGTAACTTTCAACTGCGGTTGTATTACTTTAATCTTTTCAGTTGTTTGCTGGACTAGCTCAGGACCCAAAAGTTGGTACTCCCCTGTTTCATACCAACATAAAGGAGATCTACAACGTCTACCATATAATGCTTCATATGGTTCCATCTCAATGCTATGCTGATAGCTATTATTGTAAGCAAATTCTATCAAGCTCAGGTGTAGATTCCAACTTCCTACAAATTGAAGGACACATGCTCAAAGAAAATCCTCCAAATTTTGTATGGTCCTTTTAGACTGTCCATCTGTCTGAGGGTGAAAGGTTGTACTAAACCTTAACTGCGTACCCAAAGATTTATGGAGTCACTCCCAAAAATGACTCGTAAACTGGGGACCTCTATCAGAAATGATAGTAGCTGGAACCCCGTGCAAACACACTATCTCATCTATGTATATCTGTACAAGCTTCTCATCAGTGTAGGTTGTTTTGATAGGAATGAAATGTGTTGTCTTAGTCAACCTATCAACTATCACTCATATGGAATCATGACTTTTGGCTGTTCTAGGCAAACCAACCACAAAGTCCATGGTTACATGATCCCATTTCCACTGCGGTATAGGCAGAGGTTGCATTGTTCCTATGGGATTTTGATGTTCAGCTTTAACCTGCTGACACACTGGACACCGCATAACAAACTCAGCAATGTCTTTCTTCAAACCAGGCCACCAATACATATCTTTCAAGTTATGATACATCTTGGTGCTTCCTGGATGCATAGCATACATCGAAGAATGAGCTTCTTCCAGAACTAACTTCCTTAAGTCATTAGCGTAAGGTACCACCATTCTACCATGGTGACAGACTACCTGATCATCTGAATCACGGAAGCCATCTCGTTTCTCATTACCATACTCTGACCTGATCTGTTGGACTACAATATCAGCTTGCTGTGCTTCTTTAATCTGCTGCCTCAGAGTAGGTTTTACTTGCATCTCAGCTAACAACGCAGCTAACAATGATACTTCAAGATGAACATTGTTTTGCCTCAAGGAGATAAGCATATCACTCTTAGAGCACACTAAGGAGTTTAACTGTGCTTTGTTTAAGGCTGGTGTTGCTGATTTTCTACTTAGTTCATCAACAACCACATTGGCTTTCCCTGGATGATAATCAATTATACAATCATAGTCTTTGATTAACTCCATCCAGCGGCATTCCCGAATGTTTAGCTCATGATGAGAAAAGATATATTTTAAATTTTTATGGTCTGTGAAAATATGGAATGTCTCCCCATAGAGATAATGCCTCCAGATCTTCAAAGCATGGACCACAACAACTAACTCTAGATCGTGTGTTGGATAGTTCTCCTTGTGTTTCTTGAGCTGTCGAGAAGCAAAAGAAATCACTTGTTTATCCTACATCAACACACATCCTAGTGCGTTCTTAGATGCATCACAGAAGACTATGTACCCCTTTCCCTGCTCAGGTAGGACTAACACAGGTGCATTGGTTAACCTTTCTTTCAGCAACTGGAAATAATGTTGACACTTGTCATTCCAGAAAAAAGGAATATCTTTCCTGGTCAACTTGGTTAGGGGTAAAGCTATTGAACTGAAATTCTTACTGAATCTCCTATAATAGCCTGCCAAACCTAGGAAACTACGTATCTCCGTCGGTGTATTTGACTGTTCCCATTGCAGGACAGATTCTACCTTCTTAGGATCAACACAAATACCTGAAGCAGATATCACGTGTCCTAGAAAAGAAACTTCTGGTAACCAGAACTCACATTTGCTAAACTTAGCATACAATTTATGCTCTCTTAGCAAAGTCAAAGCCTGACGAAGGTGATGCTCATATTGTTGAGCATCTCTACTATATATCAAGATGTCATCTATAAATACGACTACACACTGATCAAGAAAAGGTTGAAAGATTCTATTCATGAGTTCCATGAATGCATCTAGCACATTAGTTAGTCCAAACGACATAACTATGAACTCATAGTGACCATACCTTATCCTAAAGGCAGACTTAGGTATGTCACTTTCCTTAATATGCAATTGATGATATCCCGACATCAGATCTATTTTAGAAAAGATAGTTGCACCATACAACTGATCAAACAAGTCATCAATCCTTGGTAGAGGATACTTGTTCTTTATGGTTACTTTATTCAACTGTCTATAGTCAATGCACAATCGCATAGACCCATCTTTCTTTTTAACAAAGAGGACCGGAGCACCCCATGGTGAAGTACTCGGTTAGATAAAACCCTTTTCAAGAAACTCCCGCAGTTGTTTCTTGAGATCTGCCATTTCAGCAGGTGCCATTCTATACGATATTTGTGCTATTGGTTGCGTGCTCGGGATTAGATTAATCTCAAAATCAATCTCTCGGGGTAGTGAAACTCCTAGAAGTTCCTCAGGGAATACATCTTCAAACTCCCTAACAACCGGAACTTCAAAAGGATGAGGGCTCTCCATTGTGGTATCTACCACATGAGCCAAGAATGCAAAGCATCCCTGTCTCATCAACTTTTCAACTGCCATAGCTGACACAAGACAGGTTGGATGAATCTTTCTGTCTCCCTGAAAGATCCATGTGTCACCATTGTTTGTGAACACAACCTGCTTAGAACCACAATCCAAGACAACCTTATACTTCTCTAAGGTGTCCATCCCAAGGATTATATCAAAACCCTACATCTCAAGTGGTATAAGATCCACTTGAATGTGATGATTAGAAAAAGAAAGAGTGCAAGGATAACACACCTCCCACAACACTGCAGATCCCAACAAAGGGGTTTCTAACATCAAACTATCTGTTCTATGACTGACACTCATGTTGCAGTCATGAATCACTTCTCGAGTGATAAAAGAGTGCGTATCACCCAGATCAATTAAAAAAGATATGAAGTAGGATGAATACATATCAGAATAAAATAGTTCCATATGACCTGTCACAACCCGTGGGTTGACTACTGCTTCGGGCTGATTCATAGCATAGAATCTAGTTGTTGCCTGCGGTTGACCCTATGCACAGTTGTTGGATGCCAATGATCCATCTTGGGATGCCTGTCCACGTCCTCGAGCACCACTAGAAAACTGTCTCCTCTGGGAGCCTTGCTGACTCTACTTCTGGGGTTGAGTTATAGCTCTGACTTTCTTAGGACAATCTCTCACCAAATGTCATGACCTCCCGCACTGGAAATAGTTGTAGCTTCCCACATTCTACCTAGGTGGTCCTGTCACTGATGTTGATGTTGTACTAGGGTCCCTACTTGGAGGAAAACTATGAACCCTACCCCTACTTGACGTCCACTACGTCGGGGTATTAAACCTTGGTGGTGGTGGTGGTGCAGAGAACCTCAGTTTCTTGAAACTCTCATACCTCTGTCCTTGAAATTGAGGATACACTTTCTTATTACTGGTCTGTCACTTCTCGATCATAGACCTCTCTATCTGCCTAACAGACTCCACAAAAGTGGCAAACCTCTCCCTGTTCTCCAGAGCAGACACATGAGTGGTCAATTCAGCGTTCAACCCCTTCTTGAAACGCTGAATCTTCTCTTCGTCAGTAGCTACCATATGTAGACAAAACCACAAAAGCTCCATGAACTTAGCTTCATATTCGCTAATGTCCATCTTTCCTTGCCTCAACCTCTCAAATTGAGAGATTTTCTCGTCTAGATACGTCATGGGAAAGTATCTAGCAACAAATTCACATCAGAATTCATTCCATCCGACTTCAACCCCTGGCCTTTTGCCTCCCTCAATGGTCCACCAATGACCAGCACTACCTTTCAATAGGTATAAAACATGTCCCACCTTCTCATCTTCAGGAATCATAAGGATTCTAAAGGCTTTCTCCAGCTCAGTTAACCATAGATCAGCATCTACTGGATCAGCTGTGCCAGCATACTCTGTGGCTCCCACCCGGTGAAGCTATTCAAAGGTCTTTCCAGCTCCATGTCTTTGATCATGAGCTGGTTCCCTAGGTGCAGGTAGTGGCATCCTACCTGTCATATGAGTCATGGCTACCATAAACTATCCAAACATGACTTGGAAGGTTGGGTTCCCCATATCTGCTTGATTGAACTGGGGTTGTTTAGGCATTGGTTCCTCCCTATACTTGTCCCTTGCACCTACTCCTGGTGCAGCAACGCTGCTCTCAGCAGCATGTTCATCATGTATTCTAGACATCTTCAAGTTCTTCTTCTCCTATATGAGCAGAAGATACTTATCAGATAAACTGGAAGACACTAGAACAGACTCAACAACCTTAATCCCATGTCTCTGTAAACTCAGCAAACCTAGAGCTCTGATACCACTAAATTGTGACGTCCAACTTATAAAAACAAGATTAACTAATGTGGAAGCTATCGTTAGAAGTGGATTACCGAAAATCAATAAAAATTAAAACCATTTACAAAGAGATCCATTCTCAAGAAAATTCTTTAAACAAGAACCACAATATTACATTTACACACTGATTCACAAAGTACATTCCACATACCATCTATTATCGAGGAATATGTATACATCATTGCTCTGCTTAAAAAGCACAAGTAACAAAATCCTCGAGGCTTAAAGCCAAAATATCATATCAAAATATTAAAATCACTAACTCCTAGGACCTGAGAGTATAGAGAAGACACATAGGACTCTACGTACTAATATTATACATGATAGCTAGTCTCTCCACCTGGATATCACTGATGTCCCTGTTGTTGCTGATGCTGCTCTTCCCCTACTACAAAGTTCCTGCCTCTTTGTCTACGTCTACCTAAAAACGTTGGATCCCACAGGGGTGAGACAATTTGTAAATTGCCCCAGCGAGAGATATAACTCTCCGTCGAAAACATTATTATTGCAGTTTAATAGAAATAAACTGAATAGTGGAATCATATAACCAACAACAGATAAATCAATATCTATGCAGATTAGAGCAACATTTCTATTCAAGCAATTTAGATATAAAACTTGATAAGTCAGAATGTCTCTTATTCAATAAGGAATTGAAGAAAATATATATATAACACTTGTGTATCAAGGACATGCTAAGCCGGATAACATCAACCAGTAATTCTCATATTTCAATCTTATGCAAATACGCTACACGGCTAATTAAATTTTACAATCACACTTAAGCTCTGAGGAGATGAGGTATACCGCTCATACTCCAACTGACCATTGCGAAGTCGAAATCGGTACCATACAAGGTCAATGGAAGAGCCGGCTTCCAAGAACTCCGACATACTGGTCAGTGTGGGACAACATGCAAGACATCTTGTGTCTCTGCTACATAGCTAGCTTGCCAGGGTATAATGGCATCTTCACTATAAAGCTACAGTGGCAGCTGCACTCTCTTCACAATCGAGAGATTTCATGTTTACCTCCATCGATTCGACATTAACATCATCGGGAGATTCGTGATACATGCATCACGACACATATAATGAAGGATTGAGAGGTTTAATGTTTACCTTCCATCATTTCCTCCATTAGGACGTACGGTTATTTTCGCCCATTGACCCCCGCATATTCAAAAATATGCGCTCTCGAGGAGATCCCGTAGGAAAACCTGTTTCACCATTACCAGCTACTGACAATGATGGATCTATGGTCAGAGCACTACATGAATAGATTTCACTTGATTAATTAAGTACATTATTGTATTCTTTTAGCATCAACCAAGTTTTCAGACATAACTTATTTAAGACAAATGCTACAAAGAAACATGTACTATTTTCATTAATCACTTCTCAGTCTTTATATGACACTAGGCTCTCAGTCCCTCATTTCAATAATGGGAACTATCATCCCTTCACAATCTCAGTACCATAATCATATGGTTTTGGGTATTCAAACCCTTAGCTAATCACTGAGCACTGTTACCACTCTTTTAGGTAACTATCACCTTCAGGTCGTTTGACCAAGGTAAACAAGACACTTGCTACACAAGCATCTTTTATGCACTTGAGGCCCATTAACTCTCTTGTTACCTCTTACTAGGCAACAAGGCATATTATGGCACACAAGGCTCAATAAATAATCTCAATAAATAAAACATCATAGCTCATACCTGGCTATGTTCATCATCTCATGATTCCTGCATGGTTAGTACAAATGATAACAGATATATCAATCATATTTCAATTTCATGCTATTCAAGGGTAACACCACTATTCCCTTACCAGGGTTAGGGTTTCCCATTTCATGTCAATCAGGGTTACTCATTCCCTTTGCACAATTAGGACCAATGATTTATCATTTCATTGTCCAAGGTTAGAGTTTCATGCTATATAATATAACCCAGAATTAGGGTTTCACATGCCTTCACCCTATTTTAAAATTAGGGTTTACTATTCACATCTTATCAGGAATTATCATATACTAACACCCAATTTAGGGTTAGGTTTTACTATTCCTTCCAATTAGGGTTTTATATTCCATTACCCACAATTAGGGTTTACTATTCATCCTAATTAGGGTTTCTCATCAAAATACCCTAAATTAGTGTTACTCATGTCATTACCCCAATTTCATATCACATCATCCTACTAGTTTAGGGTTTTACTCAAAATTGCCCTAAATTAGGGTTTGAGTTCATCAATCAACTCAATTATGGTTTTATGATCTCTTATTCAAGAATCATACCCTAAATTACATCACATCATTTTGAATGTTTTAGGCTTAAGTGCTACATGATTATCATTCATGTATGAATCTTTCTCTCTCATCCTACTCAGGATGTTCACTTCTCAAATCTTGATTAGATTGAGCCTAATCTTTATTCAAATATATGCATTTATGGCTAACATGATGTATTGAATTATTACATCATTAAGCATCAATGATTAATCCCACTAAGGGTATCAATCATCTAAGTAAATTAGGTTTCCAAATGGTCTAATCAATTGGACCTTTAATCATATGAGGGTTCCAAATGGATTGACCAATTGAACCTTCAATTCCATTAGATGATCAATTGCATTAACTAATTGAATCTTCAATTGCATTAGACATTCAATTGAATTGGCCCTATTGGACCTTCAATTACATAAGTTATCCTAATGGATTAATCATGTTGAACCTCCAAAAGATTTGATTACATAGGCCCTAAACCACCTTAGTTCTCACAATTCAATTGATAGAAAACCAATTGGGCAATTTATCCTTGAAACCGATTGGACAAAATAGGTGTTGAAACCGTTTGCACTTTGGGTCCCCAAACGGTCTTGAGACCATTTGGACCCAAATGGTCTTGCGACCATTTGGGCTCAAATGGTCTTAAGACCGTTTGATCCAAACCATCTCAAAATCGAATGGACCAAAAAGTCCTTTCAACACTTACATGATTCATGATTTCAATGGATGAACCAACATCAATTGAGTCCTTGATTTCTTTATCACTTGAACTACTGAATTAACCTTCAATTAGACCATAAATTAGGGTTTTGAACCCAAGTGATTTAGGATTTCAACTCAATTAACCTTCAATTATGACTTTGAATTGAGTAGCCATCAATGATCAACATTGTGGAACTGATTCAATTGAAACCAATGAACCATCATCAAACTTTTGACATGACCTGACTCCAAACGGTCTTGAGGTCATTTGGATGACCTCCAAATGGTCTTGAGACCGTTTGCCTCATCCTAACCTTGGAATTTGTGAAATTCCATTAGGGTTTAGATCATTGGATTGATCATCAAATTAGCACTCAATTGCATTTCAATTTGGTATCTCTGGACCTTCAATTACTCAACCATACTTAACCCTAGACCTTCAAACAGTCTTGGGTGACCCCCAAATGGTCTTAAGACTGTTTGGGTGATTTCCAAACGGTCTTGAGACTGCTTGGGCTAATCAACCCAAAAATCTAAGTTATCCAAATTGAATTGCAGCACTTATTTCAATTAGGGTTTGCTAATTGATTAACCTTCAACTGATGAACCCTTTAGAATTAATCAATAAAATTTGGTGGGTCATCAACCAGCATCATTAGCATCAAAATTTCCAAATGGTCAACCATGGTCAACTCTCCCAAACGGTTTGAAATAGTTTAGCTTCAAACGGTTTGATGAAATTGTTTCCTTTCAAACGGTTTTGTTGAAATTGAATGAGCAACTTGTTGAAACCGAATGAAATACAATTTCTTTGGGAAAAGTGTACAAGATGATGTTATCATCATCTACCTTCGTCCCTTTAGCTCTTAGTACTTCTGATTTCATGGAATTACCCATTTCAACCAACAATTAATCAAGAAGATGAAGGAATCAACGAAATTGGAAGATTGATAGTTGAATAACAATGTAGAGGGGTTCAAGTTATATAACCCACCTCCAATTGAGCTTCAAAGCTACAAGCTCACATAAAAAATGGTGGATGCAACTCCTTTCACTATCCCAAGGCTCGTCCTCGAGCTTTGAGTGAAAAGGAATGGTTAGAATTGAAGATGGGATCGAAATAAGAAGAAATCATGCATTGTTTTGTGAATTTCACCATGAAATCAAGGTGAATGAAATTCAAGAAGCTTACCAATAGGTTGGGGGTTGTCCTCCTGGTCCTTCAAAGCTTTCTTGGTCGTTTGCAAGCAAAGGGTGGAAGTGAATTCGAAATTATCCTTTCATTATATGGATAAATGAGATTATATGCAATTTTTATTAAAAATTCAATCAAGAGAGAGAAAGTAGGAATTATCTTTCCCAAATTCCTTCCACTTGCCCTTCTTGACATCCCATCATTGTCTCAGTATAGTCTTTCAGTGGCATGTTTTGGTCCTCTTCAATTTTTATTAAAAATTCAATTAAGAGAGAGAAAGTAGGAATTATCTCTCCCAAATTCTTGCCACTTGCCCCCTTCCTTTCCTTAGGGACGAGGCTATCCTCTTTGCCTCTTATTTCCTTCAATTATCCATGTTTTAAAAAAAGCAAATTAAGCACCTTAACACTTTTTATATTAATATCCATAAGTTAGTGGGCATTTCTTTTTCTTATAATAAGGTGAGTGGAGTTTTCACCTCCTTAGGATATTTTCGTGCCTTTGCAAGTCACAAATATGTTCACACTAGAGTAAATCCATCCATCTCATTTTTGGTTGAAGGCCTTTCAATTATTTTATTTATTTTTGCATTAAATTGAATTAAGGTTTCAATTGGACAAAATAGGTGTTGAAATCGTTTGCACTTTGGGTCCCCAAACGGTTTGAGACCGTTTGGACCCAAATGGTCTTGAGACCATTTGGACTCAAACGGTCTTAAGACCGTTTGATCCAAACCATCTCAAAATTGAATGGACCAAAAAGTCCTTTCAACACTTACACGATTCATGATTTCAATGGATGAACCAACATCAATTGAGTCCTTGATTTCTTTGTCACTTGAAATATTGAATTAACCTTCAATTAGACCATCAATTAGGGTTTTGAACCCAATTGATTTAGGATTTCAACTCAATTAACCTTCAATTATGACTTTGAATTGAGTAGCCATCAATGATCAACATTGTGGAACTCATTCAATTGAAACTAGTGAACCATCATCAAAATTTTGACATGACCTGACCCCAAACGTTCTTGAGGTCATTTGGATGACATCCAAATGGTCTTGAGACCTTTTTCCTCATCCTAACCTTGGAATTTGTAAAATTCCATTAGGGTTTAGATCATTGGATTGATCATCAAATCAACACTCAATTGCATTTCAATTTGGTATCTCTTGACCTTCAATTACTCAACCATACTTAACCCTAGACCTTCAAACGGTATTGGGTGACCCCCAAACGGTCTTGAGACCATTTGGGTGACTTCCAAACGGTCTTGAAACCGTTTGGGATAATCAACCCAAAAATCTAAGTTAACCAAATTGAATTTCAGCACTTATTTCGATTAGGGTTTGCTAATTGATTAACCTTCAACTGATGAACCCTTTAGAATTAATCAATAAAATTTGGTGGGTCATCAAAAAGCATCATTATCATCAAAATTTCCAAATGGTCAACCCTGGTCAACTCTCCCAAATGGTTTGAAACCGTTTAGCTTCAAACGGTTTGATGAAACCATTTGCTTTCAAACGGTTTTGTTGAAACCGAATGAGCAACTTGTTGAAACCGAATGAAATACAATTTCTTTGGGAAAAGTGTCCAAGATGATGTCATCATCATCTACCTTCGTCCCTGTATCTATTAGTACTTCTGATTTTATGGAATTACCCATTTCAACCAATAATTAATCAAGAAGATGAAGGAATCAACGAAATTGCAAGATTGATAGTTGAATAACAATGTAGAGGGGTTCAAGTTATATAACCCGCCTCCAATTGAGCATCAAAGCTCCAAGCTCACGTCAAAAATGGTGGATTCAACTCCTTTCACTATCCCAAGGCTCGTCCTCAAGCTTTGAGTGAAAAGGAATGGTTAGAATTGAAGATGGGATTGAAATAAGAAGAAATCATGCATTGTTTTGTGATTTCCACCATGAAATCAAGGTGAATGAAAGTCAAGAAGCTTACCAACAGGTTGGGGGTCGTCCTACTGGTCCTTCAAAGCTTCCTTGGTCGTTTTCAAGCAAAGGGTGGAAGTGAATTCGAAATTATCCTTTCATTCTATGGATAAATGAGCTTATATGCATTTTTTTATTAAAAATTCAATTAAGAGAGAGAAAGTCAGAATTATCTTTCCCAAATTATTTCCACTTTCCCCCTTCCTTTCCTTAGGGATGAGGATAACCTCTTTTCCACTTATTCCCTTCAATTATCCATATTTTAAAGAAAAGCAAATTAAGTACCTTAACCCTTTTTATATTAATATCCATAAGTTAGTGGATATTTCTTTTTCTTATAATTAGGTGAGTGGAGTTTTCACCTCCTTAGGATATTTTCGTTCCTTTGCAAGGCACAAGGACGTTCACACTAGAAAAAATCCATCCATCTCGTTTTTGGTTGAAGGCCCTTCAATTATTTTATTTATTTTTGCATTAAATTGAATTAAGGTTTCAATTATGCTTAAATCTTGATTATTTTAATATCAAGATTCTCTCTCCTTCAAAGTAGCTCAAATGAGACGCCCCTCTTATATTCTTGCCTCTAAAATATGTCAAGAATTATTAGGGACCTTATTGAAGTGGAAATTTGCATATTGAACCCTAGGTTTTGGGTAAATTGCACATTACACCAAAATTAGGTTTTAATGCACAAACATTGTTTAATTAGCTCTTTCTTGGTACTCGGGCTTTCACAAGCCATTCCTCTGCATCATCTTCATTCTCATGATGCTTCAATACATGAGGAACATATTATCATGCACAATTTGCAATTTAACCCCTCAACTTGGATAATTTGCACTTTAGTCTAAAACAAGCAAAACATTATTTTCAACATTATTAAAAAAGGACTAAAATTGATGTCTAAGTTTCTCTTGGGCCTTAATTACTTTTCAAAAGATAATATCAAGCATATAATTATCTTTCTTAAACAAAACATCTAGGATTAAAGCATAACCCAGGTCAGGGATGTTACAGACATCCCCAAATTTTCTAAAACTTGATATGATGTGTGACATCCAAATTGAGACCCTCTCCTTAGTGTGAATCCCAATTGAAACACCACACACTAAGCTAAGAAGAAGAAAATCATAGGAATCCAGAAGGAAACAATCAGTTGCACATGCACATGAACAATAATAAAACCATACAACACATGTTCACCATTCAACATCTAATTACAACATGAATTGTTACAACCTTTGATATTACATGTTGAATAACAAACTTATACACATACATGTGCTACCACTAAACTACAGGATCTTAAGACAACAGGTCCACCTTTACATCATCTCACCACACAACTCACAACTATCATGCTCTTCAAGATCATATGTCCACAACCTAAACAAAAGATTACATGTGGTACACGTCAGCACAATATTCAAGAATATTGTATTGGCTACACCTACTTGTCTTTTATATACCTCTCATCATATCTTGGCAATAAGATAAAACTAATACTTTGTAGTTCTAAAGAAATATAAGAAAAAGCATATACTTGCACAAAGATGATCATTAACAAAAGAGAACACATATTTTAAGCACGTTTTCCATTATATCATCCATGCATTTACTACTTAAGAGTTGAATGCATTAAGGCCTTTATGATCACTACCAAAGAGTTAGATCATATGTACAATGTGACCACTTTCAAAGAGTTAGGTCACTTCCAACCACACTGCCAAAGAGTTAGTACTTTCATATGTACACTGTGACCACTACCAAAGAGTTAGGTCACTTCCAAGCACACTGCCAAAGAGTTAGTGCTATCATATAATGGAATAGATATATTATGTTTGATTTGTTCATAGCAGTAAGTATGGAAAATCAAGCAACATATCATACAAGAACAATCCTTCCAACCAATACCATATGCTAAGTATTTGCTACCATATAACACACACATATTGTATAATAAGCCAAGTAAAAGGTAATGGCATACCTTGATCAAGACATCCTAATCACATACTCCTCATGTCCACTCTAATCTTTGTTAACCCTGATTAAGATAAGAGTTATATCCATTTTAGGGTTCACCTTATCTCATTAGTATATTCCCATAATTACTTATATTCTTGTCTCAGAATTATCTTACTGATATAGTTTTCTAGATTATGGTTCATTATCTGAAAATTAGGTTCCATATCCTTTTTAGTTTATATATATACCTTATTCAAATTAGGGTTACAACCCATGTATTAAGGGTCAACTTCATATAACATGGATTTTGTGTATAAAACTGATCTCAGATTTACAAATAATCTTTCAGTTACTGATATGAGGGTCTTTTGTGAATTTCATCATTTATTGAACATGTATATGAATTGCATTTTATTTAGGGTTATCAGTCCTAATTATCCATATTAAGAAAATTACATCATGGCATGCATCAATACTACAGTCTCTGATATCAGATGCATTATAAACATAATTATGGATTTACTGACTTATTATCATAAATTCAAGCCATCGTTTGATATTTATTATCCATGAAATAAACATTTCACAACTTACATGATATCACTGAGATTACAGTATCAAAATCTTGATATTATGATTCCATGTTGTTCTACTCATTTTTTTGAACATTTTGATATATTATTTGTATTTTTTGATAAACAGACTAATTACTGTGATTTATCTAAGAACTGGGCATTTACGAGGTAATTACCTTTTTAAGGCCAATCAACAATTGCCACGTCAGCGTCAAGGGGGTGCTATTTCTTTAGTTGATCCACCCGGTTCAATACCTTTGAACCTGGTCTGAGTCACCTTATCCCCCTTTGGTTTCTTCCGCATGACATAGTGCTAGGAGCGAGCGTCTCTGTTCGCAGATCGTGAACTGCCGCAGCAGTGCCGTTGGGCTTCATCTCTGGAAAGAAACCATGCACCGCTACCTAGAGGATGCCTCCAGATCTCCTACTTCTCCCTCATGGTACATATGGCGATGGCTTCTCCTTTTCCCATCTCCTCATGTCTGCTCGGTGCATCTTGCTCGAGGAGTCTGTTCTCCGCTTGAGCGCCGCTGCACAGATCCACCTTCTCACATTCTTTCTCCTCGTACAACACCTGTTGCGTCGTTCTCCGCTCGATAGTGTTGACATCGTGTCTGTCAGTTCTTGTGCCGTCATTGGTCTTCAATCCTCCTTCCTTTCTCAGCTTGGATCGCGTCTCGAAACGCTACACCGACGTGCTTCACGGATCTCCACACAGCCGGTTGGCCCAAATCCGGTGAGGGATTGCGGTCATTCATATGCTCCTCTCGTCTGCGTTCTTCCCTATTCTATGTGACTCCACAATGCTAGTGTTGTCTTGTTGGACTAGCTAGATCGCCAGTGAGAGCTCAGCCATAGCTGCCTTCTCCTAGCTTCCTCGCCGCATGATGCCCGTCTGTGTCTGATCGGGCGTTCCGGTTGTGGTATGGTCAGGGCACCACTACGTCTCACATCTGCTAGTTCCAATGGAAGGGTCTCACATAGGAAGGGTCTATACAAACTCTCGTGAAGGTTATGAAGAGCCTAAACAAACTGCACTGTCAAAACTGTAGTTCACCCCATGTTCAGAGATCGTGGTTGCGTGGATAATCCCTAGTCTCCCTACTCCACGACATAATTGTGTAGGAGATGATGGTAGTCATCTGATGCTACCATCCTACAGCCAATACAGGGCCACCATACTAATCTGTGGCTTCCTAGTACCAACAGGGTTAGTTGGCGTGTGACATTCATTGATCAGAAACTTAGCTCTATTTAATTATTAATGCACATAATTGGAAGCTATTCAAACCTAAACAAACTTTTCTAGGAACCTATTTTAATTGTGGAACTAGGACCATTGCTTTACCATCATCCAAGCTACATCTCATCCAATTTTAGTTATAAGACTCACTTATTTAACCATTGAATTAAGTACTTAAAAAGGCATAAAATTGAGGATCTTGGTCATGACATAAATATCGTTTGACTTCCAAACTTATGTAAAACATTAGGAACTCTCAAATAACTCAAACTTTTGGAGCAAAGTATACTATTGGACATTTCAAGGTTCTAAAAGTTCAGTCCATCACATCCTACACACTTTAAAAGAAATTTTATCCTCAAAATTAAGCCAAAATCTAGTCCATCACATCATATACATCTTAAAAGAAATTTCGTCCTTGAAATTAAGTCATTCTCTTACTTCAAGGAAAAACCAAAAGGTCTTCATCCGTATGTAGGCCACCACTTCATGTGCAATATATCCAAAAAACCAAAACCATAAACATAAGCTTTGTAACTATGTTCGTGTCTTTCTAGGGCATTTCAACAGAAAAAAATGTTAACTACACCTCTCGTATATGGTTGAAACAAGGGTATTTCCTTTAGAAGATCAGTTTATGTCATAACATATTTTATATTTCAGAATTTACATCCTTTAATAATCCCAAGATTTAAGGATTTTATCATTTTACTTATCATGTTCAAAAGGAGTTAAATAAAGTTATCCCATTATATCAAGGCGTCATTGACATTTTATTGAGTTGCTTGTTAGAACCTATTCAACATTAACATATGCCTTTTAGGAGGGAGTTAATTAAATTTAACCCACTTTATTCATCCAAATCATATCGAGGTGTCATAATCATTATGTTGTGCTAACTATCAAACTAACTTTTTCATCTTTGTTAAGCACTAAGATTAACAACTCATGTAACATGTTTCATGCATATGATCTTATTTCATTGCACATAATAAATTGTAACATTTACTAGTGATTTCATCACAAGATTAACCAATAATATCATATTATCATCATTATTCATGTATATGGTTAACCATTTATGCATTAATATTTATTAAACCATCTCTAGGTTTTCCATCATGTCATGTTGATATATCACGTCTTGAGATTAGATCATGAACATACATATCATATCATGGTTGTACTAAAAAAATTTATGTGAGCGGCTCCTCAAACATATATCAAAACTTTATCTAGTACAAATGAGGTTCTCCTGACCCATATCATTAGGGTAGTGTCATGCTCAGTCTCTCTAAGATAACTCAACTCTATGAGTATCGTATATGCAAAAACTTTATCTTTCCTCTCTTAGTCTACGGTTCTAGAATTACCTCATTGACACTTGTGATAGCCTTACAAGCTCTAGCCCCATAATCACAAACCAAAACATGATATGACATACTCTTCATAGGTCTCTACCCATGAGTTATTCTTACTCAACACTATCTTTTACACGTCACTAGTGTCCTATGTGGAGAACCACCAACTCAAGCTCGAGGCTTCACAGAAACTAACATAGCTACCTCCTCCAGGGTCTTGGGCTCTCTCCCTCACCCAGATGGTAGACACTCATATTCATTTTCACTTGCACACATATAAAGAGCCTCTCTTTATCTCTAGGGTTTGGTCCTCCCAAGGGCATCTAGGGTTCAACAAACTATAGGAATCATGCATAAAGCAACTCATCTCAATCACTCAGGAGTATTCTAGTTTAGGACATATCATATCACATATTTCTCATCATATCATATCTTGGATTTTAGGTTCTTTGACCTTCTCCCAATGGGTCTCACCCTCTCTGGAGTTAACCCTTAAACTTTTCCTAACACTAGAGGTCCTCCTTCATAAAAGAGATTGAGGCTCTTGGTAATTCACATCCTTGTCTTAACTTAACATATCTTATCTCATAAAGACCTTCATACTTGCATTATCAAGCTTATCTCTAAATCCTCAAAACTAAACTCATGTCCTCAAAGACAAACATAGATCATCATAACCATCTTATATCATCTATATAAAACTTAGATCGTATCATCAAAACTTATTTCATCTATTCCATCTATCATATATTCTGACAAAGCTCTAGACATCTAATCTAGAACTACTCTCTCCTCTAGACTGATGTCATTCACTTTCACTTAGGTTGCATGACCACCTCCTACTCATACTTGTGTGGGGACACATTTTTGTAATACATATATATAATAAAATATTATACAGTTTTTCTCCAATAAAACATGCGTCAAAGAAAACTATCAAGATTTGATCCGATTGGAATCAAAAACCAAATCTAGAAATGAGTGTCCCACACATAGTAGAGAGTACAGTGCCATGAAAACAAGTGAAAAAGGTGAGAATAAAGTGTAGAATTGTGTAGATACTCTAGACAATGAGCGTCATATGTCTAGGGTTTCCCTTCCCTTGATGCACATCATTTCAAAATAATGCAACATCCCATACCACAGTACTATAAGGAAAGAATGACATGTAAGGACTTGCTATACAACAAGCACCAGTATAGACCTAGTTCTCAGACATCTAGGTGCTAACCTAGAGTCTAGGTCAGATCTAGTCTCTAAAAGACAACTAATCTATGCCTAAAAGATCTGTTTTGTGTTCAAGGTTCTTTAGTTTCAAGTTGCATAATGAGTAAGTGTCAAGCTTTGCTATTGTTCATGCTCTGATACCACCTGTGATGTCCCCAAATTTTCTAAAACTTAATCTGATGTGTGACGTCCAAATTGAGACCCTCAGCTCAGTGAGAATCCCAATTTAAACACCACACACTAGGCTAAGAAGAATAAAATCAGAGGAAGCCAGAAGAAAACAATCAGTAGCACATGCACATGAACAATAATAAAACCATACATTACATGTTCACCATTCAGCATATAATTACAACATGAATTGTTACAACCTTTGATATTACATATTGAACAACAAACTTATACACATACATGTACTACCACTAAACTATATGATCTTAAGACAATAGGTCCACCTGTACATCAGCTCACCACACAACTCACAACTATCATGTTCTTCAAGATCATATATCTACAACCTAAACAAAAGATTACATGTGGTACACGTCAACACAATATTCAAGAATATTGTAGTGAGTATGCCTATGTGTCTTTTATATACCTCTCATCATATCTTGGCAATAAGATAAAACTAATACTTGGCAGTTCTAAAGAAATATAAGAAAAAGCATATACTTGCACAAAGATGTTCATTAACAAAAGAGAACACATATTTTAAGCACATTTTCCATTATATCATCCATGCATTTACTACCTGAGAGTTGAATGCATTAAGGCCTTTATGATCACTACCAAAGAGTTAGATCATATGTACAATGTGACCACTACCAAAGAGTTAGGTCACTTCCAAGCACACTACCAAAGAGTTAGTGCTTTCATATGTACAATGTGACCACTACCAAAGAGTTAGGTCACTTCCAAGCACACTGCCAAAGAGATAGTGCTTTCATATAATGGAACAAATATATTATGTTTGATGTGTTCGTAGCAGTAAGTATGGAAAATCAAGCAACATATCTTACAAGAACAATCATTTCAACTAATACCATATTCCAAGTATTTACTACCATATAACACATGCATATTGTATAATAAGCCAATTAAGAGGTAATGGTGTACCTTGATCAAGACATCCTAATCACATATTCCTCATGTCAACTCCAACCTTTGTCAACCCTGATTAAGACAAGATTACATGTCACCATCAGGTTCACATCATCATAACCCTAGTTATATCCATTTTAGGGTTTACCTTATCTCATTAGGATATTCCCATAATTACTTATATTCTTGTCTTAGAATTATCTTACTGATATAGTTTTCCAGATTATGGTTCATTATCTGAACATTAGGTTCCATATCCTTTTTATGCACATATTAACCCTAGTTTATATATATACCTTATTCAAATTAGGGTTACAACCATGGTGCAGGACTTCGACTTCGTGTCCACTTCGCCAGGTGTGGAAGTGGAAGTTTGTGGAAACTTCGAGGAAGTTTAGACGCAAACTTCGACAAACTTCGATGCCATTTTTTGAAGAAATGATGTGAATTTTTAGAAAACTTTGATGGAAAACTTATAATTATGTTATACCTCTATCTTATATATGTGAATTTAAAAAAAGAACACGATTTATGACTCTCTAGCCCTATGTAGGTTAATAATACAATGTGTTGCTTGAAATGGTCGATTGTGCAATACACATGTAGATACAATTCACCATATGTATTATATACAATATACAATCAAATAGTAGTTACAACACCCTCTCTAGGAACGAGTGGCAACAAAAAACATAGGAGTTGATATTAGAAGTTATGAAGAGGGTTGGAGTGATATTTATGCCTTATATGGCCATTGGGGCACTAGTTGGGATTATGGTTCTGGGTGGTCTTAACTTCGCCCCAAGTTCGCCAACTTCGAGGAAACTTCGACAACTTCGGAGAAGTTGAGACGAATATACACACAAAAAAGTCAACTTCGTCGACATCCATGAAACTTCGCCCCGAAGTTTGGACGAGGTCGGATTATATGGTATTCGACTTCGCCTATGGTCAAATTTCGAAACTTCGGCGAAACTTCGCCAAACTTCGACGATGTTGTGTTCCATGGTTACAACCCATGCATTAAGGGTCAACTTCATATAACATAGATTTTGTGTATAAAAATGATCTCAGATTTGCAAATAAATTTCCAGATACTAATATGAGGGTGTTATGTGAATTTCATCATTTATTGAACATGTATATATTTATTGCATTTTATTTAGGGTTATCAGTCCTAATTATCCAAATTAAGTAAATTACATCATGTCATGCATCAATACTACAATATCTAATATCAGATACATTATAAACATAATTATGGTTTTAATGAATTATTATCATAATTTCAGGCCATCGTTTGATATTTATTATCCATGAAATAAATATTTCACAACTTACATGATATCATTGAGATTAGATATCAAAATCCTGATATTATGGTTCCATGTTGTTCTACTTATTTTTCTAAACATTTTGATATATTATTTGTATTTTTCTGATAAGCGGACTAATTACTGTGATTTATCTAAGAACTGGGCATTTTAGAGGTAATTACCTTTTTAAGGCCAATCAACAATCACCATGTCAGCGTCAAGGGGGCGCTGTTTCTTTGGTTGATCCGCCTGGTTCAATGCCATTTGAACCCGGTCCCAGTCACCTTCTCCCCCTTTGGTTTCTTCTGCTCGACACAGCGCTGGGAGCGTCTCTGTTCGCAGATCGTGAACTACCGCAGTAGTGCCGTTGGGCTTCGTCTCTGGCGAGCAATCACACGCCGTCGCCTAGAGGATGCCTCCAGATCTCTGGACTACTTCTCCCCCAGGGTACGGATGGCGATGGCTTCTCCTCTTCCCATCTCCTCACGTCTACTCGGTGCATCTCGCTCGAGGAGTCTGTTCTCCACTTGAGCGCCGCTGCACAGATTCATCTTCTCGCATTCTTTTGCCTCGCATGACGCCTGTTGCGTCATTCTTCGCTTGACGGCGTTGACACTGTGTCTGTCAGTTCTTGTGCCATCATTGGTCTTCACCTTCCTTTCTCAGCTTGGATCGCGTCTTTGAAATTGCACGCTACACCGGTGTGCTTCACGGATCTCCACGCCGCCAGTTGGCCCATATCCGGTGAGAGATTGCGGCCATTCAGATGCTCCTCTTGTTTGCGTTCTTCCCTGTTCTGCACAAGTCCACAATGCCAGTGCCACCCTGCTGGACTAGATCGCCAATGAGAGCTCAGCCATAGCCGCCTTCTCCTAGCTTCCTCGCTGCACGACACCCGTCTGTGTCTGATCGGGCATTCCGGCCGTAGTATGGTCAGGGCACCGCTACATCTCACGCCCGCTAGTTCCAATGGAATGGTCTTACATAGGAAAGATCTATACAAACTCTCGTGAAGGTTATGAAGAGCCTAAACAAACTGCACGGTGAAAACTGCAGTTCACCCCATGTTTAGAATCGTGGTTGTGTGGATAATCCCTAGTCTCCCTACTCCATGACTTGTTGTGTAGGTGATGATGGTAGTCATCCGATGCTACCATCCTATAGCCAACACAGGGCCACGTTACTAATCCGTGGCTTCCTTGTACCAACAAGGTTAGTTGGCGTGTGACATTCATTGATCGGAAACTTAGCTCTATTTAATTATTAATGCACATAATTGCAAGCTATTTAAACCTAAACAACTTTTTCTAGGAACCTCTTTTAATCGTGAAACTAGGACCATTGCTTTAACATCATCCGAGCTACATCTCATCCAATTTTAGTTCCAAGACCCACATATTTAACCATTGAATTAAGTACTTAAAAAGGCATAAAATTGAGGATCTTGGTCATGACATAAATATCATTTGATTTCCAAACTTATGTAAAACATTAGGAACTCTCAAATAACTCAAACTTTTGGAGCAAAGTATACCATTAGACATTTCAAGGTTCCAAAAGTTCAGTCCATCACATCCTACACACCTTAAAATAATTTTTTTCCTCAAAATTAAGCCAAATCCACTCCATCACATAACACCTCACATTAGGCATATAGCCTCTGCCAGGTTATAGGTCCAAATCACTTAATTCTTGTATGTACATGTAACATACCCAACTCTGGCTATATTAATCATCCCTCCTCTTTCCTTAGAACCGTTTTATCAACATAAGATATCATGACACCTTGGTGTTATTAAGTTTAATAGGTACATAAAATGAATACTTAGAATGCAAGGAAACACTTTCAAGAGTAAATTTGAGGTCAAAATCGAGTTCTTCATGCCCTGATTACCCTAACCACCTATTTTCTAGTCAATTGAACGATAATTGCTCTCCCAGTTTCCTTTACGAGTAAAAGAAATAAATTGACATAAGTTCTAAACAATTAAGGATCAGTTTCATAATCAATTAACTGTGTAACGTGACTTCCTCGGCGTTACTGTTCTTCTCCCTTCTCCGCGTACTGGTGCGGCGCGTTCTCAGCGGCTGTTTCCTTCCACCTCATTTCTTCTTTTCGTCTCTGCCTCCCTTTGCTTATTTATCCTCTCCTCTTCCTCCCTTTCCTTTCCAGCCTATCCCCAAACCCTAGCCGCCGCACTCCCTTTCCCCCTAGAACTGATATGGTTGTTCCACGTCAGCGCCTCCTTATACAGCGGTCTTCACCGGCTTCATCAATCACCAGCAAGCAGCACAGTCACTTCATTCTACTCTGCTAGATCTGCAATCCTTCGACGCCAGCAGAGAGCTGACCACCAATGGCACTACTTTACTCACTCTTCTGCACCTCGTGCCCTGGTGCCACTAGTCTTTCCCTTGCTTGCACCCAATGCTCATGAACTCAAGAAGAAAGATGCCTCCTCCTGATCAACAGAGGGCCCTTTCTGAGCAAAAGAATGACGGCTGCCACCTCGTTAGATGCCAGCGGTACTGGAAAGGGTGACTGCGCCAGCGACTGCTATGCCTGGCACTGGGACAATCCCTCTGCCTTTCTCCTTGTGTCCGACCACCGTGGCTAGCAGGTTCTACTGCCACCACTTCTACAGATCATCAATGATCTGTCTACTGGCCACCTAGTGCCATGAAGCTGTCATCTTTCAGATCATCATGACCATGCACAAGGGCCAGCGGTGATGCAGTTTTATAGACCATCGATTGATAGATGACTGCCCGAAATTCCCAACACCTTGCAACTCCAGCCTCAGCACCATTAAATAAGAGTGCCTCCCACATACTTCTTCCTCCACCAAGCCGAGGCCCTGTCGCAACTCTTAGGACTACAAACACCATCCCGTATATTCCTATAGGATTTCTGGGGATCATGCCACACTGTCCAGTCATGCTCGGACTGTGAGGCGCCGCTACTCCTCCCTCTGGACCTGACGCCGTCAAGCCAGTCGATGGATCTCGCAAACAACCTATGCCTGCCGACCTCTCCCCTCGTCTAATTCACATTGCCAATTCACCAACAGACAACATGCATTGTTATGACCCACGTTGAGGTTAGCCAGTAAATACCTCTATTAGCATGAAACACCTTGATTAGTGCTAAGTATTTTGTTAAACATCACGGTTAATTAAGATAAGCTAATACGTGAATCAATAGTTGAGATTGAATCATCTGAGATAATTAATGATAATTGCAATGTTGATCGTTAGGTTAATTAAGTTGAGTTAAGTACTCTCTGATGCAATTAGAACTTTGATCTAGTGAAAGAGTCTAATTAGCATGTTTTCATGCCTTGAGAAGGTAGTGGATTTCATTCTTGAGAGTTTGCAAAAAGAATCGTTCAAATTGGGCCTACGAGGCAAAGGTTATGAGGTTTGCAAGATTCCTGGGTTGAATCTGCAATTTTTCCAAATTTGGCTTTATATTTCCTTTTCTTTTCTTTCTCCCTTATCTTCTTCCAGCGATCGCTTTCTTTGGGCGGTTACTGTAGCAGCACGAATTGCAGCTGGAGCGGCAGCCGATTTCTTGGCCTCCTTGGCCGATTCAACAGCTCAAGCTTCTTTTTCTTCTCCCCTTCTTCTTCTCCTCCCTTCCTCTTCCTTCCACTCTTTCCGTTTTGCAACCACTAGCCCACCCTACTGCTTGGGTGGACGGCAGCCAAGCTGCAGCTGCAGTAGCAGCGGGCAGGGCGCCGCCTAGGGCATGCCTAGCAGCAGAGGAAGTTGCATGTGAGCTCTGATTTTGAGGTTCCGCCGTGAATCTGCAGCACCTGCCTCTCCCCTCCTTCTCCTTTCTCGTTTCTTGGATACCCCAAGCTGCTGGGCGGCGCCCATAGCAGCAACAACAACTAGGGATGGATGGCACCCCCATAGTATCTTAAACGGCGGCCTGCACCAAAGAACGACACCTATGAGCTCGGCATGAGGTCCACACCATGAATCAGTAACCAGCTAGCTTCGAATCAGCACCAGGACAAGTCGATTATTCAGCCTGTTCGTGAAATAGAAGGAGCTACTAGCAGCAGGTCCGAACATGTTCGAATCAGGTTTAGATTGGCGCACGAAAGAGCAAGGTAAGACCAGTACGGAGTTCGGTTTTGAGGATAGAATTAGAATCCGTAGCTTAAGCCAAGACTTAGTTTTGATCGAGTTCATCTACAATGAGTTTTCTGTTTCTGCACAGGTTGCACGGCGTGCAAAGTTACAGATAGCAGAACAAGTTTCTGCCCAGGTGCACGGCGTGCAGCCCAGGTGCACGGCGTGCACTCTGCTGTAAAGGGCAGAATTAGGCATGGTTGTGGACGTTTTTCGGTGTTTACGAACACACTGAAGTGGGTGAGTAGTAGTTCATTTAGAAATCATTATTTAACTCAATTTAAATGCTTAATTACTTCTGTATCAGTTAGTATAACTTTTAAACAACGTAGTACATATAATAGAGTATGTTAGTTTCATTGGAACTTGAAATACCTAATATGCTTAGTGAAATTGATGAAATTTCCTGTATTATACTTGCAATGTATTTGCTGATTTAAAAATAGATGTTTAGCATTGAATGTGGATAAATGATACTGAATTATGTTTAATGATGATAAAGGATATATATTTTCTTCATGTGTTATTCAGATTGTGCAATATGCATGAAATGTGATATTCCTGTTTATATGTTTAATTGTTAATCAGTTAATAGACCTAAGTGCCCTAACACCGTAGAACCCCTAAAGGAAGGTCTGTTACTTAGGGGTGAAACTCGTGTCCAACATCAACCGGTTGAGTAATTCTGGTGGCACGAGGATAGAAAGAGAGGCAGTGTCTAACAACAATCGTGCGTGTGTCACGATGGCACTGGGAAAAAAAATAAAGAAAACTTGGTTATCTAACACCATTCGTGCTTGTGTCACGAAGGTAACCCTGTGAGACTCTCCGCCGGTGTACTCAGGTCAGGAGGAGTCTGGAGCACACGTGGTTGTGCATTGAGGCCGTAGAGCCTATGTTTCTGGCCGGAGAGCCAGGGGTCCTGTAGCAGAGCAGGGCTGGCGTCAGACTTAGCATTTCCCGGGTGTGTCGCTAAGTCTTATACGGTGGGACCGTAGCATGGACTTGTTGCGGATCTTTATATGCAGAGTACACTGCATATATTTAGGGCATAATAATAAAATGAATAAATAATCAAGTAGGTTCACAGTAAATTTATATAACTGTTCATTTACCTGAAATACCGGTTGATGCTTAGAAAGGTGATGAATATCTGTATATCTGCTATGTTATTAGAACTGCCTTGTTTAGTTCTGCATTTATGTTTAATTTCAATTTATAAACCTGATGAGTTGTTTAGTGATAGCTAAGTGAAATGCTATTCACTGAGCGAGTAGGTTCATACCTCTACTCAAAATATTTTCAGGTTATCATCAGCAGCAGGAAATCAGAAGGATCGATTTATCCTTACGCCTAGTCGATAGAAGGTTCGTAGTTAGTAGTTAGAGGTCTCTTAGTTCTTTCCCCTCGATCTTTGGGATAAGGTGTGTGTGAGAGAGAGAGAATGTGTACAGAGATGTAAATTAACTGTTACGCTTTATTTTATGTCGGACAATGTAATATGTTGTAGACTCTGTTATATTGCTAGTCAGTTAATAAAGATGCTTCCGCAGTTTGTTTAGTTTCATTTGATAGCTTAGATCAGATTTTCCTATTAATATCTTTAAAATGTTTTTAAAAAGTGAAGAGTGATAGGCTTATGTGTAAATCCCATCCTGTCGCGTCCTAATTTCGTGGTTTGTGGTTAATGCGAAATTGGGCGTGACAATTTTGGTATCAGAGCTTTGGTTTGAGTACATAGTTACTCAAGGTCAGGGGACGATAAGAGACGAATAGGATTAGGACTTAGGTGTCTTCCTTCTAACTGCAATTTTATAATAGGAAATGTTTCGTTATAGTATTGCAGATGACAGGAAGTGGACGTGGTCACGAGAACCAAGTAAAGAGTTTAAGTTGAGTTGTTAAGAATCATTAAGATCAAAAGATAAAGTTATAAGTGAGGCAAATAATAGCTGATGTGTTTTAGCTCTGGAAGGTCTGAGTGTTTAGATACCCTGGACAGGTGTCTGAATACTTAGATTGACCAGTATCAAGCTACTCTGTCTGTTCTTCTCTGGATACCCTGGCCAGGTATGCATAGGAAGGATAGGCTAGAGAGAAAACCCTAGAAATCTTAGGGTTAAGAGATAAGAAATTAATGTAGAAATAAGAGATTACATATAAGATGCGATTTAACTATTGTATATCATTGTTTATTTGATTTAAAGATCACTAGAAATGCTTTTATATGCAAGAAATGAAATTTTCAGTTTGTAAAGTAAACATGATTCTTTTATATTGTTGTGACATGAAGTGAATTGTTTAATGTTTGTCTTCTTGGTATTAAAATAGACCCGAAATTATGTTTAATTGAGTTTGCCCTAAGTGGATATTCTTTCCACATGTTTAAGATTAATAAGGGTTGATTAATCTCGAGTAGCTTTTGGCTTCAGGACTACAGGTTCGGCCTGGTCCGGCTGGCAGGATGCGTTACTGGGATCTAATGACTCCTATTAACAATAAAATAAGAATAGACTCTGGATGATTTAGACCCGTAACATAGTGAGAATGTATATACACTAGGAGGTTTAAACTATGATAAGAAGTCTAAACGTTCTTTTGTCTTGAGAATTAGGGTTTGAGAAGCATAGACCCTAATTGGCCCAAATTAGGATTCAAATGACACATGAATACAGAATTTGATAAATAGAATGTCTCACTAAATGATTTTTAGTATTTTATGTGTAACTCTGATTTGGCTAAAATTGGGATATAATTTGGATATATAAAATGTGAACAACATTAGAAAATATCAGAATTTTTGAAGAATGTTCTGACCTGTTTATCGGCTGAGTATCAAACTCGACTGATCACATTTTCTGAATGATATAGCAGTTGGTAATTGAATTTTATCTTTTTATTGGTATATCCAATTGATTTCAAATTTTAACTGTGCCTGAAAAACACAATTCTAGACACTCTGTTAAATTGGAATAATTTTTGGATGACTTTTGACCTCTACAGTAAGGGTGTCGGCCGAGTTTGTAACTCAGCCGAACCTGCTGCAGACTGCAATATAGCAGTGCACTGTTTCATTTTTAATTATTTATTGGTAATTAGAAATGATCTCAAATTTTTACTGGAGGTCTAAAACTTCATTAGGAACAACATATAAATTTCCAGAATTGTTGGATCTTCTGTTAGCTGTTTAATAAACGAATTACAGAAACTATTATGAAAACTGAATTTTCAGCTAATGTAATTAAAGTTGAGTGTTGGGTTAATATGCTATTGACCCAAGCAACTTAAATTGATCTATATGATCGATCACACATACACATAATAATGCTATGTTACTGATATGGACCAAAACCTTAGAATGATTAAAGTTGTAGTAGTTTAAAGGATATCATTAGTGATGTAACCTTGAATACTAGTAACCTTGTAAAATAAGACCTTGAGATTTGTTCTATGTAATGTAATCTGGTAGTGATAGTGATCTAGGGTTTTAAGGTAGTTAATCTGAACGGTACATGAACAACATGAAATGAATTAGAGAAAAGAGTAAAACATAAAATTGGAATGTAACAATAAGAAAGTAGCATAGAATGCAGAGTATTATCTGATATATGATCTAAAGATAGTTGATGTAGTTCATGTTTTTAAGACATGGCGTCACTATCTTTATGATGTGACAATAGATTATTACCCTGGTAAAGAGAATGTGGTGGCTGATGCTTTCAGCAGAAAGTCAAGTTCAACAACTAATGCATTCCCTATGGAAGGTTTCAATAGAGACATGTTAGTAGAAGTGTGGGAGTTAACTTAGACTTAGGGGTGACAGCACAGAGTGGTTTGATTGCGCAGATGCAAGTCAAGCCTACTTCTTATGATCAGATTAAGGAACTACAATAGAGTGATGGTGGGTTAAATCAGATCATGCATAGCATGATAGGAGGAAAAGAGACTAAAGTTTAAGTTTTTAGATGATAAGGTGTTGTATTAGCATGACATGTTGTGTGTACCTTGAGATAGTGTAAAATTCTTTTAAGGGGAAAAGGCTGAAAGAAAAGATTCTTATGGAAGTGTATGTATTGATGTATGCTATGCTTTCAGGAAACACTAAGATGTATATGAATCTCAAGAAGTTGAAATGGATGGTCAGATATGCAGAAGGATGTAGCTGAGTACGTGGTTAGAAGTAGTGTGTACCAGTAGGTTAAGGCTGAACCCTAGAAATCTATAGCTACCTTGTAATCTTTTTCTATGCCTGAATGGGAATGGGAATTTATCACAATGGATTTTGTGGTAAGATTACCCAGGACACCTAGAGGTTGTGATTTGATATGAATGATTGTGGATAGACTAATTTAGTCTGCTCGCTTTCTTCATATTAAGTCAACCTTTGATGTATCGAAACTTGACTATGATATACATGGATGAAATAATTAGGTTGCCTGGTAATCCAATTTCAATCATATTATATTGAGATTCTAAGTTCACATTTAGAATTGTAGAAACAGTTGCATCGTGCTTCGGGCACAAAGTTAAGATTCAGTATAACGTTTTCAACCGCTGACGGATGGTCAGTCTAAGAGGTTCATTCAGACTCTTGAGGACATGCTGAGAGCATGTGTTTTGCTTTTCAGTGGAAGTTGGGAAGAACATTCAAGTCTTATAAAGTTTGCTTAATGTGAATGTTGGGTTTAGAAATACACAAACGATAATGGTACGGTTTGGGTATGAACCCAGGAAATACAAATTTGGTAAACCATAAGGTGCATGATTTCAAGGTAGTAAGATAGCATTAAAATATGCAAATAAATCTAGTTACATGTTTCCTGTTATGTTAATGTGTGTGACCTAACATTTACATGAATTGGCACATTTCTCTGAGATAAAATTTGAAATTCTTAAGTACTATTAATTATTTGTGTTATGATATGTAAGCAACTCTTAATTGAGTTATGTGATGCACAAACCAGGAATTTGGTTAATATGCACGTACTTCGAGAAATTTTAGACAATTGATAAATATTACAGATGGTTTCTTATAGGTGAAGTAAATTACTCTTATTGATGTAATAAGATGTTCAATTACATGAATTCAGTATGTATGTGCCAAAATTGATTTAAGTTTGGAATATTTATGAATTTTTAATCTGCCTGCATGCATGATATAAAGATTACTCAGTAATTACAATGATTTTGAAATATATTGTTCTGCCAGTTCTAGAATGATACCGTATTGTGATTTGAACTGCAATCAAATAAATGAGATAACGGAAACCCTAAGAGTAGGGTGTTGCCATGTGATTAGTGAATGAGATAACCCTAAGAGTAGGGTGTTGGCATGTGATGAATGAATAAGGCAAATGAAACCCTAAGGATAGGGTGTGCGATGAATCAAGTATTTTGATATCAATTTTCATTATGAGATGTGATGATGTTTAACAGTTAAATTGCATGATTTTATTTTAGTACCAAGTTGACGTGCATTCTGTTTATTTAAGAATTTTAGTTTGTATGCATGCATAGTATGATAATTTCTCAGTAATTACCATAATTTGAGATACTGTTATAACAATTCTACAAAGACAATGTTTTGCGGTTTGATCTGGGATCAGATCAGATGTGTCCCATGTTGATGGACCAATACCGATAGTTGATCCGTGGATCAAGAAACTCAAGAATCGTGATATACCATTAGTGAAAGTTCTGTGGAGAAATCTTAACCTAGAAGAAGCTATGTGGGAACATGAGTCAGAGATGAGTAACAAGTTTCCTTTCTCTTTTAGGAATTTCGGGACAAATTCTTATAAGGGAGGGAGATTGTTATGACCCACGTTGAGGTTATCCAGTAAATACCTCTATTAGCATGAAACACCTTGATTAGTGCTAAGTATTTTGTTAAATGTCACGGTTAATTAAGATAAGCTAATACGTGAATCAATAGTTGAGATTGAATCATCTGAGATAATTAATGATAATTGCAATGCTGATCGTTAGGTTAATTAAGTTGAGTTAAGTACTCTCTGATGCAATTAGAACTTTGATCTAGTGAAACAATCTAATTAGCATGTTTTCATGCCTTGAGAAGGTAGTGGATTTCATTCTTGAGAGTTTGCAAAAAGAATCGTTCAAATTGGGCCTACGAGGCGAAGGTTATGAGGTTTGCAAGATTCCTGGGTTGAATCTGCAATTTTTCCAAATTTGGCTTTATATTTCCTTTTCTTTTCTTTCTCCCTTATCTTCTTCCAGCGATCACTTTCTTTGGGCGGTTACTGTAGCAGCGCGAATTGCAGCTGGAGCGGCAGCCGATTTCTTGGCCTCCTTGGCCGATTCAACAGCTCAAGCTTCTTTTTCTTCTCCCCTTCTTCTTCTCCTCCCTTCCTCTTCCTTCCACTCTTTCCGTTTTGCAACCACTAGCCCACCCTACTGCTTGGGTGGACGGCAGCCAAGCTGCAGCTGCAGTAGCAGCGGGCAGGGCGCCGCCTAGGGCACGCCTAGCAGCAGAGGAAGTTGCATGTGAGCTCTGATTTTGAGGTTCCGCCGTGAATCTGCAGCACCTGCCACTCCCCTCCTTCTCCTTTCTCGTTTCTTGGATACCCCAAGCTGCTGGGCGGCGCCCATAGCAGCAACAACAGCTAGGGATGGATGGCACCCCCATAGTATCTTAAACGGTGGCCTACACCAAAGAACGACACCTCTGAGCTCGGCATGAGGTCCACACCACGAATCAGTAACCAGCTAGCTTCGAATCAGCACCAGGACAAGTCGATTATTCAGCCTGTTCGTGAAATAGAAGGAGCTACTAGCAGCAGGTCCAAACATGTTCGAATCGGTTTTAGATTGGCGCACGAAAGAGCAAGGTAAGACCAGTACGGAGTTCGGTTTTGAGGATAGAATTAGAATCCGTAGCTTAAGCCAAGACTTAGTTTTGATCGAGTTCATCTACAATGAGTTTTCTGTTTCTCCACAGGTTGCACGGCGTGCAAATCAATTTGCACGGCGTGCAAAGTTACAGATAGCAGAACGAGTTTCTGCCCAGGTGCACGGCGTGCACTCTGCTGTAAAGGGCAGAATTAGGCATGGTTGTGGACGTTTTTCGGTGTTTACGAACACACTGAAGTGGGTGAGTAGTAGTTCATTTAGAAATCATTATTTAACTCAATTTAAATGCTTAATTACTTTTGTATCAGTTAGTATAACTTTTAAACAGCGTAGTACATACAATAGAGTATGTTAGTTTCATTGGAACTTGAAATACCTAATATGCTTAGTGAAATTGATGAAATTTCCTGTATTATACTTGCAATGTATTTGCTGATTTAAAAATAGATGTTTAGCATTGAATGTGGATAAATGATACTGAATCATGTTTAATGATGATAAAGGATATATATTTTCTTCATGTGTTATTCAGATTGTGCAATATGCATGAAATGTGATATTCCTGTTTATATGTTTAATTGTTAATCAGTTAATAGACCTAAGTGCCCTAACACCGTAGAACCCCTAAAGGAAGGTCTGTTACTTAGGGGTGAAACTCGTGTCCAACATCAACCGGTTGAGTAATTCTGGTGGCACGAGGATAGAAAGAGAGGCAGTGTCTAACAACAATCGTGCGTGTGTCACGATGGCACTGGGAAAAAAAAATAAAGAAAACTTGGTTATCTAACACCATTCGTGCTTGTGTCACGAAGGTAACCCTGTGAGACTCTCCGCCGGTGTACTCAGGTCAGGAGGAGTCTGGAGCACACGTGGTTGTGCATTGAGGCCGTAGAGCCTATGTTTCTGGCCGGAGAGCCAGGGGTCCTGTAGCAGAGCAGGGCTGGTGTCAGACTTAGCATTTCCCGGGTGTGTCGCTAAGTCTTGTACGGTGGGACCGTAGCATGGATTTGTTGCGGATCTTTATATGCAGAGTACACTGCATATATTTAGGGCATAATAATAAAATGAATAAATAATCAAGTAGGTTCACAGTAAATTTATATAACTGTTCATTTACCTGAAATACCGGTTGATGCTTAGAAAGGTGATGAATATCTGTATATCTGCTATGTTATTAGAACTGCCATGTTTAGTTATGCATTTATGTTTAATTTCAATTTATAAACCTGATGAGTTGTTTAGTGATAGCTAAGTGAAATGCTATTCACTGAGCGAGTAGGCTCATACCTCTACTCAAAACATTTTTAGGTTATCATCAGCAGCAGGAAATCAGAAGGATCAATTTAACCTTACGCCTAGTCGATAGAAGGTTCGTAGTTAGTAGTTAGAGGTCTCTTAGTTCTTTCCCCTCGATCTTTGGGACAAGGTGTGTGATAGAGAGAGAGAATGTTTACAGAGATGTAAATTAACTGTTACGCTTTATTTTATGTCGGACAATGTAATATGTTGTAGACTCTGTTATATTGCTAGTCAGTTAATAAAGATGCTTCCGCAGTTTGTTTAGTTTCATTTGACAGCTTAGATCAGATTTTCCTATTAATATCTTTAAAATGTTTTTAAAAAGTGAAGAGTGATAGGCTTATGTGTAAATCCCATCCTGTCGCGTCCTAATTTTGTGGTTTGTGGTTAATGCGAAATTGGGTGTGACATGCATCCTCCATGAAATGGATTCTTGAAGATCTCACCGCCCTCTCCTCGTTTCTCCACAATCACCATGAATCTACACATAGCCTTCCTTTTATGAGATGTCCCTGCATAGTCAGACGAAAAAGGAGACGTCCTCGACTCTTCCCTGATGAATAACCTTCAGAAAACTCAATGGAAACTCTACAGTGTACGACATCTCTAGGCACTCCCTATATGGGTCGTAGTTGTGACCAAGTTCAGAAGGTTTGAAGGGAGGCGAGCTACTACCTCAACATTTGCAGATTCTGCGGTAACTGAGACCTACAACGATTTAATCCAAAGATCTGAATACAAGGATCATTAGGAACCGAACTGCATTCTGGCCATCAAGATTTGTTTATGGTAAGCTTCCTCTTCTATTTTCAGGACTATAGTTCATGAGACAAATTATGTCTAGCCTCAATGATAACTAGTAGTATATATAATGATATTTCATAAGGACTAATGATAAGCAATGAGAGATTCGGGCATAGATTAATCAAGTCTGATGTACGTAGATTTTCAAACAAATAACATGAGTAATAAGCTAGTTAGATAATTATAATGCAAGGATGGTTTTAATGTTGTAACAAACTTACTCATAAATTGGATCTAAATTATTGACTCTTTTAATAATAGTATTTGATCAACATTATCTCGTGTAACACATTCTTGTACCTAAGTAGGGAAAGATGATTAATTGTGATAGATATGGTTATTAGGAATATGAATATCGATCAGGAATAACTCGAATTATGAATATATAACCTTACATAACAATGACACACATATGTGGGCATCCCCAAAACCTAACTCGACTTAGGTGACTAGAATAGGTTTAATATACTCTCAATGATAAATCGGTAAATCTTAACTAATGTGTGTATATAATACTTTTAGGTTGAGAAGGACGAACTTGAAGTTCACCCCTAGAAATAGGGTTATTCTTGAAGATAAGGTATGTACTCCTCCCTATTTATAAATGGGCATTTATATGACTAAATCTTCCCATAATGAGGCATCATTTGAAATACTTGCTCTTATTCCATTTGTTGGACAATTCATATACTTTCAGTTGGATTTATTATTATTCTTTTGAAATTACTATCATGTCGAATTGGGTTAATGACCCCATCTGCTATTGTGCTTAAATCATGCCACATGTTTGTGAAAGGTATATCTTGCCACTCTATTTATGCATGTTAGATAGTTCGACTAGTTTAACTATTGTAGACGCTTATGCGTAACCATTAGGGTATGCTTTTCTACCCGGGGTATGCTTTTCTACCCTTATATATACAGAGGCGTGCTTTTCCGCCTAGGGTGTGCTTTTCCACCCATTTTACTTAGGCCAATGACTCAGTGGTGTCGTGGTCCTACTTTAGTTGCTTTAGTCAAATATATCTACATGCAAAAATTATTATGATTTTTATGATATTGTGAATGGTTAATGGCAAGATGTGTTATTTCACTTGTTTATTTATATGCCTCATTCTTTTGGAAATTCCTTCTTTTGGTACTTCTCATTGGAACCTACCTAGCTTTAATGCCCCCCTTTTGATGGGAACATCTTACTTTACTTTTTAATGCCCTAGTTAATCCTCTAATGTACATACTCAGCTTTTACTGATACATATCTTGTTTTCCTATTCTTCTGGGTGTTCCCTCCACCCAGGTGTAGGTGCTTGACAGGACAAAGACTCAGGATGTTTGTGAGCTAATTGATGGACATAAGGACAACTTGAGATAGCCTTATTACCCTCTACATATGGGCATATGTGTGAATAGGTGTAATCTTTTCTTTTTATGTACCACCCTTAGGGTGAGAAAGTTATGTACATAAGAACATTTTGTAACTTTGTAAATAGTTATGTTTTCTGCTGCTTAAATATTACATGGCTCATGTTTTTACCATTGAGTGGGCCCACTATCGGGTCCCACTCCTTACAGTACATCATCACATTATGCCTCAATAATGTACATAATCACCATCCTTTTGAATATAGAATTCACCATAGCATTCACATAGTTATGATATTCATAACATCTGCAAGGTTAGGGATTCATAAATAGGAGAGAGAGAACATCATAATATTATAACTACTTCAAGAGAGAGAAGCAAACACATCACATGACTGAACATTAGGGTTAGGGTTACATGTATAGCCGACTAGGGTTTATATCTTTATTCATTCACCAAACCCTAGGTCCACTATCTCTGTAATGACCCATTTTCTAATTAGTCATCTAATTAGGGTTTACTTGGATGATTGTATGCTTAACGAAGTTGATCATTATTTAAAGCTTGATTAATGATAGTAGTTAAGCTTTGATGTTTTAAATATAATGAGAAGGTTTAATCATACTTTGATTCACATAATTAGGGTTAAGATTTGGAAACCCTAATCGGCCCAAATTAGGGTGTTGATGACATATGAATACAAAATTTGATAAGTAGAGTGTTTCATTAAACAATTTTTAGTATTTTATGTGTAACTTTGATTTAATTGAAATTTGTATATGATTTGGATATATCAAATGTGAGAATTATTGAAAAATATCAGAATTTTTGAAGAATATTCTGACCAATTTGTTGGTCGAGTTTCAAACTCGACCGACCATATTTTCATATTGATATAGTAGTGTGGTAATTGAATTTTATGTTTTTATTAGTATCTCCAATTGATCTCAAATTTTAACTGTAGTTGGAAAAATCCATTATAAACTTACTATTAAATGTTTGGAATTTTTGAATGATTTTTAATCTCTATAGAGAGGGGTGTCGGTCAAGTTCTATCCAGGACAAACTTGACCGGCCATGCTACGGACTGCAATATAGCAGTGTAGTATTTGATTTTAGTTATTTATTGGTAACTCCAAATGACCTAAATTTTTTTACTGTTGATTATAAACTAAATTTAGACATTGGGTTAAATTTAATATTTTTTGGACAATTTTTGAGTTCTAAAAGGTGTTGTGTCAGTGGATTTTATAACTCATCCGACCAACCAGTTTGAGCAAAATAAAAATACAATGAAGGGCTTATTTGTATTTGTTCTAAGAACCTCAATTCATCTATATGGCTAACCTAATATACAAGGAGATCTCATAACTATCATTCTTGTCAAAGAAATGAAATTCTAGAGAGAGAGGAGAGCTAGGGTTTTGAGAAGAGAAAGTGGTGGAGATGTCGACCTAAGGTTTCTCTATCCCAGATGTGATGAAATCAAGTAAGTTTATCTTCTTTGGTTAGCATTTCATGGTGTATCTTCTCTCACATGTCAAGATTCTATCCCTCTTCTAATTGTATTTTAAATCACATCGAATCTCCCCCTTTTCTCACTCTTTCTCTTCTAATCCCCATTTCTAGGGTTTCCGAGTTGAGAGGAGAAAGAATTGGATTCATTTGCTAGAGTTTGATTGGGTTTCCAAAATTTCAAAGGTTGACCTACGTTTTTAAGGTTCTTGGAACCTGAGGTGAGTGTTTTTCTCCCTCCTAAGCTCTATATTCATGTTGAAAGCCTAATTCTATCTGGCTAATATAATTAGAAACCTTGCTTGTATATGTATGTGATTGGATATTGATTTGGAAAAGATATTGGGGGGGGTCTAATTCTACTAATTTTGATTATTTCTTATTTGATTGGAACTTGATTAGTTCCTAATATATTGATTGAGGATCCATGGGTAATCTTATGGGTATATGACTATGCTGTTTCATGTGAATTTTGCCTAAAAATCAGCCCAATGGCCAACATGCTTGGAATTGAATTGACATGTATAAAATCATATTTGAATTGTACTAGATTGTATTATACAAGTGTATTATTGAATGTTAATAGAATTGAATATATTATATGTATAAGGATCAGAATGAGGTGACCACATATCCTGATTAGGGTTTGTGTTGAGGGAGTGAGTCAATTGATCAATGTATACTTATGATTGATGAATGGAATACGTGAAAATGGAAACTAGGGTTTCCATGTTGTGAATAGCCCTAATGAACCTCTATGCACCACTAAGTAATTAGTTAGTGATATGCCATTTATGATGTGTTGAACTAAGGATGACTTATTGAAAACCCTAGATGTTTAATAATAAGACGAGTATGAGAGATGAATCTAGAACTTATATATGATGTTGTAAATGTGATGAAATGTTGAATGTAAGTATTAATACTTCAATTAAAAATGATGAGTCTTACTAATATGATCAAAGCGTAATGCATTTATTTTAGTACAATTTATGTAATAATGATTATCCCTCATATGAATGTGGGTCCTTTTATACAAGTTACATAACAGTGATTTGTGAAGGATGATAAGATATTATGATGTAAGAAGATGTAACTGAAACCATTCTTTTAAGCTAAAGTGATTAGTATAATAAATAATGATCAATGTTGATTATGAAAATGACATTAGTAGTCAATGACATGGTACACTTATCTAAATATAAGAGATAATATGAACAAGACGTACTTAATGGTGATTGCAAGTTAAATATGAAACTAATGAAGTTAGTAGATGAAGTATTTTATTTTTTATTTTAATTACATGTGGCTTAACGCAAATTAAATGAAATATGCTCAGAACTGGATTTTGATAAATGTTAATTAGAAAAGAAGTATTTTATGTTAAGTGAATCAAGAAAGATTGGTCCAAATGATGTAATGAACATGAGATGAAAGAAGTTGAGACTACTGAATATAAAATGAAGGGAAAAGACAAGAATTAGTAGATGATTCTAAGAATGTAACTCTTACCCTAAAATGATGAGTTTGATGATGCTAGTGAATGACAATATCAAATGAGGGATTAAGGGATGCACATAATTGCAGTTGAATTCAACAAAAAGATGAAATTCAAATATTTGAATTGATTTACAAGAATGTGTTCTTGAATTGTGACTTATACTCTGAGAATGGACTAATAGTATGAACTTCAAATGATAGTCAAAATGTGTTGATTAGTAACCCCATATGAAGAATGTAAAATAAAAGAAGAAGAGAACTCAGTCTATTATGCATGTATATACATGAAATTTATTTGCATCTATTGAGATTGGATGGAACAAGCATATGTTGTATGATAATTCTATTCTGAGTATGATGAGAGATACATGATATCTATATTCTTTTACCATTGCTAGTTCTAATGCCTATGTTAATATTTGTTAAGAACTATGGTATACAATGAACTGATAACAAATATGTTGAAATTGAATTTAATATGCACTCCTTACATTTGAGAAACCCAAATAAGGGTAAATGTTGCATAATGAGATTATGTCTAGGTCTGAAAGCCCACTGATGATGATATACCCCTGATGGGGTAAAATGTTGGACAATAAGATTATGTCTCAGGATAAAAGCCCACTGTTGATGTTTTCTATGAGATGATGTAGAAGATAGAAATAATCATATGTGTTGTAACCTACATACTTATTGTGTTTCTTGCTTTGATCATTCTCCTTATTGATAAACTTATTTTGTTTCATGTTATTCTAGTTACGTGAGAATACCCATATATGATATATGATGTTTTGAATTCTTTTAAGATGAGTAAAAGAGGTTAATAACAAGTCAAATGATGGAACATCTAATTATGTTCCATAAACACTGTGAGTTCCCCTGAGGACCACACTAGGGAAACAAAATAGATCTCCTTGTAGTAATCGATGAATTATGAGAAGGATTTCTGGAGTGTGGATTGATACCTTAAAGGTTAGACCACTAGGATTTAGAAGTGAGTCATTTCGAGTGGTTGTGGCCCTAAATCCTTATTGTGAAATTCTATGTCCAGATGGACATGACTGTACTGAAATGAAATATGTGAAATGTGAAAAATATGTGAAATTTTGTGATATGTGATATACTATTTTGTTGGTTCCTATCTCGTGTACCAGATATGAGGATGTGAGCCTCTTTAGGCAACCTTGAGGTTGCCAGGGTCTATTGTTGATATCTTAAGGTGGCTGGCTAAACCCTAAGATAGTGATGGTGAGTCATTGACACAAGAATCAGGAGTGACAACTTCTACTTGGTGAGGTACAATTCAAGTAGTTTCAGGGCAAATGAATAAAAGATGATAAGTCATGTAGAACATGATTTGAATGGTTGTTACATTCCTTGTACTGCTACTTGATGATTTGTCATTGTTGATTATGCTTCTTGTTGTGGAAAGTAATCATGTTGTTATGGATATTTTCTATTTCATATTATGATATGTCATGTTGACAAGTTATAAATGATGGGATTTATATCCATTCTGAATATGAATTGGATTACTTGCTATTTGATAGTACTGTTTGGTAGATATGTATTATGTGTACTTCAACTTCAGGACTACAAGATGTGTTCCTGGTCCGACTAGTGGAGTGTCACAAAGATAATGTTATTGTTATGTATTGATTCAAAATGTTTAGAACTTAACTTATTTCTCATGCAATAGGGTTCTTAATTTGAACTAAGTAGTAACTTCTTATTTGTTCATAGACATTCTCTAAAAAATGTTTCAAAGTTATATTTGGGTTAAGTGATTATTGTATCTATTGGATTAGATTACAATTGTAAGTTAGATATGACTTATGATAGAACTATATACTTGACTTTCAATATCTACATGTTTCTATTGAGTTTATTATACTTAATCTGATGTTGATGCATGTACCCAACTTGAGTGGGAGGTATGCACTCACTGGGGCTCCATATGAGTCTCATGAGGTTGTTTCAAATATTTTTAGGTATAATTCTATCTAAAAAGAGGTCATGAAAAAGAAGATATAAATAGTATAATCTAGATAGATAAGAAGGTCCCTATACTCTCTCTTTCCTAGGATGGGTTGCAGACTAAGTTTGTTCATTAATGTACAATTATCTGATGTAAACTGAACCACATATGAGAACAAGATTTGATTCTGGTTTTAATGGAGTTGAATATCATTTGTGATATCTAAATGTGATGTCCTTAATGTGACATTGTTTTACAAGGTATTGTGAAGAAAGAAAAGGGAAAAATTTTCCTGTGATTTTCGTATATTGTTTCGCCTTTATTGAAAATTGATTATTTTATTTCATCATCTGGGTTTAGGTTTAGGGATTATCTCTAATGGTTGGCATTTATACTGATCAAAAGAATGGGTTCCAACAATCTCCCACTTTCTTGAAGAATATTAGGGTTAAAGAACATGGTTAGGATTAACCAAACAATCATCCAAACAACACTGTACATGGTTCATTACTTGCTTACTCATGCATATGTGTTGACAATGTGTTCATGTATATGTCTCAACCATCCATCACATAGGTGTCTTGATGACCACCAAGAAAAGTGTCTCAACCACCTTTCTACAAGGTGTCTTGACCGAAACAACACCATATGTCTCGACTACAACCAACTAGGTGTCTCCACCACCATATAAGACTATGTCTTAACCTTTCATGGATTAAGCATGTGTCTTGACCTCAAACAAGGATATGTCTCAACCAAAACTAAAGAAGGAGTCACGACCTTCACAAGCATGTGTCTCATCTGGAACTATGGCACTTGTCTCGACCCAAAAACAAGGGCAACGTCTTGACCAAAACACCAAGTACCAAAGTGTCTCAACCCATAGGGCAAACATGGTTTATCAACCACTACGATTGTGCTATCACCAAGGTAAAGGACCATCATTAAAATAGGGACTAACCAAGATCAAATCAGGACAATCCCACATCTAAAACAAAATATAACAACAAGGAAAACCACCATCTTCAAGGAGAGAGAAACTTCACACAAAATTGGTCACCAAAAACCCTAAAACATGGATCAGGAAACTACTATGAAAAAACCTCATGCAAGATAGACAAACCCAAGTTTAACACATCCAATATAGAACCTAGACTTCAAGATACATCAAGGTACACGAGTATCTTTCATGTTACCAAAACCAAGGTCATAAGATAGGGACAAAACCACCATGACACATCCATCTCGGTACCTCACATTAGGGTTTTTGATTCTAAGCAAAGAAAGCATGATAACCACCATCATTCAATCTCTAGATGATAATATCATCTACTAAAATAATATAAAAACATTTGAAATAGAGAAACAACAATATGCATGTAAATAAAAGTGCTATAATAGATAGGGTAGAGAGTTATATAACCTTCCTTAGAGAAGATCAACTCCAAGGATCACTAGCTCCAATGACACGATCACTAAGGGAGGATGAAGCTCCACCAAAGGCTCCACTTCTGGCCACAAGATCCTCTGAAAAAGAAGAAGGTACTAAGTTCAAACATGGCTCAAGAAAAGAGATCAAGAAGCCCTAGGTAAAACCAAAAGAAGAAGGGAGAAAGAAAGATGAAACTTCCTCTCACTTGGGTACCACCTTGTCAAAACATGGCCTATGACCCTTGCGATAAGGAGTTTCCCTCCAAAACAACCGCCATGGATGATCCATTGTCTAGAGAAGATAAAATAGAAGAAGATGGGGTAGAAGATCCATGGAAAATGTCATAAAAGAAAGGAATACACTTACCAAGGTTGAAGATGAGCATGAGTCACCACATGAAAGGTATCTAGACCACCAATAGCTTCGATATCAGTCCTCCTGGATCCTCAAGGCTCCAAGGATGAGAAAGAGAGAATTAGGAAGGAAGACGACCAAAAGGTTCACTTCCATGGAGAGAACATGGGTCATATACTAAAGGAGGAGGGAGGTAGGGTGAGGGTTGATGTGTTAACACCTAAAGTCACCAAAAGGACACTTGTCCACCCAAGAAACCAACATGCAACCACTTAAACCATGCATGAATGAGATGGTGATACAACCAATGTTATGTCTCGACCACTTAGGTCCCCAACACATTGGTTTCAGTCTCCACTCAAGGAGGTCGAAATAAGAGCATCATATACATTTGGTTGACACAAAAGGTCACCAACACACCAAGGTCAATACACACCACAAAAGGACAAACTGTCTCGACCCAAATCCCACCAAAACCATCATGGTAAAGACAAGACAAGAAAAGGTAGGAGTCTCAGTCAAGACACTCGAAAGGTACCCTTTAAAGGTTGAGATAAGGGTCAAGGCACTCCAACCAAGCACACATGGTCAAGATACTCAAAACCCTAGAAACCCTAATCACCTCTAGTGATGCCACCAATCATCCAAGGCCCATCCAAGGCATCCCAAAGAATACCATTGTCTATCATGACGCCAAGAAAGAGAAGGTACAAACTAGGTGTGGCAAAATGCAAGATAACCCTCACAAATGGGTAAATTGCAATTTGACCCAAAACAAGCACATAATGCACAAACATCATCCAAACAAGCTCAAACTGGAGATTTAAGCTCTCCACAAGCTCTAAAATCATATAAAAGGCTTAGAGGAAGATTCTAAGAATTTAACCAAACCAAAAAAATAGGCTTAGCCCAAAACATAGGTTAGGGGTCTTACACACTCGTTGTGACAGTCAACAATTCTGCACAGGAAGGTAAGTTGACACTTGATCGAAGAGACTCGACGGCAAGACTTAGGAGATAGAGGATCAGAGTTGTACTTCATAGAGATTAGGGATGCTGAAAGAGTGAGAGATATTAGCAAATTAAGAGTCATGGTTATCACTAGAAGTCTCGTAGTAGATCCAAGTCAAATAGTAGAGGGTGCTTACATTGCGGCAAGCCAAGACATTTTAAAAAGGATTGCAGGGTTTGAAAAAAGTGTTGATCTGAAGCCAAAAACAAGAAAGATGATGACAAGAATACTACAATGCTAATCTCATCCATGGACGAAGATGATGATGTGGTTTTAACAGTCCTGGAGGAATGTTTGCATGTTGAGGAAGATGATTATGAGTGGATGGTGGATACTATAACTTCTTTTCATGCTTCACTGAGTAAGGATTTATTTGCTTCATATAGGAAGGGGGGCTTCTGTAGAATGAATATGGGAAATGTTAGATTCTCTATAATTATCAGGATTGGAGACATTTCTATTCAAATAAGTATCAGTTGCATACTCACACTGAAAGATGTTTGTCATGTTCCAAATTTGTGGTTGACTTTGATATCTAGTTAATTCTTTGATAGAGAAGGTTTTCATCTAGATATTAGTGGTGGAAAATGCAAGACCACCAAGGAGGATTTGGTTATTTTACAAGGTATATTGTGTCTCTAATTGTACAAAACCAAACTTAAAGTTCTCAAAGGTGGTGATATACATGCAGTTGAGGATTACTAGGAATACCTTTGGCATAGATGACTGGGACAAATGAGTGAGAAATGGTTGAAGCTTCTATCCATGTAGAGATTAATTCCTTGTGACAAGGACAATTGTCCCAATTCATGAGACACATGTCAGATAGGAAAGCATCAACAAGTTTCTTTCAAGACTAGATTAAATGTGAAGTCAAATCTTATACAGTTGATTCATTCAGATGTTTGCAATCCTTTGAGGTGGCTTCATTGGGTGGAAATAAGTATTTTGTCACATTCATTGATGATGCATATAACAAGGTGTGGGTCTACTTGTTGAAGACCAAGGATCAAGTCTTTCAGTGTTTTTAGAAATTTCATGCATTGGTGGAGTGGGAGGCAGAGAAGAAGTTGAAGTGTCTCTGCATTGATAATAGAGGAGAGTACACCTCTAGGGAGTTCCAGGACTACTATGCATAGCACAACATACACCATGAAAGGATAGAGCTCAGCACACCACAACAGAATAGTATAGTTGAGAGGATGAATTATAACATAGTGGAGAAAGTCAAATGCATGTTGTAGACTGCTAAGTTTCCAAAGACATTCTAGGGTGAGGCAATGAGTACTGCCTGCTACCTGATTAATCAATCTCCATTAGTTCCTTTGGGTTTTGAGATACTTGAGAAGGTATGAATAGGAAAGGATGCTTCTTATGTTAATTTGCGATTATTTTAGTGCAAGGATTATGCACTTGTTCTAAAGGAAAAGAGGAAAATGTTGGATGATAAAGAGGTGTCATGTATCTTTCTAGGATATGGAGATCAGTAGATTGGATACAGGTTATGGGATCCTATAGTAAATACCATGAGTAGACATAGAGATGTGACTTTCTATGAGAGTCAAACATTGACAAATCATGAGAGTGATGATGCAAAGGCTATAGGATTAGGTGATAGTTCTCCTGATGATGAGTATGATGATGCTTCAACTTCTTCACATGTACAATCTTCAGATGATGAAGACGAGAAACATGATCACCCTGAGCAGCAAAGTGATACATATTGACTGTTCTAATTCCAAATACACAGATGAGTAATTAAGGCTCATAGTTAGAGACCTTTAGGCAACAGGCTCAAGATCATCACAAGGAAAAGTCCTAGAAGCATCACTTGAGGAGGTATGGCAAAGTTCATCATCCTTCATCCTGATATCTAACAACTCATTATATTCTCCTTAATGATCAAGGGGGCTAGATACTTTTTAGGAGGTACAGACTCATAGAGACAGAGCATAGTGGCATCAAGAAATGTAGGAAGAGTTGTCTTCTTTGTAGAAGAATAATACCTATGATCTTGTGGTGCTTCCCAAGGGCTGGAAAGTACTAAAGTACAAGTGGGACTACATAATAAAGTGAGATGACAACAACATTGATATTAAAAACAAAGCTGGACTAGTTGTCAAGGGATTTAGTCAAAGACTGGGGGAGTATCATCAGATGGTTTCTGAGCCTTAGTAAAGAAGGTTAGAAACAAGGTTTTCATCCAGGATGGCTCCTTATCAGTTAGAGGGTACTAAGAAAATTATAGGTGTGGGCATGAAGAGAGAAGTGGTGCTGCCATGATTCTTGTTCTTAGTTGCTTGGAAACAAAGTGAAGCCAAGATGGGACATTAAGAAGATGGACGAAAATAAAAGGATGCTGATATGTTATTGTAGAATGGATCCATAACACGTGGTGGTAGGATCTGCAAGCCACTCTAAATGATTTGTGAAGACAACACCTCCATCATGGGTTGGAGGGGGAGATTGTTGGGAAAAGAAAAGGGATCCACCCATGTCTTACTTGGGTTTGTATTTGAGTAGGAGTTAGCTTATGTTACCAATTCCAATAGGAGTAAAATATTAAAGAGAAAGAAGATGGCTCCCTATGTGCAACATGGAGTTGAACTCAGACTTGGACAAGGATTCCTAGGTGCAACCACATTCCCATGGAGGCCCATAAATCAAAACCCTAGAGGAGGCTATTGAGATCATCCCATCAATTGATGTGATCCGACTAGTTGGTTGTTGGTGCCTTTTCTGGTAGAAGCATCAGAGATCAAGAACAATTGGAGGAGCTCTCTTGGTTGATAAGAGAGGACCAATGAGTTTTCCTTGAAGCAAAGTAGCACCTAACAGTCAGTGGCACATTGGGTACATCGGTAGAGAAGCTCTATTGTTTGATAAGAGAGGGCCAGTGACTTTTCCTTAAATCAGAGTAGCAGTTGGAGGTTACAAACACAGTGTTTCCATAATGACAGTGGGTCCAACCTAGTTAGTGGTTACAATGGCATCAAGCGGTCCCCAACAATGATAGCGACATCTTGAGGAGATCAAGTTAGGAGGGAGGTTTTGTACGCATTGGGTGTGATTATCTTCTTCCTAATCTTTATTCTCGTGGTAGCTAGGTTACCCAAATTTAGAGGTAATTAAATTCAAGCAGTGTGAGTTGTAATCTTGACTACATAGTGATTTGGCCGGTATTGCCTTGTGGTTTTTGTCTTCTCATCTTGAGGAGAATTTTCTACATTAAATCGGGTGGTTCTTATTTGGGTTTACATACTTATTAGTAATGATTTCACAACAAGTTCTCATCACATTTGGAACTGTATCAGTACAACATCCCAAACACTATATATAGGCCTAACTCATGGTAGATGTACACGTGGGACAAAATATGAGTTAGACTGATGCTATTGGACTTAATTAGAGGATGTCAATTAGTCCGAGTTAAGTAAAATAGAAGTACTTATCATACTAAGAATCCCCTTAAAGGTGGGGAGTATACATCATGTATTTCTAGCTTACTACACATGTAGCTGGAGGAGAAAGTTGGAAATGGGTTTGTAAATATGTCGACAGTCTATTCTCTAGTCTTTGCATATGTAGCAACAATATTTTTGACAAATAAAAGTGATAGTCAGTCTCCATGTTGGTGCATTGATGAAAGATAGGGTTGTTTGATATATAGATTACAACTTTATATCACATTTAAAGATGGTTTGAGATGATATAAGAACACCAAGTTCATGGACAATCGATGTTATCCATTAGATCTTGCAACAACCATGGGCTATGACCCAATATTCCACCTCAGTGTTGCAATGGGCTACAAATGATTTCTTCTTACTTTACCAACTGATGGGATGATTTCCTAGGAAAAAATAACCATATGTGGACTCCAATCATTAATGTCATCATCCAAATTAGCATCAACATATCTGGTTAGGGAAATGTATGGAGAAGGAGGATTCATGTAGAGAAGACCCCATCCTGGTGCACCATTCGGATATTATAGAATTATTTGTACTAGGTTCTAGTAAACAATGAGAGGATTAGCTATGTGTTTGTAAAGGAAATGTTTTGATGGGTCATGGTAAGATAAACCAACTTTCCAACCTTGCATCGATATTGTTTAAGATTATGAAAGGACTCCTCTACAAACATGACTTTGGTGTGGTATCCATTGAAGAGGAGACATACTTAAATCAAGCATTATAGGATCAACAAGGAGATCTAGTACCTATCTATGTTGTGAGAGGTAGATTCCACCCTTGGTAAGTAAAAATTCAATGTCCATAGAGTAGTGAAGTTGGCCTAGGTCCTTTGTGTGGAAATGTGATTTGAGATACTCTTTTGAATATGAAATTCCTATGGGGTCACTGCCAGTAATGATAGTATCATCAACATAGACAACAAAATTGGTGATTCCTAATGTTGCTATGCAGAATAAGAGATTTTGGTCATTGGAAGATCTAGAAAAATATGATAGGAAAGGACACCACTAAGCATGTTGAACCATGCTCGAGGTGACCAATTGAGGATGTACAATCAATGTTTGAGGTGAGAGATGTGAAAAGACTCCCCCTCAATAATGATTCCTAGTGGTTGCTACATATAAGCTTCCTCCTTCAACTTACCATGAAGGAAAACATTTTTATGTCAAGATGATATAAAGGACAATCTTATTGAGTTGCTAAGGATATAACATGTTAGTTCCAAGATTTTATGCCTAAGATAAAAATGATCTTAGGAATGACTAGACTACCAATATCATCAATGCTCACTTTCTTTTCAGGAAGCCCATCTTTAAGAACTCCAAAGCTAAGCGTGCTGAACTTGGAGTAGTACTAAAATGGGTGACCATTCAGGAAGTTGACCCCGACATGCATGTGAGTTAGGACAAAGCACGTTGTTAAGGGTAGTGGTGGCATGTGGGGCCAGTTATCATTCCTAAAACTTTACTGAGCCATGACATGGGTCCAGGTGTGAAAAATGGTATCAGAGCCAAAAAATCCTCTAGTAGGTGGGGCCCACATAGGAATATGGCATGCCCGTCTTATGTTCTATAGTCTAGACATGTTGGAAAAGGATATCAATTGTGATGTATATACCCTTGCACTAGTAGCCATGATATGGGGCTAGGTGTTCATGGGCCATTATGGGTCTACATTGAAATGGAGAAATATTATGAGGCCATATAGTTGAGTCTTGATGAGGACATCAAGAGTCTAAGTGGAAATATTGTAATGTCCCATGATTTGATGCCTCAGATAAAAATGACCTTAAAATAAATGATTGGAGTTCCAACATCACCAAGGTGCACCTCCTTTTAAGGGAGCTCATCACTAAGAACTCCATAGTTAAGCGTGCTTATGTTGGAGTGGTACTAGGATGGGTGACCAGGCTAGAAGTTGATCATGGCTTGCATGTAACTGATGACAAAGTGCGTAGTTAAGGCCAATGGTGATTTGTGGGATACTCTTCATTCCTAAAACTCTACTTGAGCCTTAGGTAGTGGGTCAAGGCACGTTATATAAAAAGTTGAAAAGAGGCAATACGAGTGGTTGGAAATAAGGTCTCAAAGAAGTTCATACCATATGTTTGGGTGAATCCTTTCACAACTAGATGGGCCTTGAGTCATCTAATGGATCTTTTCAAATTGAATTTGATGGAAAAGATCCAACAACATTTGGTAATGTTCCTATCTTGGGATAGAAGGATAAGCCTCTAGTTTTTATTCTCATGCAAAGTTGTTATTTTTCAAAGCATCAAAACTTTCCAACCAGGGTGTTAAAGAGACTCATGGTAGATTTTATGATTTGGATGTATACAAAATGATAGGAATTGGTTTTACGATTGTGACAGAGTTTAGAAAGATAGAACATACGATAAATGGCGTGACAACTACAAGAAGGTGAACCTTTTCAGAGCATTACAAGGAGTGTTAAATCCTTTGAGTTTGATAATTGAGCTACTTTTGGCATTGAGGATAAAAATTGGCAAACTCAAAAAATCAAATTTGTTAAGGAGAAATAGTAGGCTCCTTTGGATCAGTGGAAGGGGAATCCCATGAAATAGACCCACTTGATCAAATAGATCAAATTCAACAAATTTGTTTGGAAGTGATGGTGTTGTATATGAAGGTTTGGCAAAGAATATTTTTTAGATTCATGAAGGGCAACATCATTTGAGACATACATGTGATGGTGCCTTGGATTATAATACTCATAACCATTTTAAAAGGTGGACCAATCAACAAAATATGTTTTAACGTAATAAAGATCAAGTTTTTCAACCTTTAGATCAAAGTTATGAATAAAGAAGTACAACAAAAATGTGCAAAGGCAGATGAAAAAAATTGTCTTCTGGAAAAATAAGAGAAAATGGAATATTTTTTTGGAGAATAAAGGATGCTTTTGGTTCATAAGGTAGCAGGGAGTAGGAATAGCTTCAGACCAATACGGTTTGGGTAGTTGATCTTGAAAAAGAACTTGGGAAATACCCACCAAATGTTGATTCTTGCAATCAACAACCCCATTAGGTTGTGGAGTGTGTCCATAAGATCATTGAAGGACAACCCCATTCACATATCAAAAACAAATCTTGGAGTTAGAGACATTTTAAAGAACTATCTAATCTAAGTTACACATAAAGCTTTTTTTGAATGACAAGTATGCCCTTTCTCTAACCCTGCTATATATGCTAATAGTTTGACACCAACTTGTGGAAATATTGAAATTAATGATATTTGGGTTTTGCTTTTGATTTGACTTATCTCTTGATTCAAGAATCACATATATCAAAACATCTAGAGTAAATAGTTATCCCCATTAAATTTGATAACAGAGGTTGAAGCATTATCATTGTATGTAATTGTCTAAGGTGTATATTTTCCTTTGTACATGTTTGTGAGAGCATCACAATGGTGGATTCATGGTGGTTGAACTAACTGTTGGTATTTATGCCCAGAGAACCAATAATATGACGATTATAAAGTGGCATCATATACTTTATTTGATAATGATAAAAGTAATTTCATCTATTATGTTTGTCTTAGTCATTATTGATTATACATACATGGTAGATGTCTAAAGAATGATTTTACTCAATGATATATGTCTTATGGTTGAGGACTTGAACAGTGAGATAATATATATGATAAGAGTACATATATTCTTGTTATGTCCGTAGTCGGATATTTCTATGGAATCATAATAATGCATAAGACTAGAATGTGTGTTGACTGATGACAAAATCTCATTTGTCATGATATACGATATCAAGTCAAACACATAGGTACTTGTTAAAGAATAATGTATTAGACAAATCCACCTTGAGAGTGATACATGGACACCATGTGATGGTAGTCAGAATTATCTCTAAATTTGATAATGGTGATTGTGGTTCTTAGACTTTAAGTCACTACACTTATCACATGTCATTCAATGTACTTTGACACCTTCCAATGTGATTTTGAATAAGGGTTGTCATAAAGGTGGCACTCGGCTATGTTGTGACACATGGGGATTGAATGTGAGTGATGTAGATGGGATTGATCCCTCCTATAGGAGTTGATATCTTGGCCACTAGATAAGTGAGATTGAGAAACATATGACCATATTCATGTGACTCAATATGTGAGATGTGAGCTCACAAGAATCTCATACATTTTGCTCTAGTTCAAGGAACATGGATTGAATATTAAGAGGATGATGGTTCCATGCCTCGAGTTCAATCTAGATATCAGAGACAAAGGAACTATACAATCACAGTAACACTAATCATGGATTGTAGGTTGAAGTTGTTCTACAACTTCCCAATTACTTGGGTAGCAATGATGTGTTCCTAGATACTTCTTATTGTTTGTGATGTCATAATATGGTTATGGACATTCGTTGCCAATGTAATTTGGGACCTATAGGGTCACACACATAGGATTCACCTGGAATAGGAGTTTACTAATGGATAATGATTGAACTTGGTTGCTAAAGTGTTTAAGTAATAAAAAATGACAGTCAGTTCGCAGACTAATGTGTCCAGTCAACCGACTGGGAATGCCAGTCAATCAAGTGGATTGTCCAGTTGACTGATTGAAAAGTCTATCCGACCGATAGGATGATCAGTAGGGTTGGATCAAGGAATTGATGTTTACATCATGATGTGTAATAATCATCACATTAAAAGCTAGTATGCTTGCAAATAGGAAAAATAATCATTCGACCGATTAGGGGTTCAGGCGACTGACTGGTGATTCATAATAGTTCAAAAATCATGAAATATGTCATATCATGTCCCCAAACTTGTGAAAACTCTAGCCCATCCACTCCTATATAAACGGGGTGGCTAAGGCTCTCAACACTCTTGTATGACAAGACTCCTCATCTCAACATTTTGGAAACGTTATAGTTAGAGACATTGTACCTATAATAGGGAGAGATAGGCAAAGGGGAGGAAAAGTTGATGCTAGAACATTGATAACACCAAGTGGAAACTCCTTCCCGTCAGTTCTAAAAGAAAAACTGGAGTTCACGGTGGTCCACATGGACTTTTTAGAGGCGTGGAGACCATATCCATCATGCTAGGAGAACCTTGTCAATCCCTATTTGTAAGGCTACCACTATCGAATGTTCATGTGCTGCTTGAGAAAGAAGCACAATGCTGCAAGGATTGTCATTGGACATGCTCCAAAACTAGGTATATGTCTTGGAACCCTATTTCCAACTTCATATTCATTGACACGGTTGGCTAGTTATGGATAATATGGCAAGAAATGTTTTTGCACTTCCATCTCTATCACCATATTTCCCAACAGTGGTATCAGAGCCACAACAATTTACTATGTTTTGGGATTTAATCGATATGATTGACTTTTATTATTTATTTTTTACATGTGATGTGAATATTTAAATGAACAATGCACATATCATATTAAGTACCACATATACTAAGTAACGTTTCATGGATCCTGTATATATGATATGATATATATGCAATATATATGTGTCACCCTAAAATCCTTTTGATAGTGGATGTGTGTGTGGTCAAGGCCAATACCCCATGGATGTGTGTGCTTGATTTAATGGTTTCATTCCTATCTTAAAATTCAATTTGGATAATGATCCTCCCTCTCTTTCTCTATATGTCAGTTAATGCTTTCCTCGCTATGCTCCTCACTAACATAACTTGAGGTTTCACCTTTTACAATGTAATAAATAAATAAGATGAACTTTAATTTCTATATTAGTGAAAGAGGAGACGCTCTGTAGACTTGAGGATCCAATCAATCGGTTGGAGGCCTAATCAACCAACTAGAGGACTCCACATAGCCGCTTGAGCCAAAACTCAGTCCACCGACCGAAAAAAATCAATCGACCGACAAGATGAAATCAATCGTCTGGAAGATTCCATTCAACCAATTAACTAGTTTCAAGCACAACACATTTTCCTTTACAAGCTACATGCATATGGTGTATGACCTTTGGCGGTTAGAAATTGTTTATTGCATTAAATAATTGCAATTAGTGTGGCCATAAACATTGCTCATATTTTATGATTGCATGTTTTGTTTGTGGATATAGTATGAATATGATACATATTATGAGTATGTGGTAATCAAATATGTATATGTATTTAATTGTATATAAAACCCCTTAATATTAAGTCTTATATGCTATCCATAAGAATCACACATGAAAATCTTGATCGACTAAGTGTTGGTTACACTAAAGCATGGTGCACCTTCTATCTCATGGAAGTGTAATGGTAAATATGTGGGTGTGCCAATATAAGATGCATATTCTATCATGTTGGATTTCAGGCCAGGCTTAACTAGGTGGCCTTAATGAGATTAATTTCCTAGTAGCATACAAATGAAATGTGACAAGGATTTGTTCACATCATCTATCCAAAAGTTGCATTAGATGCAATTAACAAAAGTTGCCTACCTAAATAGTCAAGTTGGGGTGACCAAACAAAGTTGACTCATGATATGATAAATATGGGATCTTGACACACTGAAGATTGTATGGTGCAATATTCTAAATTGTTAGTGAGGGCTATAAATTTGAATAAAATAGCAGGAGAAATAATTAATTAAAAGCCTAATTGATATTTTTTATGTTATCAAATCAAATCAATAGTGTTTTGACAAATTGAATTTCTTTTTTGTAGAAAGAAATGAAAATATATTCTCATTTTGATTAGTCCTTGAGAAGGGAAAACTAAATGAGAACAACTTCCATAACTAGTTCACGACTTTGAGAAAAGGTTTCAGTCATGAGAGGAAGCTCTATGTCCTTAAAACACTAGTACTAGAGGAACTTGCTCCCAATACACGTAAGGATGAAGTGGATGCCCACTTGAAGTATGCCAAAGATTCCAGAGACATCAAAGACCTTATTCCAGGTTTCTTAAACTATGAGTTGCATAAATAGCATGAAAATATGGACATTCTTGAGATGCTAACTCATCTTAAGAATCATGCAAAGCAATAGAGGTACAATGTCTCTAAGATGCTCTTTTAGTGCAAGATGATAGAAGGAGATTCAGTAGAGTTCTATATGCTCAATATAATTGGGCATGTGAGACAACTAGAGAGACTTGGATTTCCTTTGTGCCAAGATTTGTACTTGCATATGATTCTACAATCGTTTCCTGAATCATATAGCCAGATTATCGAGTATTATTACTTAAGTAACTTGGCCATACCACTCTCTGAATTTCTTGGCATGTTGATTAATGTCGAAGCACGAATAAAGAAGGACAAAAATTTTATGGTGATAAGTAGAAGGAAGTCCAAGGGAAAAGGCAAGGCTAAGAATTTTTTGAGGCTAAGACAAGGTCAAAGTCTTCTGCACTTAAGATAAGGAGAAGGGTAAGTGCAAAAGGAATCTGTCCTTAAGGGAACTCATGTTGAAGAAGCAGGGGATAGAGATATCCACTTCAGGTATATACATTATCAATATAAATATGTTTACTTCATCATTTTTGGTATATGATATCAGATGAGGATCTTAGACAGACTATGATGTACATGATCCGAAAAGAAGTAAGCATGACAAGGTGAAACTGTGCAGACAAGAGTTGTTGCCACAATAGTTGGAACCTATCATTTATCTAGCCCAATGGGAATGTAATAAAATTAGAGAATTGCTATTTTGTACCTACCATTAATAGAATCATCTTTTCTCTACCTAGTTTGGGCAATAGTGGATTCAAATTTCATATAATAAATGATGCATATTCTATTTTAAAGATAAGACCTTGTATGGTAGTGCTCTAATGTATCATAGTTTACACTCATTAGTTCTATGGACAAGTATGTATAACACAAATACTAAATGACTCAATGACTCAAACAATACATACCTATATCATTGTTGTCTATGGCACATAAATGAAGAATTCATTTCTAGAATCCACGATTATGGTCATCTAGACTCTTTTGGTTTCAAACCAATAGAGACATGTGAGTCTTATTTGTTGGGAAAGATGACAAAAGCTCCTTTCACTTGAAACATTCAGAGAGTGAGCAATCTATTAGGACTCATAAATAATGATGTATATAAACCTTTTAAAATAAATGCTAAAGGTGGTTACTAGTATTAAAACACTTCCACACGATCGATGTAGAGAATACTTAAACTAATAGGTTGGGGACCATCTGTGAGACTGTGAAATTGTATCGCAATGGACTCTACTTGAAACATAATGATGTATCAGAAAGAAGAAACCATACCCTATTATGATTATCGATACGTCTAGCTAATCTTCCAACTTTCTTCAAGGAATATTCTTTACAAACCATGATGTTTACATTAAATTATGTACCATCTAAATTGGTTTAAAAGACACCATATGGGATATGGTATGGGAAGTGTCCTGATATGTCTTTTATGAATACTTGGATTGAGAAGCTTACATGAGAAAACAATTTCTTAAAAATCTCGATCCTAAATCATATAAATTTTATTTTGTTGAATATCCTAGGAAAACTAGAGGATAGTACTTCTATATTCCATCCGACAACAAAGTGTTTGTTGCTAGGATGACTTCATTCCTAAAAGGGAATTTATTTTCAAAGGAATCAGTTGGAGAAAGGTAAAAATAAAAAAAAATTGAGGCCAACAAGAAAACATGAAACCTATAGAGGTATGCAGGAAAAAGAAGAATCACAAACTATTGTGGAATCTCAAGTTCCTCATGTAACACAGGGACCTCATATATCTATAAGGACATGCCTTGAGCCTAAAAGATTTGGATATCTTATGCCTCAAGAAGGTGGTGATTTGGTCATAGATGATGAGACAACAACCTACTTACAACCTATTGAGGGACTAAAGTCTGGTAAATGGCTTGAGTTCATTGGATCTAAGATGGACTCCATGTACACCAAAAAGGTGTGAACTTGGTGGATCCACCTAAATGGGTAAAACCCGTAGGGTTCAAGTGGTCTTCAAGAAGAAGATCAATATTGATGGCAATGTACAAACCTATTAGGGTAGATTAGTCTTTAAGGGTTTCAAACAAGTTCAAGGTGTTGAACATGATGAAATATTTTCACCGGTTTCCTTGGTTAAACCCATGAATATCATGCTTGACATTACAATATATTACAACTATGAGATTTGGTAGATGGATATTAAAACTACATTCCTTAAGGAATATATTCCTGAGGATGTGTGTGTAACATAACCTAATGGTTTAAAAAAATCAAATAATGCAAATAAAGTTTGTAAGTTGTGAGGGTCAATCTATGGATTGAAGCAAGCATATCAGATATGGAATCTTTGATTTGACAAAGCATTCAAAGAGTTTGACTTTAACCAAACTGGAGATGAAAACTATTTTTACAAAAGGTTAGTGGGAGCATATTTGTATTTTACATATTGATGAGGAATGGCATCCTTATCCTATAAATGTTAACAACCTAGCTTGGAAAGTACCTTCTTCACAAAGGATTTAGGCAAAGCATCCTATATCTTAGGAATCAAGATATATAGAGATAGATCTTGAAGGTTTCATGATCTAAGTAAGAGCACTTAAATTGGAAATATGCTAAAGGGGTTTAACACGTAGGACTCAAAGAGAGAAAATTTGTCCATTTTCCATGGAATTAGTCTCTCAAGAGCCCAGTGTACCTGTTGTTGTAATCAACATAATGTGTGAGTAATATTCCATATGCATTCCCAATTGGATCTATCATGTATATCATTTTATGTACTTGTCTCATTGTCTGGTATGTTTTGGACAGGATGAGTAGATATCACTCAAATCAAGGTGAAGGTCACAGGGCTACCATAAAAAAATATGTAAGTACTTGAGAAACACTAAGGACCAGTTAATTGTTTATATTAATAAGGAAGAGTTGATTGTAAATGGTTACACCAATGTATGCTTCCAAACTAACAAAGATGATTACTAATTACAACCCAAATTTATGTTATGTCTTAATACAAAACTATAAGCTGGAAAAGTTCTGAGCAAGTGATAGTTGTTGGATCTATAATAGAAGTTGAGTACCTTGTTATTTTGAGCACAACAAAGGATATTGTATGGATCAAGAAATCCATGTAGATGAACTTGTGGGAGGTTCCAACCATTGATGACATAGTAGAAATATTGTGACAACAATGGAGCTATTGAAAGGGCTAAGAAACCCAGATCACATAGTTTTGCATTTTTATCTAATATGAGAGACTATACAATGAGGATATGTGAAAGCTTGCAAAGTACTGAATAGAAGTAGATTTTACTAACCCACTACAAAGCACTTGCATAGCAAAAACATGATGGACATGTTAAGACCACTTCAAATAAGATTCCTAGGTGATTGGCTCTAAATGCAAGTGGGAGTTTGTTGGTATTTATGACAAGAGAGCCAATCATATGATGATTGTAATGGGGCATCATATACTTGATTTGATAATAATAAAGGTAAATCTATCCATTATGTTTGTCTCGGTCATGAGATGATGACACAAACATGCTAGATGTCTAAAGAATGATTTTACTCGATGACGTATGTCATGCGGTTGAGGATATGAACAATGAGATAATATGTATGATAAAAGTACATATATTCTTGTTATGTCCGTAGTCAAATATTTCTATGGAAGATAAATCATGCATAAGACTAGAATGTATGTTGACTGATGATAGAGTCTCATTAATCATGAAATAGGACATCAAGCCAAACACACATGTACTTGTTAAAGAATAATATATCAGACAAACCCACATTGAGAGTGATACATGGAAACCATGTAATGGTAGTCAGAGTTAGCTCTCAAATTTATAATGGTGATTGTGGTTATTAGACCTGAAGTCACTGCACTCATCACATGTCATTCGATGTACCTTGACACCATCCAACGTGAACTTGAATAAGGGTTGTCATAAAGGTGGTGCTCAGCTATGTTGTGACACATGGGGTCTAATGTGAGTGATGTAGATGGGATTTGTCCCTCCTACAGGAGTTGATATCATGATCACTTGATAAGAGAGACTGAAAAACATATGGCCATACTCATGTGACTCAAGATGTGATATGTGAGCTGACATGCATCTCATACAGTCTGCTCTAGTTCAAGGAACATATATCATATATTAAGAGGATGATTATTCTATGGCTTGAGTTCAATATGGATATCAGAGACAAAGGAAGTATATGATCATGATAACACTAACAATGAATTGTAGGTTGAAGTTGTGCTCCAACTTTCCAATTATTGGGGTAGCAATGATATGTTGGTAGATACTGCTCATTGTTTGTGATCTCATAATCTAGTTATGAACATTCATTGCCAACGTAATTTGGGACCTATAGGGTCATACACATAGGATGCACCTGGAATAGGAGTTTAATCATGGATAAGGTTTAAACTTGGTTAAAAAAGCATTTAGTAAGTCAACACTGCTATCAGTTGGCCAATTGGAGTGTCTGTTGACTGACTGGGAATGCCAGTGAATTGACTGGAGTGTCCAGTCGACCATCTAACATGTATAGTCGATTGATTGGATGATCAATAGGACTGGATCAAGGAATTGATCCAATCATAATGATGTACATTAATAATAACATTAAAAGCCAATATGTTTGTAGATAGAAAAATATCCAATCGAGTACTGAGTGTCTAGTTGACCGACTGGGAGTCTAGTCAACTGAACGGTGATTCATAATAGCTTAAAATTCTTGAAATATGTACCATCGTATCTCGAGGTTTGTGGAAACCCTATCACATCCACTCCTATAAAGAGGAGGGGGTGGCCAAGGCTCTCAAAACTCTTGTATGACAAGACTCCTCATCTCAAAGTTGTGGTAACATGAGAGATAGAGGCATCTTACTGGTAAAAGTGAGAGATAGCCAAAGGGGAGAAAAGTTGATGCTAGCACATTCACAACATGAAGTGACAACTCCTTCATGTTGGTTGTAAAAGAATTGACACAGAGTTCCCAGTGGTCCATGTGGAGTACGTAGCATCACTCTATGAGCACCCCGTCAACTGCCGTCCATGGGGCTACACCAAGAGACCACCACCAATGATCGTTCATATGCTTATTTAGAAACAAGCACAACGCTGCCAAGATTGTCATTGGACTTACTCTAGGACCAATTATATACCTTGCAACCTTCTTTCCCACTTCATAGTTGTTGATGCAACTCATTACGTATGGGGAATATGGCAACAAATTTTTTGTTTCTACTTCCATCATTATCTCCATATTTCCCTACAGTAACATTAATATGAAGTATGGTGAGATAGAGATGAAACTACCAGTACGAAACACCATGGCATTGAGAAAGCCAAAAAGATGGATGATTGGCCATTATCATAGGAAACAAACATTGTAATAGGAAGGTATAGGGTGATTCCCTATTCTAGAATTACTCACATGTGTACAGAGGGAAAGTGCATGAGCAGGAATAGGGTGTGAGAGAGAAACCATGGTGTTTCTACAAGGTTTTAGAAAGTTGTCACACATCTGCAACAATCAAGGTTCTTGTGTTTTATTTTGGCTGGTGATGGAGAGACTTAGTCCCATTAGACTCCCTTGGAGGTTGATACACCAATTTGCACCCCTTAAGGAGAAATGGTTGCAATTCCTATGTGGATGAAAACATGTTTCTCTCTCCTAGGAGTGGGTGGTGGTGTGATAACAATTACTAGAAACTATCCACCATTAATGTCCTATGTCTTAGTGTTATCTATTGTCTGGCTAATTGGTGGATTTGTTATGTACAATTGGAGGTGGTGTCCAAGGAAAAGAGGAGTAAAGAGTAGGGTGGTGGTGACCTTTGGGCTGTCTTTAGTTTCCCTACGACTATCCCCTCCTTGGTGTCTACTCTCTAGACCCTCAGTGTTATATGAATTCCTATGATACCATTCGAATAACTTGGAGGGAAATCTTATTAATAATAATTAGAATATAATAAGTTCTATATGTATAACTAACTCAGGGTATGATGTACAAGACAAACATAATATAATAGACTATGCTGATGTAAATGGGATTTAGTAGAAGAGAACCATTAGCCATAATTTTGAGAAATATAATTACTTATATTGCTAACACTTTGATTAGTATTTAGAATAAATGCAAACTATGAATTTAGAATGTAATATAATAATTGAATCCTTAGATTTGTACTATATCAAATGATAGCAAACTTAATTGGTAATGGTATATTCCAAGAGGAGTATGACATGAATCTTGGTTGGATACCTTTAGTGAACTAGTGTAAGAAGTTTTTGTTTCTTTGGTGAAATTCTAGGAAATGTGTAATTTGTAAGAGACTGCACACAAGCATAGGGGGAAATAATATTTTTTTCAAAACATGCATGTTTTAGTTCAAGAGAGAGGGTGGTTGTATAAATTTTTTTAACATGGGTTTAAAAGAACAAAACATGAGAGTTTACATCTCAAAATGTAGGATGATAATGATCCTATTCAGGTGGAACCTTAGTTCTTAAAGTAACATGTCTAGGATCCTAAGGACAATAAGAAATCACCAATAACAATAATGTGAAGCCCAAAACCTACGCCAACCAAGTAAACCACCCTAGATACAATAAAAATCCTAACAAAATACCATGTTTACCCCAAAACAAACAATTCCCTATTTCTCAACCTACTTCCATTTGTTCCATCCCGAACTACAACAAAACCAACTAGAGAATCATGTATCCATATCAAGGCTCTTGGAATAATGAACATCATGGTAAAAACAATAATAACCTAGTGAATTTGATGATTGAAAAAATAACTGCTAGGGTTCTAACAACTTTGGGTACAAGCCACCAATAAGGGTGACAATTGGAACCTTTAATGCAATTGTAGGAGATGTTGAAGCTCACTAGTTTTGGTCTAAGCAGCCAATTTTCAAACCTTGGAACAACATTTTAGATTTTTTGACCTAGGATATGTTGAAGAAAGTAGTAGGTGGTCAAAGTAAACATTTTTCATATGTTATTCAAATTGAAATGAAACTTTCTCACAAATTAGTGAATACTTATAGGTCCTTTTTTATGTTAGAACATCTATTTGATTTTTTGGGAGTTGGAGGAGGTATTCTTGAGTTGGAGAATGTAGTATCTTGGAGATAAGCATTGCATGTTGGTGATTTGGCTTGCTTTTTTGTGTTCAAGCTAGAAATCAACTTACTAACCCGGTATAGGTTGGATTCTATTTTCTCTCCCTCTATCTTCTTGTGTGGAGTTATCCATGTTTCATCATAGAAATATCTCTTTTCTACCTAATTTCTGTTCTTTTCTCCTTTGTTGGCCTAGTTTGTGCTAGTGCACCCAATGTTTGGAATTGGAAATTGTTTGTGGAGTCATGTAGATAGGGTTTCATTCCTCTCCTTGCCATAAAGATGTTCACTAGGAATGTTGTTTACTCTAACTTTGACATCTAATAATGGTTAAGGTTTAATCCTAATGTAAGCAAGGAATTGATTACTCTTACATGTTAGTAACCTTATGTTTTTAAGAGGACATCAATGGATTCCTTAGGACCACATAATCATGTTAGCCTATATGCATATATCATATTCCTATGTAAGTTAAATTCTTCGTTCCTAATTATAGTTGGTTGTGGCATCCAAAATTTGAGAAATGTTTGCTCAAACTAAGTGATTAAGGAATGAATGGCCTTTTAGCCCTTCTATTATTTATTTACATGTTATACTCACACTTACTAAGAAAAATAATGGTCACTAACAATGTAGAAGATAATTTCCTTGTGTACGGTGAAAATGGAACAGTTAGACATTTTCTCTATCATTATATTTAATGATGGATATGGGATTTTTTATGGCATGAAAATAATACAATTTAACAACAAGGAAGATAGATCTAGGGTTATTCATCAATTAATTTAGTAAATATGGTTGTTTACCTATAAGAGAAGTTAGTTCCAACCAAAACACTAGTCATAATTAGGATGCCCCCCATAGATAAAACTATACTTATGTTTTCTATTCTAAATTTGTAGGGTCTTGATCAACAAGATCAGAGTAAATGATAAATTTCATACCAATGAGTTAAATCCTTAATTAAGAGCATGTCAAAGTTTGATGCCTTGTAATCAAAGCATTAAGGTTGATTCCATGGTTAATTTATAGGAAGGTTCATATGAACCCTTAGTATACTCCAAAACGTTATGGTAATTGGGTATTTCAATAAATTCTCCAATATTAATAATTGAAATGCCATTATATATTTTTAGTACTCTGGATATTGAAAATGTTGACAAACATCACATTATCATTAATAAGTCCTTCGGGGGAAAATGTAATCTAGTTAATTTATTTAGAGTTTATCTATCATGAAAGATCTACAAGGTAATATTCTCCTTTAGTAACCTATTACACTTGTGACTGAAATGGCTATCTTTTCCACATTTTATTGCATTCTTAAAGTGTTAATTAATTACAACTTCTACATATGAGAAGAAGGTATAATCTTATATATTTCTTATATGAGTTTATGAATATGGAAGATTGTTTGAGTAGTATTATGACGATGCCATGTTTTAGAGAATGTTTGAGTACGTTCAGTATAAAAGGGCATATAACCTAGATGATAACCCCATAGGGGAAGCTCCTTGTAAGTATGTTGACGATTAAAGGACTATTCTTGCACAATTATAGAACTCCTTGTTTATAAAATTTATGAGTTCATTCTAGGTACAAATCAGTGTTAAGGAGACTCTACATTGCCATAGTAAAAATGCACATATGGTATAAGTAATTATTTTATCATGTATATGGGCTCAAGTATATTTGGCCCGTTAGGGTTTGAGCCTTCTTCCTTGTAAGTGTTCCTCTATCCTCTCTCTCTCTCTCTCTCTCTCTCTCTCTATATATATATATATATATATATATATATATATATATATATATATATATATATATATATATACATACACACACACACACACACACATATATATATATATATTAATAAACATCTCATTAGCCTCCCATCTTATTTTACACATGGTATCAAAGCATTGATCCTAATCCTAAAAATATATAGACAAAGCCTATGTCTACCGATGGCCACCGCCTCTTCTTGGCTTGACTGGCCTCCATGCATCACCCATTCCCCGCTTGCCACACAAACTCCTCCTATCTTAAGATATCTTATTGCACCCTAACGACAACATTAGATCCTCCCCTAGCATTTTCAATAGCCACATCCATTAAAGCTTCAACATTCGACAATGTTCATCTCCATGCATAGTATCTCATTTGTCTTCTAAATGGATTCTCAATTAGAGAAGACATCAATGGGGAAATCCATCCCTCATATCTTATATTCTAATTCACTTTTCCCTTACCTATTACTTAGTGCTTGCACTAAGATTTATGATCCCTCTCCCTCAAAATTTAATCTTTCAGTACAAACTAAATTGCTCTTGCAGAACCATCAAGAACCTCAAACCTCAAGCCTAACACCGTCTAGAATGAGAACATGCATATCCTCAAAGGGAAAGGTGTGTCTGCGGTCAAGTGCCAAATATGGAGAAGGAGGGCCTCAAGATGCAAATTTCCCTTTCCAATTTCTCCAAGGAATGGAAGCCCCTACCTCCCAAGATCATAAAAAATCTCAAAAACCTCTCTAAGATGAAGGTCAAACATGCATGCATATTGTCTCACAAGTCCCTAAATCACTAAAGAATCTTATCCTACCTTGGTGGCCAATTCTACCAACGGTGGCTATTCCTACTCGTGCATCAATAATTACTCCATCCTCACCAGCACAAGAACTCGCAAGAAAAGATTGGATCATACAATGAAGAAAACATTTTTTGGTAGATATAAGTTTTGTAGTTGAACACCATGATATATTGTA